>CM061140.1:61912796-61976228 GCA_030789695.1 Scilla litardierei
CAGATTTTTTGAACTTGATGATATTTTCTACATTTTATTGTCGATATGGATCTTTTTATTTAATGATATGATTTTTATAGCATAAAGTTGTCTTCTATTATTTTTATTTAATGATATGATATTTTGGCCTAATTTTGTCTTCTCTTATTTTCCAATTGAAGATGGTGATCTCCCGGTTCCAACAGACATTTTTGCGTATTTTTCTGAGCTCAGGGCTATTTTCTACACTTTCGGGAAGATAATAATCTTTATATTATATGACATGTTTTTTATATCCCAAATTTATTTTCTCTTATTTTTAGTTGAAGATGGTGATCTCCAAGTTCCAACATTTTTGCAGATTGTTCTTAGCTTTGGGCTTTTTTGTACATTTTCTGAGAGACATGAATCTTTTTATTAAATGATACGATTTTTTGGCCTAATTTTGTCTAATCTTTTTAGTTGAATATGGTGATCTCCTAGTTCCAACGGACATTTGTGCGGATTTTTCTGAGCTCGGGGCTATTTTCTACATTTTATGGCATATATGTATCCTTTATTAAATGATATGAATTTTGGCTTCTTTTATTTTTTTGTTGAAGATTGAGATCTTGAGGTTCCAACGAACTTTTTTGCGGATTTTTCTGAGCTCCGATCTATTTTCTACATTTTTTGTATGATATGAATGTTTACATTAAATAATATTATTTTTATAACCTAAATTTTTGTTATTATATTATGCAGTTAAAGATGGCAATCTCCGGTCCAAACGAACATTTTTGCAGACTTTTCCGAGCTTGGGGCTATTTTTCTTTATTTTAGGGAAGTTATGAGGGTTTTTCTGAGCTCTCGCCTATTTTCTGTATTATCTGGAAGATATCGATTGTTTTATTAAATGATATGATATTTTGGTCTAATTTTGTCTTCTCTGTTTTTCATTAAATTTTGTGCTCTCCCGGTTACGACGAATATTTTTGCAGGTTTTTCTGAGCTCGGGGATATTTCTACATTTTATGGAAAATAAGAATCTTTATATTAAATGATATGATTTTTATTTCCTAATTTTGTTTCTCTTATTTTTCAGTTAACCATAGCAATCTCCTAGTTCTAACAGACATTTTAGCAGATTTTCTAGCTCTGTGCTATTTTCTTTATTTTACGGAAGATATGGATCTTTTTAAGTTATTATATGATTTTAATAAATTAAGTTTGTCTTTTTATTATTTTTAATTTGAAGACAGCAATCTCATGATTCCAACGGACATTTTTGTGAATTTTTTTGAGCTCCGGGCTATTTTCTACATTTTATGGAAGATTTGGATTTTTTATTAAATAATATGATTTTTATAACCTAAGTTTGGTTTCTCGTATTTTCTAGTTAATGGTAATCATTATTTTGAATGATACGATTTTTGGCCTAATTTTGTCTTCTCTTATATTTCAGTTGAAGATGGCATTCTGTCAGGCCTAAAGGGAATTTTTGTGGATTTTTCAGAGCTTTGGGCTATTTTCCACATTTTCTAGAAGATATGTAAAGTTTTATTAAATGATATGATTTTTTGGTCTAATTTTTTCTTCTCTTAATTTCCAGTTCAAGTTGGCGATCTCTCGGTTCAAACAGACATTTTACTGATATTTCTAAGCTCCGGAATATTTTCCATATTTTCTGGATATATGGTTCGTTTATTAAATAATATCGAAGAAAACAAAATTAGGCCAAAAATGTCTGTTGAAATGGGAATCGCCATGTTCAGCTAAAAGATAAGAGAAGACATAATTTGGAATATGGAAATCGACATCTTCATCTATAAAAATGTCAGTTATAACTAGGATATCGCCATCTTCAACTGAAAAGATTTTTATATATCATTTTCTGAGCTAGGTGCTATTTTATACAATTTATAAAAGATATGGATCTTTTTATTAATTGTTATGACTTTTCTATCCTAAATTAGTCTTCACTTATTTTCCAGTTGAAGATGCCGATCATTTTATTAAATGATTGTTGTGAATGGAAATACTAGAGTCGGTTAGGATTGCGGGTATCTTAGAAATACGCCCATATCTATGTATCTTATCTTCCTACTCTCCTATCCTGCCTACAAATAAAGGGCTGGGGGTTCCTTCCCTAGTAGTTGATTCATAACACGTTATCAGCACGAGCCTCTAAATTTTTCCACAAAAAAATTTTCGATCGTTGCGAAGGAGAAGGGAGACAGTGATCCACGCGCGTGGTGCAAGGCTTCATCAAACGAGCATTGTCATCCACGTAGGCTTCGTTCAACCGTTGCTATATCCAGAGGACGGATATAGAGGTAAATCCCGCTAAAAATGTCATTTTTATCATACATATGATAGCTTTCTCTACAGATCTCGCAAGATCGATGTGGAATCTGGGCTAATAGCCCCAAAAATCATGTTTTAACATGCTTTTAATCTGAAAATAATGAAAAATATGGTTTTTGAAACCCTACCCTAACAACGCCGGCGGACTTGCCGCCGGCCCTCCTCCCTTCCCCACCGGCATTCGGCACGCCGCTGAATAGACCCCCGAAGGGGGATCGGCGTGCTTCGTCGCCGAACAGACCCCCCGAAGGGGGGCCGGCGTGCTTCGCCGCCGAACAGACCCCCCCCCCCCCCCGAAGTGGGCCTGCGTGCTTCGCCGCCGAACAGACCCCCCTGAAGGGGGCCGGCGTGCTTCGCCACCGAATTGAGCCCCCCGAAGGGGGCCGGCCAGCGCCTTGCCGTGAATCGAGCCCCCCAAAGGGGGCCGACGTTTTGCCGTGAATCGAGCCCCCCACGAAGGGGGCCGACCGGCGCTCCGTCGCAGATGGATGCCCCCCGAAGGGGGGCGGTGCCCCATCGAGAACGTCCCCCTCCCCCTGCTTAGCCGTCGGAGGGGGCGGTGCTCTGGCCGTCGCCAGTTCCCCCCCTCTGGCCCAGTTTTGCTTTGGGCCTTGAAGCCCATACAGAAACAGAAAAAAATAATGTATTACAGTTTAGCGGGTCTGAACCCGTAGGCAAACTACGGGCCCTAGACCCGCTGGTAAACTGCGGGCCCCAGACCCGCAGGCCTTTAAAAAAAGAAAAGGAGGGGAAATGGCTAAAATATAAGCTTTAAAAGGCGTTTATGGGCCTAAAAATTCAAGATTAATTATGGGGCAATAAGAGGCCATAAAGGGACATTTGGAGATTCATTGGGGATGAATTAAAAGGAAAATTCTTTCCTTTTACGAAGAAGATGTTTAATTGTTGGGCTCGTTTTTCAATTCTTGGACAAACCCAACTGGCACAACCCTTGCATTAAATGATTTCTTCTGTAAAATCATTAATACATGCATTGCATCATTTTAGCTTATTCTATGGATACTTTATGCGTGGCTGTGCATTATAGTTAAGCTTAATAATTAGGAAGATCATGCGACCACTCTGCCATTAGTAATCTAACCTAACGGTGTATGATGTTGCCCAGTGATCCAATAATTATTAAGTAATTAAATTGTTTATCCATCTCTGCGAATATTAATGCATGTGATGCCTGTAATGAAAATGTCTAGTGAAAAAGTTTGATGAGCACAAAATTTCTGCATGGATGGCTAATTGTAGTTTTTGGATCGGCTGTTTAAGTCCCACATTTTATTTTCTTGCATTTTTCTTTTACTTTTGAGAGAAATTGTAGTGAGGAAATTATGTAAATGTCCAAGACCGAAGACCATTTTCCATGGAGACGGATGCCACAATTGAAGCTGAAGATCTTATATGAAACCCACGGGGGTTTCCAAAGTTGTAATTTCTTTTTAAAGCTTTCATTGGTGTAACATGGACTGTAATGGGACTTTGGAGTCTTATTTATGTGGGACTGGCAGATCCATGCAATTAGCCATTCATATTAAAATTGCCACCGCATGAAAATGTTTATGTTTAAATTATTAATTCATGCATATTTGTGCTCTGCTAGATAAAATGCTAAAATTGCAAGTGTCGATTTTGAAGTGCTGGATGCATCAGGAAGAAACTATCTGAGCTGGTAGCTCGAGATGAAGTTTCATCTGCGGACAAAGTCCCTCATTTCTGCTGGACTAATAATGAAAATGCAAGCGATATAGAAAAAGCGCAAGCTATTATCTATATTCGCCGCCATGTGGACAAGACCCTAAAAGTTGAATACCTTACGGTCGAAGATCCATATGAACTGTGGACTGCCCTTGAGGACAGGTATAAACATCAGAAAGATGTTATACTACCAAGGGCACGATATGAGTGGGAGAACCTGAGACTGCAGGACTTTAAGTCCATAGCTGAGTACAACTCAGGCCTTTTTACCATCACCTCACGCCTGAATTTGTGTGGTGAAAAGTCTCAGAAGATCGCATGCTGGAAAAGACGTACACGTCTTTCCATGAGAAAGATGCGATACTTATGCAACAATCCATGAACGAAAGTTCACTAAGTATTTTGAGCTGCTATCATGTTTACTCATGGCTGAACAAAACAGAGAGCTTCTCCTCGCCACTCACAACATGCGCCCTCTTGGCACTGCCCCCTACCAGAAGCTCATTATACCTCTTCCTTCAAAAAGAAGAGAGATAATAAAATAAATGAAAGACCACAGAAAGGGGGACAACACAAAAGAGCCAAGGGCCAAGTCCAGCAGCAAAGAAATGAAAGTAAGCGAAAGTTCACCTGGCGCAGAAATGACATCAATAGAAATGATGCACTCTCACCCAAGAGGGAATGGGAAGCCAGTGCCATAACTGTGGCATGGAAGGCCACTGGTTCAGAGTGTGCCGAACTCCGCAGCATCTCCAGGATTTGTATAAAGAGAACAAGAAAAATAAAGCTGAAACAAACCTGATGACCTCTGATGCTCCAGTCAAGTTTACAGCTGACGACTTCGAACATGATGACCTGCTTGATTAGCCTTCTATATTTATCTTAGCAAACTGTTTAGAACATTTCATGTTATGAGATCTTTCATACTATGTAATTTGATTTTGAATGAAAATGTTTTCTCTGAAAATGTGCATATATAATTCATCTCTTAATAGATGAACTACTCTTATGACTGATTAGTAGACAATAAAACACATATGATCTTTCAATACAAAGCCCAAACATCAGGGCCATATTGAAGATCCAGGGAACGCAACACTGTTACCTCCAAATGACACAGACACAAAAATAAAGAATGCACTAATCTCTCCAAACTCCAAAAGAAACTTTCTAAGTTTCAAGGACATCCGTTTCAACGGATTCCATTTGGAAACAACAAATGTAAATGAAAAACAAATTACTGTATGTAGCGTCTCAAGAAAAAGGACTAAAATCCATACTTGAAAGTTCTGAGAGAATACAGGCCTCTACCATACAAAGATTCAGAGAAATGAAGCGGAATTAAACGGAGCACCTGAAGTGTCCGACATCAGCCAAGTCTTTACTCTGGCATGATAGACTTGGCCACCCTGGATTAGTGATGATGCATCGCATCCTATCCTATGGGTATGACTTGAAGAACCAAAAGATTCTCCAGAAGGAAAAATGCCCCCTCATCCCTTATTATAAGGGAAAACTAATTACAAGGCCATCTCTACGAAAAATTGAAAAAGAATCTCAACGCTTCCTCAAATGAATATAAGGAGATAGATGTGGACAAATTCCACCCCCTAGTGCGCTATTTCGGTACTTCACTGTACTGATAAATGCATCCTCAGAATATTCGTATGTGTGTCTACTACAGACCCGCAACTTAACTTTTCCAAAGCTATTGGCACAAAAATGTTACAGGCACATTTTCCAGACAATCAAATATAGAAAATAAGTCTGGTTAATGTTGGGAAATATACCTCCCGGTTATTTCAAGATACTGCCAAGCAACGTAAATAGAAAATGAACATTCAAGTGCCGCATGTTCATACCCACAATGGATCGGCAGAGTCACTGATAAGTAGACTCCACTGGATTGAACGTCAATTAAATCCCGATTGCCGATGGATGCATGGGAACATGCAAATTCTGCATGCTGCATCGTAAATAAAAGACCCTCTGGAGGTCAGAGTCTCCAATGCAACTTGCATATGGAATGCCACCGAACATTTCTCATCTGAGAATCTTCAGTCGCACAGTTTAAATCCCGTTTACACGACCACGGAGGACCAAAATGGTCCTCAACGTCGCCTAGGTATCCATGTAGGGTTTGACTCACCATCACTTAAAAGATACCTAGAACCCCAAATGGGGGACACATTTAAGGCACATCTTGAAGACGGTGATTTTAATGAGACGAGTTTCCCCGTAATGGACCCAGATACTTGAAATCTGGCGCAAAGCAAATTATAACGTGGGATACAAAAGTCTCGACCCACTATGATCCGGTAACAATACAATGTGAAGATGAGATCCTGAAGATCCTCCACATACAGAACATTGTTCACCAATTACCGACAGAAGATTGTCAGATCACACATCCCTGCTGCAAAAACTCCAGCTAGGATTGACATCCCCGAGAATGAATGCAATCTACCAGCAGCAGAAGTGGTTGAGCCTCAACAGAAAAGAGGTAGACCACCAGGCTCCAAGGACAGAAACTCCTGGAGACCTTAAAGACAATACTACCACAGGACAATGAGCTCATGTCCACACCCTCACCCTTCCCGGAATCCACTACAGAGGACTGCAAGGAAAAATTGAAATTGAAAGTAAATGTTGTACGTACTAGGGAGATGTTGGACAGAAAGAACATAATTGTCGACAATGTATTCACATATCATATTGCTATATACATCGCAAAAGCGATGATGTTTATAAAATATCGTTCCATACTTCATTGCTTAAATACAAACGTAGAGATTGGCCAAATATGGAACGAGGCAATAAAAGATGAGTTGGACTCACTTATGAAACGTGAAATGTTCGTACTTGAAGTCCAGACACCGAAAGGTGTCAAACCTGTGGATAAAATAAAGTATTGCACACATAAGAAAAATAAATACAAAATCATATGCTATAACGTACAACCTATAGCCCAAGGGAAAATTTCGCTGAAACTAGGAATCAAACAAATTAAATTGAGCATGACTCATAAGTGATGCATCAGTCTCCCTAAGTTATCAAAAGTGAATACCTTATGATTTGGTAAAGAAAATTTTGGATATGCTGTTATTGGATGTTATGACGACATACCTTCGTGGATATATTGGTAAAGATAATTTCCACATTTTCGTAAATGCCTGAATAGACTTCGGGACATCTATTCTAATGAAGACAACAATAAGAATAATGTACAACCAAGAGAATCGCTTGACAAAGCAATGATTCCTACTGAGGATTGTCTTTGCATCGGATCAAAGAGCAGGATTTAAGATCATAGTTGTAAACAACTAAAATCTCATCGGATCTCCTGAAGAGAAACCGAAACATATGTTCAAGCCTGACTTTTAAACATGAAATAAAAAGACCTAGGCAAATATAAAGTCATGGCTCATAGAATCCTATTACATACGCCCAGAAGTGCGTTGGATGAATTAAAAGGACCATTGTCATCCAAAGTACACCTATTGTAGTATACTTAATGGATTTACAAAAAGAACCCTTCCGATCGCTGGAAGAGGGGGAGGATATAACTGGTCCTAAAGTCCTGTATCTAAGTGCAATTAGGCATTCCTGGCTAACTGCACACGTCCCGATATAGCAGTTGCAATAAACTCATTAGCCAGAGATAGTTGGCACCTAAAAGGACCATTAGATCGGAGTTAAGCCTTCTTCACTTCCTCCAAGGGTCGAAAGATTTGGACTTACAATATGAAGAATCATCCTCCAATGTTTATGCAAATGTAGGTTACAGGTCTGGTCCCTATACTGAGAAATCACAGAACGAGTACCCACAGTGGGATGGCCATCTACTGTAGATCTGCAAAGCAATTTATGAAGGCAACGTCATCCTATCATTCCGAGATCCTCACCACACCAATGGTGTATTTGAGGGCGCCTGCTGGTACATCACATCCTAGTGACGATTGGGATAGAGGCTGGTATTGTGGAGCTGACCACATAGTTTGGAGACCACATCAGAGGCGACGATACTTAGCACACCTCTCCAGAATTTCTGAATTCAGCAGCTGCTTAATTGTGATAACTTCGTAATTTGTGTATATTTTCGGAATGTTGTAAATAGGAGTGATGAGATAAGCCTAAAAGATCTAAAAGCCTAAGAGCTTTTACAGATCAGGAGGAGTTAGGAAATTTGTACTCTTTTCCCTTAGCTATGGTTTTTTCCACTGGGGTTTCCATAGCCAAAGGTTTTAACGAGGCAAATCACATCAACTCTGGATCCTGAAGTATCCATCTATCTGTGACGCTTAGAATCCAGAAGTATTCATGAGCAGAGTCACTTGAACAAATCAGGAGGAGTTAAAAAGCGTTTGTACTACTTTTCCTTAACTATGGTTTCTTCCACAGGGTTTTCCATAGTTAAAGGTTTTAACGAGGCAAACCTTACCAACTCAGGATCCTGAAGTATCCACCCCATGTGAGACTCCTATTACACTCAGAATCCTGAAGTATTCATGAGCAGAGTCCACACTTATGGCTGGATAGGGGGAGTGTTGTGAATGGAAATACTAGAGTCGGTTAAGATTGCGGGTATTTTAGAGATACGCCCATACCTATGTATCTTATCTTCCTACTCTCCTATCCTGCCTATAAATAAAGGGCTGGGGGTTCCTCCCACAGTAAGCTGATTCATAACAATGATATAATTTTAAGACTAATTTTTTCTTCTGTTATATTCCATTTGAAGATGTCGATCACCCGGTTCCAATAGACATTTTTGCGGAATTTTCTAAGCTCCAACCTATTTTTCACATTTTTGGAAGATATGGATCGGAAGATATGGATCTTTTTATTAAATGATAAGATATTTTGGCCGAATTTTGTCTTCTCTTATTTTTTTAGTTGAAGATTGCGATCTCCTGGTTCCAACGCACATTTTTACGGATATTTCTGAGCTCGGTATTATTTTCTACATTTTCTGGAAGATATGGATCGTTTTATTACATTTTATAATTTTGTAGCCTAATTTTGTCTTCTCTTATTTTTCAGTTGAAGACGTCGATATCCCGGTTCCAACGGACATTTTGGCCGATAATTCTGAGCTTGGGACTATTATCCACATTTTCTATAAGATATGGATCTTTTAATTAATTGATATGATTTTTCAAGCCTAATTTTATCTTCTGTTATTTTTCATTTGATGATGGTGATCTCTCGGTTCCAACAGAAATATTTGCAGATTTTTCTGAACTGGAGGCTATTTTCTACATTTTATTATAGATATGGATCTTTTTATTAAATGATATGATTTTTATAGCGTACACTTGTCTTCTCTTATTTTTCACTTGAAGATGATGTGTTTCCCAGTACTAACAGACATTTTTAGATTTTTTGAGCTCTATGCTATTTTCTTTATTTTAAGGAAGCAATGGATCTTTTTATTAAACGATATGATTTTTATAGTTTAAATTTTTCTTCTAATATTTTTAAGTAAAGATGGCGAATTCCCGGTTCTAACGGATATTTTTGCGGATTATTTTGTGCTCTGGGCTATTTTTCACATTTTTTTTGGAATATATAGTCGTTTTATTAAATGATATCAGAGAAGACAAATTTAGGCCAAAAAAAGTTCGTTGGAACCGAAAAAACGCCATCTCCAACTAAAATATAAGAGAAGACAAAATTCGAAACTGGGAAATCACCTTCTTCATCTATATAAATGTTTGTTATAACATGGATATTGCCATCTTCAATTAAAAAGATTTTTATATATCATTTTCTGAGCTTAGTGCTATTTTCTACATTTTCAGGAAGATATAGATCTTTTTTAAAATTGATATGATTTTTCTAGCCTAAATTTGTCTTCTCTTATTTTCTTGTTGAAGTTGGCGATCTTTTTATTAATTGATATGATTTTTTGGCCTAATTTTGTCGTCTCTTATATTCTAGTTGAAGTTGGCGATCACCGGGTTCCAAGGGACATTTTTGTGGTTTGTCTGAGCTCCGGCCTATTTTCCATATTTTTGGAAGATATGGATTGTTTTATTAAATGATATGAGATCTTCCGGTTCCAACAGATATTTTGCGGATAGTTCTAAGTTCGGTGCTATTTTCTTCATTTTTTGGAAGACATGTATCTTTATATTAAATGATATGATTTTCATACCCTAATTTTGTCTTCTCTTATTTATATATTGAAGATGGCGATCTCCTCGTTCTAACAGACATTTTACTGATTTTTCTGAGCTCGAGGCTATTTTCTACATTTGGACGATATAGAGCTTTTTATTAAATGCTATGATTTTTATAACCTAAGTTTCACTTATCTTATTTTTCAGTTCAAGATGACAATCTCCCGGTTCCATCAGATATTTTGGCGGATTTTTCTGAGCTCTGGCCTATTTTCTACATTATCTGGAAGGTATGAATAGTTTTATTAAATGATATGATTTTTGGCCTAATTTTGTTTTATCTGATTTTTAAGTTGAAAATTCCGATATCTCGGTTCCAACTGACATTTTGTCGATTTTTCTTAGCTCGGGGTTATTATATGAAGTTTCTGGAAGATATGAATCTTTTTATTAAATGATATCATCATTGGCCTAATTTTGTCTTCTCTTATTATTAAATTGAAGATGGCGATCTTGCTGTTCCAACTGACATTTTGCCGATTTTTCTGAGATCAGGGCTATTTTCTACATTTTCTGGAAGATATGGATCGTTTTATTAAATGATATATTGTTTGGATTAGCTTTGTTTTCTCTTATTTTTTCCGTGAAGATAACGATCTCACGGTTCCAACGGACATTTTTGCGGATTTTTATGAGCTCCGTGCTATTTTCTACATTTTCTGTAAGCTGTGGATCATTATATTAAATGATATGATTATTATTGAATAATTTTGTCTTCTCTTATTTTTTTCTGTTGAACATGGCGGTCTCACGGTTCCAACAGACATTTTTTGCGGATTTATTTGAGTTTGGTGCTATTTTCTACATTTTATAGAAGATATGGGTCTATATATTAAATGATATGATTTTTAGGTTCTAATTTTGTTTTCTCTTATTTTTCCTGTTGAAGATGGCGATCTCTCGGTTCTAACAGACATTTTTTCTGATTTTTCCGAGCTTAGTGTTATTTTTTAAATTTTATGGAAGATATGAATGTTTTTATTAAATGATATGATTTTTTATCGTCTAAGTTTATCTTCTCTTATTTTTCAATTGAAGATGGCATGTCCCGGTTTAAAGGAAAATGTTTGTGGATTTTTATGAGCTCGTGGCTATTTTCTGGAATATATGGATCGTTCTTTTAAATGATATATTTTTGGCCTAATTTGGCGATCTCTTGGTTCCAACAGACATTTTTGCGGATTTTTTGAGCTACATACTATTTTCTACATTTCCTGCAAGATTTGGATCTTTGTAATTGATATGATTTTTATAGCCTAATTTTGTCATCACTTGATTTTCATTTGAGGATGGCGTTCTCCCGGTTCCAACGGACATTTTTGTGGATATTTCTGAGCTCGAGTCTATTTTCTACATTTTCTAAAAGATGTGTATTTTTATTAAATGAAATGATTTTTTGGCCTAATTTTGCCATCTCTTCTTTTTTAGTTGATGAAAGCAATCTACTGGTTCCAATGGACTTTTTCGCAGAGTTTTTAAGCTCGGGGCTAGTTTCTACCTTTTTTGTAAGATATGGACTGTTATATTAAATGATATGATTTTTATAGCCCAATTTTAGCTTCTCTTATTTTTCAATTGAATATGACGATCTCCTAGTTCCAACGGACATTTTGCGAACTTCTCAGAGCTCCGGACTATTTTCTACATTTTCTGTAAGATATGGATCTTTTTATGGAATGATATGTTTTTGGTCTAATTTTGTCTTTCCTTTTTCCAGTTGAAGATGCCAATCTCCCAATTCAAACAGACTTTTTTGCGGATTTTTCTGAGCTCGGTGCTATTTTTTATATTTTTTGTAAGATGGGGATCTTTGTATTAGTTGATATGATTTAATCATACTTTTGTCTTCTCTTATTTTTCAGTTATAGATGGTGATCTCCCGATTCCATCAGATATTTTTGCTGATTTTTCTGAGCTCGGGGCTATTGTCTACATTTTCTAAAAGATATGGATGTTTTATTAAATCATACAATTTTTATAACCTAAGTTTCTCTTCTCTTATTTTTTCAGTTGAAGATGGCGATCTCCTGGTTCCAACAGATATTTTACTGATTTTCTGGGCTCGGTGCTATTTCCTAAATTTTCTGAAAGATATTGATCTTTTTATTAAATGATAGGTTTTTTGGCCTAATTTCCTATTCTCTTATTTTTTTTCAGTTGAAGATGGCGATCTCCTGGTTCCAACGGACATTTTTGCGTATTTTTCCTGAGATCTGGACTATTTTCAGGAAGATATGGATCTTTTGAATTGAAAAATATTATTTTATTGCCTAATTTTGTCTCCTCTTATTTTTTTAGTTAAGGATGGAGACCTCTAGGTTCTGACAGACATTTTTGCAGATTTTTTAGGGATCGAGTGTCTTTTTACATTTTCTATAGGAAACAAATCTTTTTATATGGATATCTTCATGTTGGTTTTGATGAGAACTTTTCTCTTATTACTCATTTAGATGAAGATGATTCTATTCCTATCATTAGTCCTTTAGAAAACACTAAGTTAAATGATGATGATACTAATAATCCCATTCCTGAGATTATACCTGAAAATACAAGTCTTCCTATAGCATTTGTTGAAATTCCTAATCATCCACATGAACTAGTTATTGGAAATATTTCTGATAAAGTAAGAACTAGATCACAAATTGAACAAATGACTAATTGTGCATTTATTTCATCCATTGAACCAAAGAATGTTATTGAAGCTTGTAAAGATAGTTCATGGATTATAGAAATGCAGGAAGAACTTAATCAATTCAAAAGGAATGATGTATGGGAATTAGTATCTAGACCATCAGATCATCCTAATATTGGTACTAAGTGGGTATTTAAGAATAAATTGGATGAATCTGGACAAGTAGTTAGAAATAAGGCTAGATTAGTCGCACAAGTTTATAATCAGGAAGAATGTATAGATTATGATGAAAACTATGCACATGTTGCTATATTAGAATCAATTAGAATGCTTCTAGCTTATGCATGTTAAAGGATTTTAAGTTATATCAAATGGATGTTAAGAGCGCATTTTTAAATTGTATTATAAAGGAAGAAGTTTATGTAGAACAACCACCAGGATTTTAACATGAAAGTTTGGATAATCATGTTTTTAAGTTAAAGAAAGCATTATATGGATTAAAACAAGCACCTCATGCTTGGTATGAAAGATTAAAGAGCTTTCTATTAATTTGGTTATTCTATAGGAAAGATAGATTCTACTTTATTTACCAAACATATAGATTCTGATGTCATCATTATACAAATATATGTTGATGACATCATTTTTGGTTCTACTTATGATTTTCTTTGTCAAGAATTTTCTAAGGAAATGCAGAATGAATTTGAGATGCGTCACATGGATGAATTAACTTACTTCCTTGGACTTCAAATCAAACAAATGAAGGAAGGTATTTTTATACTTCAAAGTAAGTATACAAATGAACTAATCAAAAGATTTGGATTAGAGAATTTTGCAGAAAAACGTACTCCAATGGGTACTTCATCAAATCTTGATAAGGATCCAAATGGTAAGAGTGTCGATCAAACATTATATCAAGGTATGACTGGATCATTACTTTATCTTACTGCAAGTAGACCAGATATTATGTTTTCTGTTTGTATATGTGCTAGATATCAATCTGATCCTAAATTATCACATTTGACTGCTGTCAAAAGGATAATTAGGTATATAAAACATACATCTGATTTTGGTTTATATTATCCAAAATCAAGTTCTTTTGATTTAGTTTTATATAGTGATGCAGATTTTGCAGGTTGCGAATCTGATCGTAAGAGTACAAGTGGTACTTTTCACTTTTAAGGATATGCATTAGTATCATGGTTTAGTAAGAAACAAAACTCTGTCTATTTGTCTACAACAAAAGCGGAATACATTGTCGCTAGTTTAGCATGTGCACAGATATTATGGATGAAACAACAATTTTAGATTATGGCATTAAATGTGACACATGTCCTATCATGTGTGACAACACTAGTGCTATAAATCTATCCAAAAATCATGTACATCATTCACGCACTAAGCACATAGATATAGAACATCACTTCTTGGATGACCATGTCCAAAAAGGTGATATTATTGTTAAGTATATAGATACTAAGAATCAAATAGCCGATGTTCTTACTAAGCCCCTTAAGGAAGAGACTTTCTTAAATTAAGAAGAGAGCTCGGTATTATTAGTGAATCGGCATTTTAACCATATAGTATATTTATATATGAAGTTATTATCATTTTATGATTTTTCTGAATTTTTCAGAAATTTATTCATATTTTAATTAGCCGACTAATCAACTGTATTAGTCGACTAATAATCCAGAATGAATTATATATAAACGACTTATTTGAATATTAAAAAATTTTATTAAAGATTTTTTTAATTTTATTTTCGTCAAAACCGAATGTCATCATGGGAAGATTTCCAAATTCAATTTTTTTGAATTTTCCCTCTCACAAGTACTTTGCAAGTATTAAGTACAAAAAGTACACAGCCTTTTCTTACACGTTCCCTTACACAAAGTACAAGACTACTTTTTAGTCAACCATCTTTAATTTTTGGTCATTCCTTAGGTAATAATACACCTTCCTTTTTGATCGAAAACATTTTTTATTATTAAAATTTTGAATTTTTCCGCCTCTTTCTCAAACAGTTCGGAATTCCTAATTAATTAATCGACTAGTAAGTCCCCCTAGTCAACTAATCGTTGAAGAACACGAAATGCCAGAGCCGTTTTCAGTGCAAATTTTGAGTCGTTTCTTGATCAGTTTTGATTAGTTTTCTTTCCCAGTAGTTAGGAAATGTTGCAGTAACTTCTTAAGAGTTATCACATTGTTTTTGAAGTTTCAAATTCAAATTTCCCTCTTCAATTCTTTCTATAAATATACACAAACTCCTTCCTCTTCCTCCTCATATGAGAAAACCATTGTCTCAATACTCTCTCAAATCTTTCGGTTTTAGAATTAAGGTTCATAAGTATTCTGAGCTCGGCACTAGTTCCTACATTTTCTAGAAGATATGGATATTTTTATTAAATGATATGATTTTTTGGCTTAATTTTGTCTTTCGTTTTTTCAGTTGAAGATGACGATCTCCCAGTTCCAACTGACTTTTTTGCGGATTTTTCTGAGCTCGGTGCTATTTTTTACATTTTCTGTAAGATATGGATCTTTGTATTAAATGATATGATTTTTAATCCTAATTTTGCCTTCTTTTATTTCTCAGTTTTAGATGGTAATCTCCTGGCTCCTTTAGATATTTTTGCAGATTTTTCTGAGCTCGGTGCTATTTTCTACATTTTCTGGAAGATATGGATGTTTTATTAAAGCATATGGTTTTTATAACCTAAGTTTCTCTTCTCTTATTTTTCAGTTGAAGACGATGATCTGCTGGTTCCAAGGGATATTTTTGCTGATTTTTCTGAGCTCGGTGCTATTTCCTAAATTTTTTGGAAGATATTGATCTTTTTTAAAATGATAAGATATTTGGCCTAATTTTCTATTCTTTTATTTTTCAGTTGAAGATGGAGATCTCCCAATTCCAACAGACATTTTTGTATATTTTCTTTAGTTAGGGACTATTTTCTGCATTTTCTGGAAGATTTGGATCATTTGTATTGAAATATATTATTTTTATAGCCTAATTTTATTCCTTATATTTTTTAGTTGAAGATGGCAACATCTCGGTTCCGACAGACATTTTTGCAGATCTTTCTGAGATCGAGTGTATTTTTACATTTTCTATAGGATATGAATCTTTTTTATAATGATATAATTTTTAAAGCCTAATTTTGTCTTCTCTTATTTTTAGTTGAAGATGGCGATCTCCTCATACCAACAGATATTTTTGCGGATATTTCTGTCATCGGGCCTATTTCTTTTTTTATTAAATGATATTATTTTTAGCTTAATTTTGTCTACGCTTATTTTTCAGTTGAATATGGCGATCTTTCGGTTCCAACGGATATTTTTGCAGATCTTTCTGAGCTTGGGCTATTTTTTACATTTTCTAGAAGATATGGATCTTTTTATTAAATGATATTATTTTCTGGCCTAATTTTGTTTTCTCTTATTTTTTACTTGAAGATGGTGGTCTCCTAGTTCCAACGGAATTTTTGCGAATTTTTCTGACCTCGGGACTATTTTCTGTAATTTCTGAAAGATATCGATCGTTTTGTTAAATGATATGATTTTTCTAGCCCAAATTTGTCGTCTCTTATTTTTTCAATTGAAGATGGTGATATCCTGGCTCCAATGGAAATTTTTGCAGATTTTTCTGAGTTCCGTCCTATTTTCCACATTTTTGGAAGACATGGATCGTTTTATTAAATGATATGATATTTTGGCCTAATTTTGCATTCTCTTATTTTCCAGTTAAAGGAAGGAGATAACTACGCTACGCTCGCTTCAAGAATCGAAAATTTTCAAGGAAAAATGAGTTTACTATATTAAGACAATAGGGCCAATGAGGATAGACACAGCCCCTCGCCTGACTCTTTCTAGGAATCGGCTAAGTGTCCGCTTCTTTCTTTCAATGTGAAACGGTTAAAGACCATAGCACTCACTTCATATAAAGTATATATCTATCTCTCTCCCGTCTCGTTTCAAAGTCTTCACTTTCGGTCGGTGCATGTGCTTTTTATTGGACTTGATCTTGATTGTACCTCTTTTACTTGACTTGATCTTGATTTTTCCGAGCTCGAGGCTATTTTCTACATTTTCTGGACGATGTGAAGCTTTTTATTAAATAATATGATTTTTATAACCTAAGTTTCTCTTATCTTATTTTTCAATTGAAGATGACGATCTCCCAGTTTTATCAGGCATTGTTTGCGTATTTTCTGAGCTCCAGCCTATTTTCTACATTATCTGGAAGATATGAATAGTTTCATTAAATGATATGTTTTTTGGCCTAATTTTGTTTTCTCTTATTTTTAAGTTGAAAATTCAGATATCCCGGTTCCAATTGACATTTTGCCGATTTTTCTGAGCTCGGAGCTAATTTCTGCATTTTCTGGAAGATTTGGACCTTTTTATTAATTGATATCATCTTTTGCCTAATTTTGTCTTCTCTTATTTTTAAGTTGAAGATGGTGATCTCAATATTCCAACTGACATTTTGCCGATTTTCTGAGATCAGGGCTATTTTCTTGATTTTCTGGAAGATATGAATCGTTTTATTAAATGTATAATTTTTTGGTTGAAGATGTCGATCTCTTATTTTTTCATTGAAGATGGTCTGTTGCCTAATTTTTTCTCACTGTTCCAACTGACATTTTGCCGATTTTCTGAGATCAGGGCTATTTTCTTGATTTTCTGGAAGATATGAATCGTTTTATTAAATGTATAATTTTTTGGTTGAAGATGTCGATCTCTTATTTTTTCATTGAAGATGGTCTGTTGCCTAATTTTTTCTCACTGTTCCAACTGACATTTTGTCGATTTTCTGATATCGGGGCTATTTTTTTGCATTTTTGGTAGATATGGATTGTTTTATTAAATGTTATTATTTTTTTGTTGAAGATGGAGATCTCTTATTTTTTCGTTGAAGATAGCGACCTCCCGGTTCCAACAGACATTTTTGCAGATTTTTATGAGCTCAGGGCTAGTTCCTACATTTTCTGTAAGGTATGGATCTTTGTATTAAATGATATGATTTATATATCATAATTTTGTCTTCTCCTTTTTTTGCTGTTGAAACTGGCGATCTCCTGGTACCAACGGGACATTTTTGCTGATTTTTGTAGATTGGTTTTATTTCCTACATTTAATGGAAGACATGTGTCTATATATTAAATGATATGATTTTAAAGTTCTAATTTTTGTCTTCTCTTTTTTCTTTTGAAGATGGCGATCTCTATATTGCAACAGACAGTTTTTCGGATTTTTCTTAGCTCGGTGCTATTTTTTAAATTTTATGGAAGATATGAATCTTTTTATTAGATGATATGATTTTTCTTCTAAGTTTATAGTCTCTTATTTTCTAAGTTGAAGACGGCTTCTCCCGGTTCAAACGGAAATTTTTAAGATTTTTTATCAGCTCGGGGCTATTTTTTTCATTTTCTGGAAGATATGGAACATTATATTAAATGATTTGATTTTTATAGCCTAATTTTAGCTTCTGTTATTTTCAGTTGAATATGACGATCTCCCGGTTCCAACGAACATTTTGCAGACTTCTCAGAGCTCCGGACTATTTTCTACATTTTCTAGAAAATATGGATATTTTTATTAAATGATATTTTTTGGTCTAATTTTCTCTTTCCTTTTTTCAGTTGAAGATGATGATCTCCCACTTCCAACGGACTTTTTTCTGGATTTTTCTGAGCTCGGTGCTATTTTTTACATTTTCTATAAGATATGGAACTTTATATTAAATAATATGATTTTTAAATCCTAATTTTTTCTTCTCTTATTTTTCAATTGTAGGTGGCAATCTCCCAGCTCTTTCGGATATTTTTGCAGATTTTTCTGAGCTGGAGGCTATTTTTAACATTTTCTGGAAGATATGGATGTTTTATAAAATCATATGATTTTATAACCTAAGTTTCTCTTCTTTTATTTTTCAGTTGAAGACGACGATCTCCTGGTTCCAACAGATATTTTTGCTGATTTTTCTGAGCTCGAGGCTATTTCCTAAATTTTCTGAAAGATATTGATCTTTTTATAAAATGTTAGGATTTTTGGCCTAATTTTCTATTCTCTTATTTTTCAGTTGAAGATGGCGATCTCCTGGTTCCAACAGACAATTTTGTGTATTTTTCCTGAGCTCGGGACTATTTTTTACATTTTCTGGAAAATTTGGATCTTTTGTTTTGAAACATATTATTTTTTGCCTAATTTTGTTCCTTTTATTTTTCAGTTGAAGATGGCGACCTCCTGGTTCGAATATCTTTTTTGCAGAAATTTCTGAGATCGAGTGTATTTTTACATTTTCTATATGATATGAATCTTTTTATATAATGAAATGATTTTTAGCCTAATTTTGTATTCTCTTATTTTCAGTTGAAGATGGCAATGCTCGTACCAACAGATATTTTTGTGGATTTTTTTGCCTCGGGCCTATTTCTACTTTTGTAATTAAATGATGTGATTTTTAGCTTAATTTTGTCTACTCTTATTTTTCAGTTGAATTTGGCGATCTTTCGGTTCCAACAGACATTTTTGCAGATCTTTCTGAGCTTCGGGCTATTTTCTATATTTTCTAGAAGATATGGATCTTTTTATTAAATGATATTATTATTTTAGCATAATTTTGTCTTCTCTTATTTTTCACTTGAAGATGGTGGTCCCTAGTTCCAACGGAATTTTAGCGAAATTTTTTGACATCGTGGCTATTTTCTGTATTTTCTGAAATATATCGATCATTTTATTAAATGATATGATTTTTGGCCAAATTTTTCTTCTCATATATTTTTTCGTTGATGATGGCGATCTCCAGGTTCCAACAGATATTTTTGTGGATTTTTCGGTGCTCTGGTCTATTTTCTGTATTATATGGAAGATATCGACCATTTTATTAAATGATATGATTTTTTGGCTGAATTTTATCTTTTTGTTAAATTTAGCGAGCTCCAGGTTCCACAAATATTTTTGCGGAATTTATTGAGCTCGGGGATATTATCTACATTATATTGAAAATAAGAATCTTTAAATAAGAATCTTTAAATTACAGGTTGCCAGTTTCTCATAAGTTTGCCTTATCTTATTTTCCAATTGAAGATGGCGATCTTTATGTTGAATGATATGTTATTTGGCTAATTTTGTCTTCTCCTATATTTTTGTTGAAGATGGCATTCTCTCGGTCACAAAGGATATTTTTGCGGATTTTTCTTAGCTCCCGGCTATTTTCCACATTTTCTGGAAGACATGGATCGTTTCATAAAATGCTATGCTTTTTGGCCTAATTTTGTCTTCTCTTATTTTCCAATTGAAGTTGGCAATCTTCCGGTCCTAACGGACATTTTTTCAGATATTTCTGAGCTCTGGGCTATTTTCCACATTTTCTGGAAGATATGGATCTTTTATTAAATGATATTGGATATTACAAAATTAGGCCAAAAATGTTTGTTCGGTCCGGGAAATCGCCATTTTCAACTGAAATATAAGAGAAGACAAAATGTGGATCCAGGAAATCACCATCTTCACCTATAAAAATGTCAATTGTTACCGGGATATTGCCATCTTTAACTGAAAAGATTTTTATATATCATTTTCTGAGCTTCATCCTATTTTCTACATTTTATGGAAGATATGGATCTTTTTATTAAATGATATGATTTTTCTCGCCTAAATTTGTCTTCTCTTATTTTCCAGTTGAAGATGGCGATATCCTGGCTCCAATGGAAATTTTTGCAGATTTTTCTGAGTTCCGGCCTATTTTCCACATTTTTGGAAGACATGGATCGTTTTATGCTACGCTCGCTTCGGAGTTCCGGCCTATTTTTGGAAGACATGGATCGTTTTATGCACATTTTTCTGAGTTCCGGCCTATTTTCCACATTTCTGAGTTCCGGCCTATTTTTGGAAGACATTTTTGGAATCCAGTTAAAAAGGAAGGAAATAACTATGCTACGCTCGCTTCGGAAGTCAAAAATTTTCAAGGAAAAATGAGTTACCATATTAAAACGATAAGGCCAACGCAGATAGACCCAGCCCCTCGCCTGACTCTTTCTAGGAATCGGCTAAGTGTCTTCTTCTTTCTTTCAATGTGAAACTGTTAAAGACCATAGAACTCACTTCACACAAAGTATATATCTATCTCTCTCCCATCTCATTATCGAAGTCTTCAATTTCGATCGATGCATGTGCTTTTTACTTGACTTGATCTTGATTGTACCTCTTTTGAGGCTCTTTAATCAGCTTGGAAGTCTCTTTGCAGTCAGTTGACGTGCGTCTATATTTCATATATTCACGCACGTTTTCTTTTGTGTTTCTCCGTGTTTTCCGTCGTCTCTTATTCGTTTTCGTATGTTTTCCCGTTTTCTTTCACTTTTCTTTGTTTGTCCATGATTGCAGGAGTTCGACCACGTAAGGGACCTTTTACGATGATATCCCAAGTCCCCGGAGCAACGGGAGAAGTCACGCGTGATCCAGGGGGTCAAACGACGAAGTATTCATCTTTCAGCCCCTCACCCGGTCGGTTGGTCATCTCCAACCGATCGGGTGATGCACGCGTGCACCAACCGGTCGCTACCACAGCTCACAAAGAAGTCACCCGACCGGTTCACAGACCGGTTCTGCGGGCGGCTGTTCTCTGTCTTTTCGAGCAGAATTCCAACCGATCGGGTGACTCTCACCCGATCGGTTCATCTGTAGCTGAGAAAAAGAGCTGAAGACACGGGCGTCGAACCGACCGGTTCACCCGACTGCTCCAAGATCCAACCGGTCGCTCAAGAACTCACCCGATCGGTTCGTGAGATCGGGTGAAAACTCGCCGTTTTCTGTAATTTATCTGTAACGGATCAACCGATCGGTTGACTTGTCACCCGATCGGTTGATCCGAAAATCTATATATATGACCCCTAGGGTTCCAGAAACGGGAGAGTTGTATTTTTTTACTGTTTTATTTCCTTGTGACGGCTGTAATTGTTACTCTTAAGTAAGTTTTCAGATCTTTCTAATTTTTTAGTATTGTCTTTATTACTCCTTTACTTCCGCATTTCAATTGTCTGATTATGATTCTAACGGTTAAATTTCATTTAGATTGCTTTTTCATGAATTTTTGTGAGTAGTTCCCAAATCTGGGATTTTGGTGGAAGCCCCTTCGGGGGCTCTTCCCGATGCGTCCATAGGGTTAGGAAATCGATAGGGAGTAGGAATCTAATGGTTACGCGGGGCGTTTCATTGTCATCGGCGGGAAAAAGACCGCCTTTGACCGTCGGGCCAAGGGGGAATAAACTTGGCGGTTGACTCCCTAGCCAAAGCTCACGCCTTCAGCGTAGACGCCGAATCCTAGCACGCGGGAGCGGCAGGATGAGACGTTGGGAGTTATCGTTGCGGGCTTAGTGCTCCCGGGATCGATCAGTGTTTATGGACACGGGAGTGCCCACTGATCGAATCTGGGAAGTCCGGTGTATCATCCTGGGCACCGACCGGAATATCGGGCACGTGGGACGCCGGTACCACTTTCAGAGGCAACGTCTCACCATTAGACCCTAATCCCGATCGCTATCCATACCCGTAGGCCGTAGCGGCGAGAGTCTCTCGTCGGGTCGGAAACCAAAGTCCCGGGTTTACTTTCTTTTTGTTCATACGCTTTCATTTCCTTTCGTGACAACCAACCACCGATTCGGGCTAGCTCGCCCCTCGGGGTGATTTAGGTCCTACCTGACCCAAGCACAACCTCGCCTCCCTGAGTTCGATATTCCCGCACCCTACACTAACCGTGAAACTTGCGGTAGACGACACCGCGCCGCCGCGCCGCAAGCGGGGCGCCGGTCAAGTTTATGGCGCCGTTGCCGGGGAGGCAACGTGCTTGATATTTTATAATCTTGAAAACCCTCGTGTCTAGCTCATATCCCTACCTCGCGATAATTTTCGCATTCTCCTTTTTCTTTTTTTTCTTATTTGTTTTTCTTATTTTTATTTCTTATTTTATCTGTTTCTTTCCCATTTGTCGCTTCACGGGTGTTTGTTGTTTTTCATGCGCAGGGGTTCAAGGAGTCTTGACGACTTGATTCCCCTCGATCCAGAGATTAACGCCACCCATAGGCGTTTGGCCGCCGAGAAGCGAAGTGAAGAAGATGCCGCACGCAGTTTCAGGAGACATCTGGGATCACTCTCACCATATCCGCTGCTTGGCGCAGAGCTTAGCAGAATCACTGAATACTTCAAATATATTATCCCTCCTGTCTGCCGCTGTGGAATGCCAAAGATATCGAGATGCGCAGGAGTACCTTGCCATGGCAGCTCCCTTTCCCCACGGAGAAATGGCATGTATCGACAACCATGGTCTCGAATGTAGTGAAGAAGGGTCAGCCGCAGAGTTGTGTCAGGAGAACCACCCGACCAGGTTTGGAGGCGACGCTGAACAGAAATCAATCTACCCCTTGCAGACTTCTATTGAGTGTCCCCGGTCCTTGAACGATGGAGAAGCTGGAAACGGTTGTGGAGAATCATCGATGACTGAAACCTGTTTTCACCTACAAGCTTTCCTCCTGGATAATTATGGTGAGCTCGGAAGAGACCCGGTGCATCTCTCGACCGTCCCCACTGTACCCTGCGAAATTTCACCGCTAGGAGCCACGGCCGAGGGGGAGATTCCGGATTCTGGCTTCTGTAAAATCCACGAAGAACTCTGTTCCCTTGAGGATGCTCAGCTTGAAAAGTATGCGTCAGGGCCCCAAGAAGTTGAGATGAAAGAATTACCGCCGGGACTTAAATATGAATATTTGGGAGCAGGGTCGACCCTTCCGGTTATAATTAACTCTTCACTACCTGAAGACCAAATGACCAAACTTCTTGGAGTTCTAAAAAGGTTTAAAGGAGTTTTCGGATATGCAATTGAGGATTTAAAAGGGGTTAGCTTAGGCCTCTGCTCACATAGAATTCTACTTGAAGATGAGCAAGCCTCCTCGATTGAGCCGCAGCGGAGGTTGAATCCCATAATGATGGAAGTTGTGAAGAAAGAGATTGTAAGGCTTCTACATGCCGGTATTATATACCCTATCTCCGATAGTCGCTGGGTTAGCCCGGTACACGTTGTACCCAAGAAGGGAGGAATGACGGTGGTTCGCAATGAAAAGAACGAGCTTATACCAACGAGGACCGTTACAGGGTACAGGATGTGCATTGACTATAGGAAGCTGAACAAGGCTACAAGAAAGGATCATTACCCCCTCCCCTTTATTGACCAGATGCTCGAGAGGCTGGCGAAGCATAATTATTTCTGTTTTATGGACGGGTATTCTGGATTCCTTCAAATCCCTATTCATAATGATGACCAGGAGAAAACGACTTTCACCTGCCCGTTCGGGACGTACGCCTATAGAAGAATGCCGTTCGGGCTTTGTAACGCCCCTGCTACATTCCAGAGACTCATGTCCGCTGTCTTCTCCGACTACTCCCAAGACATCATGGAAGTTTTCATGGACGACTTCTCAGTCTACGGAACTGAATTTGACTCGTGCCTCAACAATCTCACTAAGGTCCTGGAGAGATGTCAGGAAAAGGGACTAGTCCTAAACTGGGAGAAGTGTCACTTCATGGTCCAAGAGGGAGTTGTGCTGGGACACATCATCTCTTCGAGGGGAATCGAAGTTGATAAGGCTAAAATCGAAGTGATTGAAAAGCTTCCACCACCGCACAATCTTCGAGGAGTCCGTGGTTTCTTAGGACATGCGGGATTTTATCGCCGCTTTATAAAAGACTTTTCGAAGATTTCCAGGCCTCTGACCCAACTCCTCGTGAAGGACGCACCTTTCTTCTTCGGCGAGGAGTGTGTGGAGGCCTTCCGCACTTTGAAGCTAGCCTTGATTTCCGCACCCATAATACAACCACCAGACTGGGAACTCCCCTTTGAGCTAATGTGTGACGCTAGTGATTATGCGGTTGGTGCCGTCCTAGGGCAGAGGAAAGATAAAAACCTTCATGTCATATATTATACGAGCAAAACCCTTGATGCCGCCCAAAGAAACTATACTACAACGGAAAAGGAATTGCTCGCGGTAATCTACGCCATGGATAAGTTCCGACAATATCTTGTTGGCGCCAAGGTGATCGTACACACGGATCACGCGGCCCTCAAATATCTATTGAACAAGAAGGAAGCCAAGCCACGACTCATCAGATGGATCCTCCTCCTCCAGGAGTTTGACCTGGAAATCAGAGACAAAAAGGGGGCGGAGAATGTCGTTGCCGATCACCTGTCCCGGATGCCCACTCTCGATTTGAATGCTACACCAATTGATGATTCACTCCCTGACGAGCACCTCTTCTCTGTATCTTCCTCCTGGACCCCCTGGTACGCCGACATCGCTAATTATCTGGCGTGTGCCATCGTTCCCCACAATGTGAGCTTTCAGCAGAAGAAGAAATTTTTCCATGAGGTCCGCAAATTCTATTGGGATGACCCCCACCTATACAAAACCTGCAATGATGGGGTGATACGAAGATGCATCCCTGAAACTGAAGCGACTTCCATCATTTCCCACTGCCACGGACAGCAATGTGGAGGGCACGCGAGCACCTACAAGACCACCGCAAAAATCCTCCAAAGCGGATTTTACTGGCCTACGCTCTTCAAGGACACACATGTTTATGTACAAGCCTGTGATAGATGCCAAAGAGCCGGGAATATCTCCAAAAGAAATGAGATGCCTCAACACTACATCCTAGAGATAGAAATCTTCGATGTGTGGGGAGTGGACTTCATGGGGCCGTTCCCTTCTTCCTCGGGGAACCAGTACATCTTGGTGGCCGTAGACTACGTGTCGAAATGGGTTGAAGCGGTGGCCAGTCCGACCAATGACTCTAAAGTGGTGGCAAAGTTCTTTAAAAGCAACATCTTCCCGCGGTTCGGTGTGCCTCGTGTCCTGATCAGTGACGGAGGAAGCCACTTTATAGAAAAGAAATTTGAGGCCCTCTTAAGAAAATACGGGGTACAACACCGGGTGGGGCGTGCCTACCACCTGCAGACCAGCGGTCAGGCGGAAGTCTCTAACCGGGAGATTAAAAGCATACTAGAGAAGACTGTGGCCAACTCCATGAAGGACTGGTCATCAAAGCTCCCTGACGCGCTTTGGGCCTACAGGACGGCATTTAAAACTCCCATCGGCACAACTCCCTACCGGCTCGTCTATGGGAAAGCTTGCCATCTTCCTGTGGAATTGGAACATAAGGCATATTGGGCGGTTAAGAATCTGAATTTCGACACCAAGAAGGTAGGAGTGCACCGGCAGCTACAACTCAACGAACTCGACGAAATCCGGCTCAATGCCTATGAGAACGCCAAGATCTACAAGGAGAAACTGAAGCGATGGCACGATAAGCGAATCTTAAGGAGGGAATTCAAAGAAGGGGACTTAGTTCTCCTGTTCAACTCACGGCTGAGGCTCTTTCCTGGGAAACTGATCGCTCCGGGACGTACACCCAAAGAACGGTTGTAGTTTTACCGCAAGCGCACGGTATAGCGGCGAGCGGGTATCGAACACAGGGAGGACGAATGACCGTGCTTGCTCCTAATCAACCTGGCTATTCAAGAATAGAGAGAGTTGCCTTGGGCGATCCTGTCACAATCGTCAGACAAATGTGCGAAATATCAAATCAAATAAAGAACGTCTAGGGAATGGGGAATCCCCTCTACTCACCGTATTTCATAGATGTGGTTCGTCGGTATCAAAATTGCTAGAATGAGAATTTGGATGAACTAGTTGCAACTAAATGTGGAACCAAGCTCACGCTCTCGCGCTGTTGCCGGTCTATAGTTATCCTAGGGTCGGGTCCAATCTCTTGCAAACCCTAGCCTAGGAAAGCTAGCATTAGGATCAACATCATCGTCCAATTGCGCACCGAGCCCAATCTCTTGCAAACTCGGTCCACAATCTAAATTAGGATAGTTCCTACCCGTCCAATCTCTTGCAAACGGGTATCGGCACGGAATTGCAACCGGAG
This sequence comes from Scilla litardierei, assembly GCA_030789695.1. NCBI lineage: Eukaryota > Viridiplantae > Streptophyta > Magnoliopsida > Asparagales > Asparagaceae > Scilla > Scilla litardierei. The sequence continues at coordinate 61,939,632 of CM061140.1, forward strand.
ATCCTAGTATCGGTCCAATCTCTTGCAAACCGATACTTCGAAAATCCGACTCCAACCCAATTCGGATTTCTAGGGCTTCATATCAAATTGGGATCCAATCTCTTGCAAATCCCAATTGATATGAATACCTAGCTATTCGTAGTAATTCGATCCCAATCTAATCTCTAATTATTGATTCTAGCACAATTTCTACCAATTTATCACAAATACGAAATTGGTCTTGTAGGGTTCATCCCCACGCCCCAAGACGTGGAGACTACTCACAAATCATGGCAATAGCACAAAAATAATCAATGAAATAGACAATGGAATTCATCACAACAATGATATAAACAATAAAAATAGAGTTTTTGGGGAAGAGAGATGCAAACCAAAGTAGTTCTTCAATTAACCCAACAAAAATCCAAGTTTTTCTCTTCTCCAATCACAAAATAATAAAGCTAAAAAGTAATCTCAAAAAGCTGCAAAAAATCTAAGAGATGGCTCCTAAAACTAGGGTAAAAACTGGGCTTAAATAGCCCCAAAAATCGTCCAAAAATCCTGACCAAAACGCCCCTGCACAGCCTGTTTTCCGCAAATTTCGCTACAGGCAGCGCATCGCACTCGGCCGAGTGACAAAAGTCGCTCGGCCGAGTGAAAACCCTGTCATTTTCCAGTAAGTCGGGGGCTTCAAGGGTCTTCAGTTCGGAGGCGGCTCGGCCGAGTGAGTTGTCGTCACTCGGCCGATGGCTTCACTGCACTCGGGCGGACGCGGTTTACCACTCGGCCGAGTGGGTCTTCTGAAGCTCAGGTGGCCGAAAAACAGTAACTTCGATCTTTTTGAGGGCCTTCGTCTGGGCGCCACTCGGGCGGACGTGGTGTCGTCACTCGGCCGATGTGGTCTCCGTCGCTCGGCCGAGTACACATGGAAAACGTGTCTGAACGGGTCGGCCGAGCAGTGTCTCGCTGGTCGGCCGAGTGGCTCCTCCACTCGGCCGAGTGGGACACAAAAAATGCCCAATCTGATTGTTTTCGCCTCCTCGTCGCTCCTGCGACATCCATTCTTCTTCCGCTCCTCTCCAACAGTAAAATATCCCTCGGGGAGGTCGTCGGTGGCCGTGTAGAGTAAGCGCGTCTCGAGATCACTCCAAATCGCGCCAAATCACCTGAAATGCGACAAAAACAACAAATCGTGAAAAGCATCGCAATATCGTCGATATATCGTGAAAAACATGATTTGGGCGATCTAAATGGCATGCAAATCCACGGGAAAAAGGTGTAAAATATGGAGTGATCAAAATCCCCCAAGCTTGCCTCTTACTCGTCCTCGAGGAAGATAAGTAAAAGGCGAACCCGGTGGATTCGGAAAACGAAAACGGCGAAAAACGAAAAAAAATGAAAAACGAAGAAGAATGAAAACCAAATGAAAATAAAGACGAAAGAAAGAAGCGAAGAGGTAGGGTGCTAGATCATTTTCTCAGGACGTGGGTTTCACTTACTCTTATAGCATGCACCGAATGAGAAATACATGTCAAAGAATCTTATTTTGATATCATAGTATAATAGTGCAAATAGAAATAGAAAACCCACGAACAATGATATAATCATGAAGAACGGAATGATTTTAAAATTAACATTGCCTGAATCATTTAAAGCGGTATACAAATCACAGATCACACACTTTTCAATTGAACGCTTTCTATCTGGAGTATAAGAGTATCACACTATAGAATAGAGAGAATGGAAAAGTTTGGATTTCATGAAATGAACGCTAGGCTTAGATTTCTGGATTTCGTGAAGCTAGAAACAATCTCACCGAGTATAGAATATTACTTAGCCTAGGTTGTCGTGCAATGTCAAGTAGTCACTCTCTCACACATCAATGGATCCCCTCCCCCAAGCTTATCTATAAGCGTGGTGGCACAAAAATATTTACATCCCCATTTTTATATAGCTCCAAAAGCAAAGAAGAGAAAGAAGAAAGAAAGAAAGTGAGATGTGATCTTTTATTGAGGATTTTTCCTCTTTTCTCTTTTTTTTTTCTCTTTTTTTTCTTTTTTTTTTCTCTTTTTTTTATAAGCAATATATACACAATGGTCCCAACTCAGAGAGAGATAATGATATACAAGAATGTTTTTCTCTCTTTATATATTAATTTTTTTTTAGAAATAGGGGATTTGGAGCTAAGAATTAATAGCGGGGGAAATGCCATAAAATAGAATCACTAAGGGGAGATTCACCAATGATTTTTAAAAGTAGAGAAATGATGTTCAAGATTTGTGGAGAAAGAAATATATATAACTCTCGGTTCACTCTATAAGACATGCACGACAACTTCAGCAGGGTAATCTAATCTACTCAGTTTCGATCACAAAAAAGCTAACTAATCCAGATATATCATAGCTAACATCATTCAATCATCCCGAAGTGAAGTGTACAATTCATGCATATAGAAGTGATATAGGAAAAGAAATCGGTACTCCAGATATAGGCATTCAATGCGTGAATCTTGGTGTGTTTTCTGTGATAGCATACATATGAATATTCAGGCTCAGTTAATAATAAAACTTCATCCATTTTCATGCGGAGAAAGTGTGGGTTACTATTCTAGATGCAAAGCAAGTCATAGCATATGATATCAGAAATAAAATCTAAGACATGACAAATATAGCATGCATATAGAATAAGCTAACTCCACGTAGACATCATCACAGAAAATTCATCTCTAGCATGAGATGAAAAAGGAAAGAAATAAAGATAAGAAAAATAAAACTATGCAATGCGGCACACAGAGAAATAAGAAAAACGTGATGCATGGCAAAATGAAAGAAAATAAAGAAAAGTGAGTGCAAAAGTGTAAAGAAACGGAGTGAAAAACTAAAAATAAAGGTGGCAAATCGAAAAAGAACGTGAGAACTCACTCCCCCAAGCTAAAGTGCACAGTGTCCTCAATGTGCAAAGTGTGGCACACAGAGAGACAAGTAGTGAGAGGGGCAAGTGAGGATGCATGCATGATGGAAAGAAAAAAGATAATAAAACGAAAAATAAAGAAACGAAAATATGATGCGGATATGATGCATGCAGAGATATGAGTGATACGAGTATAAATGGGTCACCAAAAGCTCTCCCTCTCTCCCAAAAAAGATATATAGAGATATGGCAAATGAGAATCACAAAAAAGTGAGGGGAGGGGGGGTGGTCAAAAGGGCATCAGGACCCAGCAGAAACGGGCAGCACAACGGCAAAAGGAATCGATGGCATCAAGGGTGCCTAGGAAGGTGGTGCTGCACCGTCTCTGTCCTGAGGCGGACGTGGTGGTGGTGGTGGTGTAGGCTGCTGAGCTGGGGTGGGCGTGGAAGTGGAAGTGGAAGCAGGTCTAGTGTGTGTGGAAGTGTGTGCAGGAACCTGCTGGGTGGGTGGTGGTACGCGCGGAAGACGCTCTAAGATCTGTGTCAGGCAGTAGTGGATCTGAGGGATCAGGGCAGAGCGTCCAGCCATCGTAGAGACGGTGGAGGACAGGGTCCTAAGGTCAGCTCTAATACCACTCACCGCCAACTCAAGAGCACGTATGCTCTGCAGTACAGTGTCGGGCGGGGGTGGTGCAGAGGGACGCACCGGTCTAGGCTGCGCGGGGCGGGGCTGGCGTACGCGAGTGGAGTATGTAACGGGCTCAGCAGGGAAGGGGACAAAAGGTGCCGCGCCAGCAAATGTGGGCCTAGCCTCAGTGTGAGGCCGGGGCACCGGCTGGTGAGAAGTAGAGGCAGCGGCAGCAAAGGAAGCGTGCAAAAGTGGCAACGAAGTGGCAAGAGAGGTCAGTGGCCCAGAAGTGTGGACAGACGCCACGACGCTCTCGGAGAATACAGCGGCTGTGGAGACAGAGGACTCTACCGCTGGGGCGGAACTGTGTGGACCAAAAGGCGCAATCCCAGCGGAGATCATGCTAGCCATGGTCTCCACGACCGCGGTAAACGAGGGCGCTCCACTCTCGACAAAGGTAGGCGGGCGCTCGGGGAGTGCGGAGCAAAGAGGCTCCACGGACAGAGGGCCAGAGGTGGCAGCGGGAGTGGTGGGGACAGCCTCGGAAGTGGTGACAGTGGTGGAAGTGGGCTCAGCAAAAGTACTCGCGACACTGACAGAGGTGGGGACAGAAGTGTCAGGAGCAGTGGAAAAGTCAGGAACAGGCTGAGGGGCCACAGGGTCGACGGGGTCGGCAGCAGGCTCGGCAGGGTGTGCAGCAGGGTCTGCGGGAGCAGCCTGGGCAGCGTGGGCAGCGTGGGCAGCGTGGGCCTGCTCGGCCTCCTCGGCCTCGAGCACGTACGCAGCGGGGATGATGACATCCATCGCTGGGAGCCAGTCAACGTGGGTCGGTGCAATCTGGGTCCGAGCTGGGCTCGAGAGAATCATGTAGTCGGCACCGAAAGGGCCGTGCAACCAGACCCAATGACGCTCACCATGTGGACGCAGCATCTTCATCCGGGCCATAACGTCTATCGACAAGGAAGTGGGGCCCGGAACGCGTCACAGGTCGTCGGGTAGGTCCTCGCCGGTCATCATGGTAAGCAGGGTGATCAGACCGCCGCAGCATATCGGTGAGCGAGCGCCCACCGACACAATGATACGGTCTAAAAACCAAGCCGCAATGTCGATCACGACGGCGGGGACAAGCTCATCTCCATCCCTAGATAGAGCTCTGGGACGTGTCATCGCGTAGAGCATGTAAAGCTCTGGCGTAGACATCGTGCCCGGCTCATATCTGGCCAAAAAGGTGGTCGCCATAAGGCGCTGGGCAATACGTAGGCAGGGGTGGACAATGGCCGAGGCCTTGGCCCTACTAGGGTCAAAGGCGGCGTGGTGGCCTGTGATCCGGGCCCAGAAGGCACCGGCGTCGAAAGAAGGTGGGGGGATGTGGGTAGGGCCGTAACCGCGATCGGCTCCGGGGACTGCGGGCCATGAGAAGAACGCTCTCATCATATCGAGAGTGACCTGGCACTCTCGATCCATGAACCTAAATGAGCATCCCTCATCGGTCCGGGCGATCGAACTCAAAACCTCAAGTGTCGGGCGGGTAAAAGTATCCGCCGACACCTGGAAAAAATCTCGCCAGCCCACGTTGTCATACAACGTGAGCATCCCCTCAAGTACCCCCAGGCGTCCTAGGTCAGCGAGGTGTGCAAACCTGGAGGGTACGATCGAGCGCTGGGAGATACGCTCGAAGACGGCGCGGTGTGCGTCGTCTCGGAACGTAATCCCGAGCGGCCTGACCAGTGGAGCCGGTGGTGGTGGCTGTGGATCGGCAGGGAGAGGCTGTGCGGGCTGTGGGTGCACTGCAGGCTGTGCGGGGTGTGCGGGGCCTGCAGGCTGTGCTGGGTGTGCGGGGTGTGTGGGGGACGGTGGAGGAGAGTCCTCCAACTCGTGGGAGGGGCCGGCATCATCCGACCGCTTCCGCTTGGCGGAAGCTCTCTTCGACCGCGGCCGTGTCCGGGGCGGCATATCGGCCCCGAGCGCGCGCCGAAAAGTGAAAAGTGTGGCGTGTGCACAAAGAGTGGAAAGAGTTTACCCAAACACGCCGCGAGTGCTAAGCAGTGGAAGCGTGCGAAGTCCGCACCTCCACGAAGTCCTGAGCAGCCCGTAGAAGCTCCCCTGAGCTCCCCTAAGCTCCAAAAAGCAACCTGCGCATGGAAAAGCGATATCAGCGAGTAATAATCAAAATGTATGGAGCAATAGGGGTATAACAGATAGATATGGGAATTGATTCGGGTTAGGGGTTCGATTAATACACGGATCCTCAAAAACTACGCAAAAAGAGGAGAAAATGGTGAAAACGAGCGAACCGGAGGTGATCGGAGACAATGCCGCCGGCGGCGACTCGGGCGAGGCATCGGCGGGCTCGGCCGGTGGTGGCGGGCCGAGCGGCGGCGGGGCAGCGGCGGTCGGGCGAGTGAGGGTCGAGCGAGGGGGAATCGGGCATGGGAGCTGAAGGGGCGCGGGCGAGAATTGGGGATTTTCGTTTTCGAATTCCGCGCCCCCCTTCAGCTTATATATAGAAAAGTTACGACTCGGCCGAGTGACGTGCTCACTCGGCCGAGCGCGGCAAATAAAAATTTCTCCCCGATATCGCTTCGGCCGAGTGGCTTTGCCAGCCTCGGCCGAGTGGAGTAAGTCCATTCGGCCGAGTGACTCAAGCTACTCGGCATGACTCGCCCTAGGAGGGTATCCGTTTTACTCGGCCGAGTGAAAATGTAGACTCGGCCGAGTAGCAGTTCTGATGAAATGAGGAAAATAGACAGAGAGTTGGGTACAGCAGACTTCCCTCGTTCGTGAGCGGCTCGGCCGGACGAACTTCTGGACTCGGCCGAGTGACTAGTATACTCGGCCGAGTGAGCCTTGTATTCTGCTGTTTGTCTTCGTTTAGGCTCCAAACTCCGTCTTTCTTCCTCCAGTCGATTTCATGCTCCTCCTAAGCGTCGAATGCCTTCTTGGGGCGCTCCTCATCGTCTCGTTCATCCTCCTCATGATGATCTACCTATCTCCTCTCCTGTCAAGAAAAATAGGACCCGTTATCACAAAATTTTTGGTCGGATGACTCAAAACGCTAAAAATTTCTAAAACGAAAATAAAGAAAAAGTAAAAATAAAGAAAAAACCATCGAGTTGCCTCCCGACAAGCGCTCGTTTTAGGTCGTGAGCTCGACCCCCTATAATTTTCAATCAATGCGGGATGTTTGGTGCATATGAGATGCACCCGTCAAACTTGCCGGGGAGCGCGCTTGGATTTGGACGTGGCGGCGTAGCGTGCTCCCTCGGAGGTCTCTTGTCTCGAATAGTGTTGGGGGGAGGCTCCCCCAAGCTAGCATTTGCCCCGGTCAACGGCTTAACCGGCGATGCCGATTTCCGTACCGGCGGAGCTTTCTTTGGAGACTTTGATTTCGAGAGCTTGCAGAGCTCTCGAATCCTTGCGACATCAGCGTCGCCTTCATCTTCATCAGTGGAGAGGTCGGGGGAATCATCATTATTGTCTTCATGGCCTAAATCCGGGCCTTCTTCAAATTCTTCATCAAAAAGGGCGCCAATTGAGTGAGGAATCGTCTCCTCTATCACCTCATCGAGGAGGTCCATATAATCAAGCTCCTCATGGTAAGGCATGTGCTTCATTGCCTTGGGAATGTGGAGCTCCACCTCGATGTTTCCGACGTTTAAGGTTAAGGTACCTTCACGCACGTCGACGATAACTCCGGCGGTGGCGAGGAATGGGCGTCCAAGTATCAATGAGGTGTCTCCCTCTTCCTTAACGTCCATGATGACGAAGTCACATGGCAAGCATATTCCACCCGGGACTTGAAGTGGGATGTCTTCGGCAATCCCCACCGGCCTTGTTATCCGGCCATCGGCTAATTGAATGCGCATGTCGGTGGGTTTCAACTTTGTCCCGGTGTTAAGCTTTAAGAACATGGAGAGGGGCATGAGACTCACACTAGCCCCAAGATCGACCAACGCCTTTTGGAGAGGCACGCCGCCCAAAGTGCAAGGAATCCGAAAACTCCCCGGATCTTTAAATTTTACCGGCTCCTTTTCTCTCTTGGTGAACCAAGAGCCCTCCTCGGCTAGCATGATCTTCTCCTTCCTCTTTCTCCCCGAAATCAAGTCCTTCAAGAATTTGGCATACGTGGGGATCTCCGCGATGGCGTCGAGGAAGGGGATATTGAGGCTAACTCCTCTTAGATACTCGAGGAATTTCGCTAGCCTTTTCTCCATTTTCGCTTTCGCTAGTCTTTGGGGGAATGGGACCGGTGGCATGAAGCGCCTCTCCTCAATTAATAGCTCCTCCCTAGATTTCTCCTTGTCTCGTGGCTCCTTCTCCTTTTCAATCTCAACTACCGGCTCAACCGGCTCCAAGCTTTCCTCCACGGCCTCCTCGGTAGGAATCATAGCGGGGGTGGTGTCCTTCCCGCCTCTAGTAGTAACGGCAACTACGGCATTGATGCGGCCCGTGTTGCCCCGTGGGTTTTGCTCCGGTTGCGCCGGCAATCTTTGAGTGTTCTGATTGAGCAACGCCAATTGCTCCGATATTTGAGCCACTACGGTATTAAGAGACTCTTGCCCCGCCTTCAAAGTAGCATTCACCTTGTTTTGCTCGACCATGAACGCCTCCACTCTAGTTTCGAAATCGGATCGTTGTGGAGTTTGCGGAGGGTTTTGATTTTGATTCCTCCACCCTTGGTTGAATCCGGGAGGCCTATAAGGTGGAACTTGTTGCTTTGGTTGGAAGTTTTGTTGTGGAGGCCCCCTCGGCGGATAGTATTGTTGTTGGGGTGGTGGTGGTCGAGCTTGATTAGGCGGTTGTTGTGGCGGGTTCAAAGCTCCTTCATTGTTGGCGTAGGAGAATCCCGGATGATTTCTTGCGGCCGGATTGGACCAATACCCTTGGTTCCCCGCAACATATTGTACTTGCTCCAAGGATCCTTCTCCTTGCTCTCCTCCCGAGTACATGACTTGAGATTGGTCTTGCCAATCACACATTTGGTTGGTCGGTGCGGAGGTGGATGGGCTTCCTTGGGGCTCCGTGATGAATTTCTCCAATCTCTCCACCACCTTGTGGAGAGAATCGAATTTGCTCGTGAGCTCCGCTACGGCCTTCACCTCGTAGATGCTAGTTGGCTTTAAGGAGGACGTGGAGTGTCCTCGCTCATCGCCCCATTGTTGGTTATTTGAGGCCATCTCCTCAATTAGGGCCGTAGCTTCCTCGGGAGTCTTTGACAAGATTGCACCATTCGCCGTGACATCAATAATTTGCTTGGTCCCCGGTTGGAGACCGTTGTAGAAGCTATGAACTAGCTCCCAGTCCTCTATACTGTGGTGCGGGCATTGGTGCTGCAAATCCTTAAATCGCTCCCAAGCTTCATAGAGCGTCTCATGTGGTCCTTGCTTGAAGGACATGAGAGCGCTCCGGATCTTCACCGTCTTGGATGGTGGATAGAATTTGTCAATGAATGCATCCGCCAACCCGTCCCAAGAGGTGAAAACTCCGTCAGCTTGCGTCCTCAGCCAATAGAGTGCTTTGTCCTTTAGCGTGAAGGGGAAGAGGCGCAGTCTGATGGCATCGATGGGGACCCCCGGCATTTGGAATGTGGCGCACTTTGACAAGAATGATTGGATGTGGTAGTGGGGGTTCTCATGAGCGTTCCCATGAAATGGGTCTTGTTGCATCAAAACCACCAATCCCGTCTTTAGCTCGAAGTTCTTGTCGGCCGCCAACTCCGGCACGGCAATGGATGACGTAGTGGAAGAGGTCTTAGGCCGAAGCCTATCACGAATAGAAATTATTCTCGCCATCCTCGCCGCCAATTCTTCGGGAGTTTCCGGGTTGGTCATAAACCGCCCTTCCGGATATTGTCTCCTTTCCGCTCTAAGTCTCCGCGCGGTACGTTCGATCTCGGGATCGAATAATAAGGCTTCGGGGTCCGCCGTAGATCTCGTGTACATGCATAGGGAAAACAGAGTTTCAAAGAGATGATTAGTACCGTGGAAGGGTTAGGTAAGAATAGTAGGAAATAATAGTAATGGTAATAATAAAAAATAATAAAAAAAATAAAAGAAAGAAATAGCTAGGGTGAAAAAGAATCAAACGCAATCGCCTCCCCGGCAACGGCGCCAAAAACTTGATCGCTCCGGGACGTACACCCAAAGAACGGTTGTAGTTTTACCGCAAGCGCACGGTATAGCGGCGAGCGGGTATCGAACACAGGGAGGACGAATGACCGTGCTTGCTCCTAATCAACCTGGCTATTCAAGAATAGAGAGAGTTGCATTGGGCGATCCTGTCACAATCGTCAGACAAATGTGCGAAATATCAAATCAAATAAAGAACGTCTAGGGAATGGGGAATCCCCGCTACTCACCGTATTTCATAGATGTGGTTCGTCGGTATCAAAATTGCTAGAATGAGAATTTGGATGAACTAGTTGCAACTAAATGTGGAACCAAGCTCACGCTCTCGCGCTGTTGCCGGTCTATAGCTATCCTAGGGTCGGGTCCAATCTCTTGCAAACCCTAGCCTAGGAAAGCTAGCATTAGGATCAACATCATCGTCCAATTGCGCACCGAGCCCAATCTCTTGCAAACTCGGTCCACAATCTAAATTAGGATAGTTCCTACCCGTCCAATCTCTTGCAAACGGGTATCGGCACGGAATTGCAACCGGAGATCCTAGTATCGGTCCAATCTCTTGCAAACCGATACTTCGAAAATCCGACTCCAACCCAATTCGGATTTCTAGGGCTTCCTATCAAATTGGGATCCAATCTCTTGCAAATCCCAATTGATATGAATACCTAGCTATCCGTAGTAATTCGATCCCAATCTAATCTCTAATTATTGATTCTAGCACAATTTCTACCAATTTATCACAAATACGAAATTGGGCTTGTAGGGTTCATCCCCACGCCCCAAGACGTGGAGACTACTCACAAATCATGGCAATAGCACAAAAATAATCAATGAAATAGACAATGGAATTCATCACAACAATGATATAAACAATAAAAATAGAGTTTTTGGGGAAGAGAGATGCAAACCAAAGTAGTTCTTCAATTAACCCAACAAAAATCCAAGTTTTTCTCTTCTCCAATCACAAAATAATAAAGCTAAAAAGTAATCTCAAAAAGCTGCAAAAAATCTAAGAGATGGCTCCTAAAACTAGGGTAAAAACTGGGCTTAAATAGCCCCAAAAATCGTCCAAAAATCCTGACCAAAACGCCCCTGCACAGCCTGTTTTCCGCAAATTTCGCTACAGGCAGCGCATCGCACTCGGCCGAGTGACAAAAGTCGCTCGGCCGAGTGAAAACCCTGCCATTTTCCAGTAAGTCAGGGGCTTCAAGGGTCTTCAGTTCGGAGGCGGCTCGGCCGAGTGAGTTGTCGTCACTCGGCCGATGGCTTCACTGCACTCGGGCGGACGCGGTTTACCACTCGGCTGAGTGGGTCTTCTGAAGCTCAGGTGGCCGAAAAACAGTAACTTCGATCTTTTTGAGGGCCTTCGTCTGGGCGCCACTCGGGCAGACGTGGTGTCGTCACTCGGCCGATGTGGTCTCCGTCGCTCGGCCGAGTACACATGGAAAACGTGTCTGAACGGGTCGGCCGAGCAGTGTCTCGCTGGTCGGCCGAGTGGCTCCTCCACTCGGCCGAGTGGGACACAAAAAATGCCCAATCTGATTGTTTTCACCTCCTCGTCGCTCCTGCGACATCCATTCTTCTTCCGCTCCTCTCCAACAGTAAAATATCCCTCGGAGAGGTCGTCGGTGGCCGTGTATAGTAAGCGCGTCTCGAGATCACTCCAAATCGCGCCAAATCACCTGAAATGCGACAAAAACAACAAATCGTGAAAAGCATCGCAATATCGTCGATATATCGTGAAAAACATGATTTGGGCGATCTAAATGGCATGCAAATCCACGGGAAAAAGGTGTAAAATATGGAGTGATCAGAAACTCAAGTCAAGATGGTCGGGACCGTTCCGCGTCACCAAGGTTTTCCCGCACGGGGCTATCGAGATAATGGGAAGGGATGAGCCGTTTAAAGTAAACGGGCAGCGTCTGAAACACTACGCAGTAGGAGAACCAGAATTCTTTCCAGTCGGGCCCCCCCACGAGCGATAACTCTTCCTCCAACCCTCCGGATCCAGCTTGACCACCGCCGCGGGCGTCGAGCCAACGACGTTAAACAAGTGCGCTTCATGGGAGGCAACCCATGTTCTGAACTTTTTCCTACTTTTTAGCGTTAATTTTTACTTTATTTTATCTATTTTTATAAATAAAATCAGCCGCGAGAACATCCGTTCGGGGACTTAATCAATTCTCTTGGTTTTTTCCGGAAACAAGCCTCAACCGATCGGGTGACAACTCACCCGATCGGTTGGGACGTATCAGATACATGCTGAGATCTGTCCCCATATGACCCGATCGGTTGAGTAATGAAGAGACCGGGTGGAAGACCGGGTGAGCTGGGGAGAACTCTCGGAAATTTTTGGGGAAATATCAACCGATCGGTTGAGTTCGAGCGCGATCGGTTGAGGCGACCGGGCGGGCAGCTCTCAATTCTCGGGAAAAACTTGGTAAGCGGCCAACCGATCGGTTGACTTACCACCCGACCGGTTCGCCTGTAGCTGTTGACCGACTAGAACTTTCGAATTTTGGCTACCTGATCGGGTGGGTTTCCACCCGATCGGTTCATTTTCGGCCCTATAAATAGGCCTTGGCACACGGCGACCGCCACCCGACCTCAGAAAACCCCCTACACGCGATTTCACACCCTCCAACTGTAGAATTGATCTTCTCGGCCCTACATACTGTGCCTAAACCCTCATCCCCACTCACTCCCATACTTCCCCACCTCCGCCACCTCGCCATCGAGGACATCCCATCATCAAAACCCCCAAACCCTAACCCTAGCCCCAAAATTCTCAAAATTCTCTTCTTGTCGGATCAGCGGGCTGCGGCTTCCCGAGTTGTTCCCTCCTGCTACGCGAGACCCCCAGGCGCTTGATCTTGCTACATCGATGGGTAACATTCTTCCACTCTGCACATCTTCAACTTTACCTGTGATATCGTAAATTGGTGTGATAACTGTTTCACTTGCCCTTTATTCATCTCAAATTCGCCACCCACGTAGCAGCCATGTCTAAGAAAGGGAAGGACATTGCATCATCTTCGCGCCGTGATCCGATCCACGGCCCCTTTTCCCCCTCTTTCCTTGGCATTAACCCTTCTACGGAAGAGCAGTCTGACCGGTTGCGAGCACTGCTTCATCGTCCGATGAGACCTACACTCTTCGCTGATCGCCCCACGCTCGAAGCTCTAGGGCTTTCAAACGGCGTCGGCAGAATTTTCGACTGTATCGGGTGCCATACCCTCTCTCACATCCATGCTCACACACACAGAAATCTCACGCTTGAATTCCTCAGTTCCCTCGAGTTGTGTGATGGAGGTTTCTCATTCCGAGCTTTCAATTGTGACTTTTCTCTGGGTTTCATCGCGCTGAACAATATCCTTAATCTACGTCACCCCGATCTTAACACTGAACATTCCACCCACGATCGAACTGACATTTACTCTCGATTTTCGGGCCGATGGTGTTTAGCAATGATTTACACGGCACACTACCTTTCCACCTGAGGCTCCTGCCTCTTACATTATCCACCCGTGTTACCGCCTCGCCCATTGCATCCTCGCCAACACTGTTTTCGCTCGCGTGGATGTGTCCACTGTATCTAGGGACGAGCTCTTCTTTCTCTATGCCATGTCCGATGACAGAATCCTCGGGCACGTCCCTATGCCCATAAACACCGCTCATTGGATCATCCACGAAATTTTCGCTGTTAGCCGCGCCACTTCTGGTTCCATCTGTTGTGGTGGATTGGTCACTCTTATTGTCAGCTGTGTTTTGAGGGTACCCCCCGACCTCCCTATTCTACCTGGTCGTAGCCGTATTGATCGCGATTACTTGATCGACATCAAATTGCTCACTCCCTTCGGTGAAGACCGTGCTGTCTACCTCTACAGCCCCACCTGCGAGCCTTTCGCAATCCTGCCACCTTTGGCCCCTTTGCGGGTACCCTATACCCCGTCTCACCTTCCTTGGGAGTTTTACCCCGATCCTTGGTATTCTCCACTAGTGCATCTACCACCCTTGGATCCTCCCGATTGGCACCCAATTGTCGGCCCACCTAGTACGGTTTTCTTCCACCACAGCCCTCCGGTGCACATCGATCCTCCCGTGCTCCAGCCTGTCGCCCCTCCTTCACCCATAGGCACACCCTCCTCTTCCTCTGAGGATTCTTTCATTCACTATTCCCCTCCCTCCTCCCCCTCCCCCGACCACCCATCCACACCCTCTTCCGAGGAGGACGAGGACTCAGCTCCTCCTGCTTTCTAGATTCACCTCTTTTGTTTTTGACTCCCCCTTGCACATATCTGGATTTCATTGATCATATCATTTCGCTAGCACTTTCTGGTCTAGCTTGGGGGACGTCTGTTTCGATGTGCTGTCGTGTTTTGTTTGTTTTTCTCATTTTTGTGTGTGTGTTTGTTTTTCACTTTTTGAGTGTCGTGTCGTGTGATTTTATTTTATTTTTATTTTCGTATTGTTTGATTTTGATCTTGTTTTTTATTTCTTTTTCAGTTTTATCTATGTGTTTTCCTCGTTTTCATTTCTTTTCGTGTCTGTGCGTATCCCCCCCCCCATTTTCATTGCCCTCCCGTACTCACTCTTATTGCATTGAGGGCAATGCAAGTTTCAGCTTGGGGGAGTCGCACTTTGTGCGTCATTTGTGTTGTTTTTCTACGTTATTTGAGTCGTTTTCCATCGTGTTTTTCTTTTTTCTTTTTCCTTCTTTCTTTAGCTCTTTCTCCTAGAAATGAATCCTATGATGAATCGCCACAAAGTCACACACACCTAGCATTGCATCGATAATCACACTCACTAACCCTAGGATTTCGAGTCCTCTTGCATTTCACGCATCGTGGGTCCACTTAGCTTTTTGTGAGTCGTGTGTCGTGACTAGCATTTGGTGCGCTTCTGCTTTGTGATTTTACTTTATATACCTGTCCAGGAATGACCCCTAGATTATCATGCTTCGATATTGAATACGCGGTATTTGCTTCTAATGTCTGCTTCTATATGCATGCTATTTATATCGTATACTTCAATTCGCATGCGTCGGGATTCCACAACTAAGGACTAGGATACCCCATTTAGCCTAAGCTCTATTTAGCAACAATAGTCTCCTTTGCCCGAGTGTTTAGATTTCGACTTCTTTTTTGTTTTACTTGGTGCAAATCCCCTCGTCGTGTACCGTTCTCCCACTTGGGAGAGTACACATGTGTATAGCCAATATCCCAAAAATCCAAAAAAAAAGAGAAAAGAAAAGAAAAAGATTGTATAGCAAAACAGCCAAAAAAATATGCAAATACCCAAAACCCAAAAAAATTCCCGTGTGAATATTTTCATACTTGCCAAGAATAAAGGGAAGGCGAGAATTTGCACCGAGTGTTCTTCTCCACATCATCTCAACCCCCGTCGTTATCGAGAACACTTGGCTTGGGAACCTTTTAGCTAGTATCTAGGCTATAGTGGCGTGATTTCCTTAACCCTAGTTGTGGAGTCCCCGATGCATGATACGCTTCTATTCTCTCTATTCCCATGCATGCTTGAACTTATATTCGCCGCTTAATTCAATTCGATTCGATATTTGGGTCATATCTTGGATTTGTGTATATCGAGCCTCATTGCACATCGTAGAAAGCTTCACCATTTGCTAGCACACGGCCACGCTCACTCGCGCTTCACTGCATGGACCCACGACACTTATTTGGACTCGCTTTCCTAGGTTTAGTGGTGTGATTTGGCGTTCGCTTGCTAGGTGTGTCGTTTTTGATTTTGATGGCTCTGATGGACGATCTAGGGCTTAGAGTTTTCTTTTTCCTTCTTCCTCTCTATTTTTCCCTTCCGAGATCCTACTCTCACTCGTCTTCCTCGAGGACGAGGAAGAGTTCAGCTTGGGGGATTTTGACGTGCGTCTATATTTCATATATTCACGCACGTTTTCTTTTGTGTTTCTCCGTGTTTTCCGCCGTCTCTTATTCGTTTTCGTATGTTTTCCTGTTTTCTTTCACTTTTCTTTGTTTGTCCATGATTGCAGGAGTTCGACCACGTAGGGGACCTTTTACGATGATATCCCAAGTCCCCGGAGCAACGGGAGAAGTCACGCGTGATCCAGGGGGTCAAACGGCGAAGTATTCATCTTTCAGCCCCTCACCCGGTCGGTTGGTCATCTCCAACCGATCGGGTGATGCACGCGTGCACCAACCGGTCGCTACCGCAGCTCACAAAGAAGTCACCCGACCGGTTCACAGACCGGTTCTGCGGGCGGCTGTTCTCTGTCTTTTCGAGCAGAATTCCAACCGATCGGGTGACTCTCACCCGATCGGTTCATCTGTAGCTGAGAAAAAGAGCTGAAGACACGGGCGTCGAACCGACCGGTTCACCCGACTGCTCCAAGATCCAACCGGTCGCTCAAGAACTCACCCGATCGGTTCGTGAGATCGGGTGAAAACTCGCCGTTTTCTGTAATTTATCTGTAACGGATCAACCGATCGGTTGACTTGTCACCCGATCGGTTGATCCGAAAATATATATATATGACCCCTAGGGTTCCAGAAACGGGAGAGTTGTATTTTTTTACTGTTTTATTTCCTTGTGACGGCTGTAATTGTTACTCTTAAGTAAGTTTTCAGATCTTTCTAATTTTTTAGTATTGTCTTTATTACTCCTTTACTTCCGCATTGCAATTGTCTGATTATGATTCTAACGGTTAAATTTCATTTAGATTGCTTTTTCATGAATTTTTGTGAGTAGTTCCCAAATCTGGGATTTTGGTGGAAGCCCCTTCGGGGGCTCTTCCCGATGCGTCCATAGGGTTAGGAAATCGATAGGGAGTAGGAATCTAACGGTTACGCGGGGCGTTTCATTGTCATCGGCAGGAAAAAGACCGCCTTTGACCGTCGGGCCAAGGGGGAATAAACTTGGCGGTTGACTCCCTAGCCAAAGCTCACGCCTTCAGCGTAGACGCCGAATCCTAGCACGCGGGAGCGGCAGGATGAGACGTTGGGAGTTATCGTTGCGGGCTTAGTGCTCCCGAGATCAATCAGTGTTTATGGACACGGGAGTGCCCACTGATCGAATCCGGGGAAGTCTGGTGTATCATCCTGGGCACCGACCGGAATATCGGGCCCATGGGACGCCGGTACCACTTTCAGAGGCAACGTCCTCACCATTAGACCCTAATCCTGATCGCTATCCATACCCGTAGGCCGTAGCGGCGAGAGTCTCTCGTCGGGTCGGAAACCAAAGTCCCGGGTTTACTTTCTTTTTGTTCATACGCTTTCATTTCCTTTCGTGACAACCAACCACCGATTCGGGCTAGCTCGCCCCTCGGGGTGATTTAGGTCCTACCTAACCCAAGCACAACCTCGCCTCCCTGAGTTCGATATTCCCGCACCCTACACTAACCGTGAAACTTGCGGTAGACGACACCGCACCGCCGCGACGCAAGCGGGGCGCCGGTCATCAATCCGTAAAAGTGGAATCTTATCTATGTCCCATCAGTGTAATATGTAAGCTCTTTCCTCGCTAGTCTCACTTATTCAATTAGATTCTCTCATTTGAAACTTTCTTTCAAGGACATCATCAACTAAGCATCAGTTTGAGTCCGTCTACCAGTCCAAGGTAGGGTAGTCAGTCTAGCAGTCCAAAAAAAGTATATCATTCCGGGTCTAATCCTTCTAACCCTATCAGATTCCAATCAAGTCTTCCAATCTCTCCGTCTAAGTTATGTCTAGTATCCCGTACTCTCATTTGATTCATTTCCAACAGACATTTTTGCAGATTTTTATGTGCTCGGGACTATTTTCTACATTTTCTTGAAAATATGGATCTTTGTATTACATTATATGATTTTTATAGGCTAATTTTCTCTTCTCTAATTTTTCTATTGTAGATGGCAGTATCTCGATTCTAACAGACCTTTGTGTCGATATTTCTAAGCACGGCACTAGTTCCTACATTTTCTGTAAGATATAGATATTTTTATTAAATGTTATGATTTTTCTATTCTAACTTATTTTTCAATTGAATATGGCAATCTCTCGGTTCCAACGGAAATTTTTGCGGATTTTTCTGACCTTGAGGACATTTTCTGTGTTTTATTGTCGATATGGATATTTTTATTAAATGATATGATTTTTATGGCCTACGTTTATCTTCTCTTATTTTTCACTCAAAGATGGCGGTCTACCAATTCCAACGGACATTTTGGCGGATTTTCCTGAACTCGATGCTATTTTCTGTATTTTCTGGAAGATATCGATCGTTTTATTAAATGATATGATTTTTTGGGCATTTTTGTCTTCACTTTTTTCGTTAACTTTGGCGATCTCTCGGTTCTGACAGATATTTTTATGGATTTTTCTGAGCTACGTGATATTTTCTACAGTTTATGGAAAATAAGCATCTTTATATTAAATGATATTATTTTTATTGCCAAATTTTGTCTTCTCTTATTTTTCGGTTGAACATGGCGATCTCTGATTCCAACGGACATTTTTCTGGATTTTCTGAGGTCGATGGTATTTTCTTCATTTTATGGAAGATATGTATTTTTATTAAATGATATTATTTTGATAGCTTAAGTTTGTATTCTATTATTTTTTAAGTTAAAGATGACGATTTCCCAGTTCCAACGGACATTTTTGCGGATTTTTCTGAGCTCCAGGCTATTTTCTACATTTTATGGAAGATATGGATCTTTTTATTAAATGTTTTGATTTTTATAACCTAAGTTTGTTTTCTCTTATTTTCCAGTTGAAGATGGCGATGTTTATGTTGAATGATATGATTTTTGGCATAATGTTGTCTTCTCTTATATTTCAGTTGAAGATGACATTCTCTCGATCCCAAAGGAAATTTTTGTAAATTTTTCTGAGCTCCGGGCTATTTTCCACATTCTCTGCAAGATATGGAACGTTTTATTAAATGCTCTGATTTTTGGCCTAATTTTGTCTTCTCTTATTTTTCAGTTGAAGATGGCGTTATCCCGGTTCGAACGGACATTTTGGCCGATAATTTTGAGCTCGGGACTATTTTCTACATTTTCTGTAAGATATGGATCTTTTTATTAAATGATATGATTTCTCTAGCCTAATTTTGCCTTCTCTTATTTTTCAATTGGGGATGGTGATCTCCCAGTTCTAACAGAAATATTAGTGGATTTTTTTGAACTTGATGTTATTTTCTACATTTTATTGTCGATATGGATCTTTTTATTTAATGATATGATTTTTATAGCATACAATTGTCTTCTCTTATTTTTATTT
This sequence comes from Scilla litardierei, assembly GCA_030789695.1. Taxonomy (NCBI): domain Eukaryota; kingdom Viridiplantae; phylum Streptophyta; class Magnoliopsida; order Asparagales; family Asparagaceae; genus Scilla; species Scilla litardierei. Next base: position 61,958,530 of record CM061140.1, read on the forward strand.
AATGATATGATATTTTGGCCTAATTTTGTCTTCTCTTATTTTCCAATTGAAGATGGCGATCTCCCGGTTCCAACAGACATTTTTACGTATTTTTCTGAGCTCGGGGCTATTTTTTACACTTTCAGGAAGATAATAATCTTTATATTATATGACATGTTTTTTATATCCCAAATTTATTTTGTCTTATTTTTAGTTGAAGATGGTGATCTCCAAGTTCCAACATTTTTGCAGATTGTTCTTAGCTTTGGGCTTTTTTGTACATTTTCTGAGAGCCATGAACCTTTTTATTAAATGATACGATTTTTTGGCCTAATTTTGTCTACTCTTTTTTCGTTGAATATGGTGATCTCCTAGTTTCAACGGACATTTGTGTGGATTTTTTGAGCTCAGGACTATTTTCTACATTTTATGGCAAATATGTATCTTTTATTAAATGATATGAATTTTGGCTTCTTTTATTTTTCTGTTGACGATTGTGATCTTGAGGTACCAACGGAGTTTTTTGCGGATTTTTCTGAGCTCCGATCTATTTTCTATATTTTTTGTATGATATGCATGTTTACATTAAATGATATGATTTTTATAACCTAAATTTTTATTATTTTATTATGCAGTTAACGATGGCAATCTCTGGTCCAAACAAACATTTTTACGGAATTTTTCGAGCTTAGGGCTATTTTTCTACATTTTCAGGAAGTTATGAGGGTTTTTTGAGCTCTGGTCTATTTTCTGTATTATCTGGAAGATATCGATTGTATTTTGGTCTAATTTTATCTTCTCTATTTTTCGTTAAATGTTGTGCTCTCCTGGTTACAACAGATATTTTTGCAGATTTTTCTGAGCTCGGGGATATTTCTACATTTTATGGAAATTAAGAATCTTTATATAAAATGATCTGATTTTTATTTCCTAATTTTGTTTTCTCTTATTTTTCAATTGACCATAGCAATCTCCTAGTTCTAACGGACATTTTTTGCGGATTTTCTGAGCTCTGTGCTATTTTCTTTATTTCACGGAAGATATGGATCTTTTTACGTTCAACGGACATTTTTTGTGAATTTTTCTGAGCTCTGGGCTATTTTCTACATTTTATGGAAGATTTGGATCTTTTTATTAAATAATATAATTTTTATAACTTAAGTTTGGTTCCTCGTATTTACAAGTTGATGATAATCATTATATTGAATGATATGATTTTTGACCTAATTTTGTCTTCCCTTATATTTCAGTTGAAGATGGCATTCTGTCAGTCCTAAAGGAAATTTTTGTGGATTTTCCAGAGCTCCGGGCTATTGTCCACATTTTCTAGAAGATATGAAAAGTTTTATTAAATGATATGATTTTTTGGCCTAATTTTTTCTTCTCTTAATTTCCAGTTCAAGTTGGCGATCTTAATTTCTGAGCTCCGGAATATTTTCCATATTTTCTGGATATATGGTTCGTTTATTAAATAATATCGAAGAAAACAAAATTAGGCTAAAAATGTCTGTTGGAACGGGAAATCGCAATGTTCAACTAAAAGATAAGAGAAGACATAATTTGGAACATGGAAATCAACATCTTCATCTATAAAAATGTCAGTTCTAACCAGGATATCGCCATCTTCAACTGAAGAGATTTTTATATATCATTTTCTGAGCTTGGTGCTATTTTAAACAATTTATAAAAGAAATGGATATTTTTATTAATTGTTATTACTTTTCTATCCTAAATTAGTCTTCACTTATTTTCCAGTTGAAGATGCCGATATTTTTATTAAATGATATAAATTTTAAGCCTAATTTTGTCTTCTGTTATATTCCAGTTGAAGATGGCGATCACCCGTTTCCAATAGACATTTTTGTGGAATTTTCTAAGCTCCAACCTATTTGTCACATATTTGGAAGATATGGATCGGAAGATATGGTTCGTTTTATTAAATGATAATATATTTTGGCCTAATTGTGTCTTCTCTTATTTTTTTTAGTTGAAGATTGCGATCTTCCAGTTCAAACGCATATTTTTTGCGGATATTTCTGAGCTCGGTATTATTTTCTACATTTTCTGGATAATATGGATCTTTTTATTACATTTTATAATTTTTGTAGCCTAATTTTATCTTCTCTTATTTTTCAGTTGAAGTTGTCGATATCCTGGTTCCAACGGGCATTTTGACCGATAATTCTGAGCTTGGGACTATTATCTAAAATTTCTATAAGATTGGATCTTTTAATTAATTGATATGATTTTTCAGGCCTAATTTTGTCTTCTCTTATTTTTCATTTGATGATGGTGATCTCTCGGTTCCAACAGAAATATTTGCAGATTTTTCTGAACTGGAGGCTATTTTCTACATTTTATTGTAGATATGGATCTTTTTATTAAATGATATGATTTTTATAACGTTCACTTGTCTTCTCTTATTTTTCACTTGAAGATGACGGTTTCCCAGTTCTAACAGGCATTTTTCAGATTTTTTGAGCTCTTTGCTATTTTCTTTATTTTAAGGAATCAATGCATCTTTTTATTAAACGATATGATTTTTATAGTTTAAATTTGTCTTCTGATAATTTTAAGTTAAAGATGGCGATTTGTCGGTTCCAACGGATATTTTTGCGGATTTTCTGTGCTCTGTGTTATTTTTCACATTTTTTTGGAATATATATTTCGTTTTATTAAATGATATTAGAGAAGACAAATTTAGGCCAAAAAATGTCCATTGGAACCGACAAATCGCCATCTCCAACAGAAATATTAGAGAAGACAAAATTCGGAACCGGGAAATCACCTTCTCATCGATAAAAATGTTTGTTGTAACAGGGATATTGCCATCTTTAATTAAAAATATTTTTATCTATCATTTTCTGAGCTTAGTGGTATTTTCTACATTTTCAGGAAGATATGGATCTTTTTTTAAATTGATAAGATTTTTCTAGCCTAAATTTTTCTTCTCTTATTTTCTTGTTGAAGATGACGATCTTTTTATTAAGTGATATGATTTTTGGCCTAATTTTGTTGTCTCTTATATCTAGTTGAAGTTGGCGATCACCCGGTTCCAAGGGACAATTTTGTCATTTTTGTGGATTTTTTTGAGCTCCGGCCTTTTTTTCCATATTTTTGGAAGATATGGATTGTTTTATTAAATGATATGAGATCTTCAGGGTCCAACAGATATTTGCGGATATTTCTAAGTTCGGTGCTATTTCTTCATTTTCTGGAAGACATGTATCTTTATATTAAATGATAAGATTTTTCATCCCCTAATTTTGTCTTCTCTTATTTATATATTGAAGATGGCGATCTCCTCGTTCCAACAGACATTTTTATTGATTTTTCGGAGCTCGAGGCTATTTTCTACATTTGGACGATATGGAGCTTTTACTAAATGCTATGATTTTTATAACCTAAGTTTCACTTATCTTATTTTTCAGTTCAAGATGACAATCTCCCGTTCCCTCGGATATTTTGGCGGATTTTTCTGAGCTCTGGCCTATTTTCTACATTATCTGGAAGATATGAATAGTTTTATTAAATGATAATGATTTTTGGCCTAATTATGTTTTCTCTTATTTTTAAGTTGAAAATTCCGATATCTCGGTTCCAACTGACACTTTGCCGATTTGTCTAAGCTCGGGGCTATTATCTGCAGTTTCTGGAAGATTTGAATTTTTTTATTAAATGATATCATCATTGGCCTAATTTTGTCTTCTCTTATTATTAAGTTGAAGATGGCGATCTTGCTGTTCCAACTGACATTTTGTCGATTTTCTGAGATCGGGGCTATTTTCTACATTTTCTAGAAGATATGGGTCGTTTTATTAAATGATATACTGTTTGGATTAGCTTAGTTTTCTCTTATTTTTTCATTGAAGATAACGATCTCACGGTTCCAACGGACATTTTTGAGGATTTTCATGAGCTCCAGGCTATTTTTCAACATTTTCTATAAGCTATGGATCATTATATTAAATGATATGATATTTATTGAATAATTTTGTCTTCTCTTATTTTTTCTGTTGAACATGGCAGTCTCACGGTTCCAACGGACATTTTTGCGGATTTATTGAGCTTGGTGCTATTTTCTACATTTTATGGAAGATATGGGGTATATATAGTAAATGATATGATTTTTAGGTTCTAATTTTGTCTTTTCTTATTTTTTCTGTTAAAGATGGCAATCGCTGGTTTCTAACAGACATTTTTCTGATTTTTTCGAGCTCAGTGCTATTTTTTAAATTTTATGAAAGATATGAATCTTTTTATTAAATGATATGATTTTTATCGTCTAAGTTTATCTTCTCTTATTTTTCAATTGAAGATGGCATGTCCTGATTTAAAGGAAAATTTTTTGTGGATTTTTATGAGCTCGTGGCTATTTTCTGTATTTGCTGGAATATATGGATCGTTCTATTAAATGATATATTTTTGGCCTAATTCGGTGATCTCTTGGTTCCAACGGACAATTTGCGGATTTTTTTGAGCTACATACTATTTTCTACAGTTTCTGCAAGATTTGGATCTTTATAATTGATATGATTTTTATAGCCTAATTTTGTCATCACTTAATTTTCATTTGAGGATGGCGTTCTCCCGGTTCCAACGAACATTTTTGCGGATATTTCTGAGCTCGAGTCTAGTTTCTACATTTTCTGAAAGATGTGTATTTTTTAATTAAATGAAATGATTTTTGGCCTAATTTTGTCATCTCTTATTTTTTTGGTTGAAGAAGGCAATCTACTGGTTCCAACGGACTTTTTAGCGGAGGTTTTTAAGCTCGGGGCTAGTTTCTACATTTTCTGTGAGGTATGGACTGTTATATTAAATGATTTGATTTTTATAGCCTAATTTTAGCTTCTCTTATTTTTCAATTGAATATGACGATCTCCCCATTCCGACAGACATTTGTGAACTTCTCAGCGCTCCGGACTATTTTCGACATTTTCTGTAAGATATGGATCTTTTTATGGAATGATATGTTTTTGGTCTAATTTTGTCTTTCCTTTTTCCAGTTGAAGATGACGATCTCCCAATTCAAACAGACTTTTTTGCAGATTTTTCTGAGCTCGGCGCTATTTTTTATAGTTTTTGTAAGATGGGGATCTTTGTATTAAATGATATGATTTTTAAATCATACTTTTGTCTTCTCTTATTTTTCAGTTGTAGATGGCGATCTCCCGATTCCATCAGATATTTTTGCTGATTTTTCTGAGCTCGGGGCTATTTTCAACATTTTCTAAAAGATATGGGATGTTTTATTAAATCATACAATTTTTATAACCTAAGTTTCTCTTCTCTTATTTTTTATCAGTTGAAGATGGCGATCTCCTGGTTCCAACAGATATTTTACTGATTTTCTGGGCTCGGGGTTATTTCCTAAATTTACTGAAAGATATTGATCTTTTAATTATATGATAGGTGTTTTGGCCAATTTCCTATTCTCTTATTTTTTTTAAGTTGAAGATGACGATCTCCTGGTTCCAACGGACATTTTTGCGTATTTTTCCTGAGATCGGGACTATGTTCAGGAAGATATGGATCTTTTGAATTGAAATATATTATTTTTATAGCCTAATTTTGTCTCCTCTTATTTTTCAGTTGAGGATGTAGACCTCTCGGTTCCGACAGTCATTATTCCAGATGTTTTAGATATCGGGTGTCTTTTTACATTTTCTCTAGGAAACGAATATTTTTTAAATGATATGATTTTTTATAGCCTAATTTTGTATTCTCTTATTTTTCAGTTGAAAACGGGGATCTCCCCGTACCAAAGGATGTTTTTGCGGATTTTTCTGACCTCGAGCCTATTCTACTTCTTTTAATAAAATGAAATGACTTTTTGTCTTAATTTTGTTTACTCCTATTTTTCAGCTGAGTATGGCGAGCTGTCGGTTCCAACAGACATTTTGCCGATCTTTCTGAGCCGGGGCTATTTTCTACATTTTTTAGAAGATATGGATCTTTTTTACTAAATGATATGATTTTTCTAGCCTAATTTTGTCTTCTCTTATTTTTTATTTAAAGATGGCGGTTCTCCCAGTTCCAACGGAATTCTTGCAAATTTTTTTGACCTCGAGGCTATTTTCTGTATTTATTGAAAGATATCGATCATATATTTTTTCATACATTTTTATCTTCTTATATATTTTTTCGTTGATGATGGCGATCTCCTGGTTCCTACGGATATTTTTACAGATTTTTTTGAGCTCTAGGCTATTTTCTAGATTATCTAGAAGATATCGACCATTTTATTAAATAATATGACTTTTGGCCGAATTTTGTCTTTTCTGTTAAATTTAGCAATCTCCCAGTTTCTGACAGATATTTTTGCGGATTTTTTGAGCTCGGTGATATTTTCTACATTTTATGGAAAATAAGAATCTTTTTATTAAATGATATGATTTTATTGCCAAATTTTGTCTTCTCTAATTTTTCAGTTGAACATTGCGATCTCACGATTCCAACAAACTTTTTTTGGATTTTCTGAGCTCGGTGCTATTTTCTTTATTTTATGGAAGATATTAATTTTTTTATTAAATGATATGATTTTTATAGCTTAAGTTTGTCAAGTTGAAGATGGCGATCTCCCGGTTCTAACAGACATTTTGCGGATACTTTTGAGCTCTGGGCTATTTTATACATTCTATAGACGATATGAATCTTTTTATTAAATGATATGATTTTTACAATCAAAGTTTGTCTTCTCTTATTTTCCAATTGAAGATGACGATATTTATATTGAATGATATGATTTTTTGGGCTAATTTTGTCTTCTCTTATATTTTAGTTGAAGATGGCATTCTCTCGGTCCCAAAGGGCATTTTTGCGAATTTTTCTGAGCTCCGGGCTATTTTCCACTTTTTCTGGAAGATATGTATCCTTTTATTAAATGATATGACTTTTGGCCTAATTTTGTCTTCTCTTATTTTCCAATTAAAGTTGGCGATCCCTGGTTCCAACGAACATTTTTGCGGATATTTCTGAGCTCCGGGCCATTTTCATATTTTCTGTAAGATATGGATCGCTTTATTAAATGATATCGGAGATGACAAAATTAGGCCAAAAAATGTTTGTTGAAACTGGAAAATGGCCATCTTCAACTGAAATATAAGATGATACAAAATTCGAAACCGGAAAATCACCATCTTCATTTATAAAATTGTGCTTTATAACTGGGATAACGCCAGCTTCAACTTAAAAGATCTTTATATATCATTTTCTGAACATGGTGCTATTTCCTACATTTTATGAAAGATATGGATCTTTTTATTAAATGAGATGATTTTTCTAGTCTAAATTTGTCTTCTCTTATTTTCTAGTTGAAGTTGGAGATCCACCGGTTCCAATGAAATTTTTTGCTGATTTTTTTGTGCTTGGGACTTTTTCTACATTTCCTCGAAGATATGGATCTTTTTATTACATTATATGATTTTGTAGGCTAATTTTTATCTTGTCTTATTTTTCTGTTGAAGATGGCAATATCCCAGTTCAAACGGACATTTTTGTTGATATTTCTGAGCTGGTACTAGTTTCTACATTTTGTGTAAGATACTGATCTTTTTATTAAATGATATGATTTTTCAATCCTAATTTTGTCTTCCTTTATTTTTAATTAAAGATGACGACCTCTCGGTTCCAACAGAAATTTTTGCAGATTTTTCTGACCTCGAGGCAATTTTCTGTGTTTTATTTTTCCCTTGAAGATGTCGGTCTCCCTGGTCCAATGGAATTTTGCAAATTTTTCGGACCTCGAGGCTATTTTCTGTATTTTCTAAAAGAAATCGATCGTTTTATTAAAGGATATGATTTTTGGCCTAATTTCATCTTCTCATGTATTTTTTTCTGTTGATAATGGCGATCTCCGAGTTCCAATGGATATTTTTTGCAGATTTTTCGGAGGTCTGGGTTATTTTCAGCATTATCTGGAAGGTATCGTCAGTTTTATTAAATGACGTGATTTTTTGGCTGACTTTTGACTTTTTGGTTACATTTAGCAATCTCCCGGTGGTCGACAGATATTTTTGCGGGTTTTTTGAGCTCGGGACTATTTTCAACAGTGTAAGGAAAGTAAGAATCTTTATATTAAATGATAAGATTTTTATTACCAATTTTGTCTTCTCTTATTTTTTGGTGAAGAAACGTTTTTTCAGATTTTCTGAGCTCGGTGCTATTTCTTTATTTTATGGAAGATATGATTTTTTTATTAAATGGTATGATTTTTATTGCTCAAAGTTGTCTTCAATTATTTTTTAGTTGAAGATGGGATCTCCATGTTCCAAAGGACATTTTTCTGGATTTTTTCTGAGCTCGAAGCTATTTTCTGCATTTTATGCTCGGAGCTATTTTCTATTTTTCTGTTGAATATGGCGCTCTTCCGGCTCTAACGGAGATTTTTACGGATTTTTCTGAGCACTGAGCAATTTTCTATAGTTAATTGAAGATATGGATCTTTTTATTAAATGGTATGATTATTTTAGCCTAAGTTTCTATTTTAATATTTTTTTAAGTTGAAGATGGCAATCTCCCGGTTCCAACGGGCATTTTTGAAGATTTTTCTGACATTAAGCCTATTTTCCAAATTTTATTGAAGATAAGAATATTTTTTATTAAATAATATGATTTTTGGTCTTATTTTATCTTCTCTTATTTTTCAGAGGAGGATTACGATCTCCCGGTTCCAACTAATATTTTTGCGGATTTTTCTGAGCTTCAGGCTAATTTCTACATTTTTAGTATGATATGTATCTTTCTATTAATTGATATGATTTTAATAGCCTAATTTTGTCTTCTCTTATTTTTTTCAGTTGAAGATGGCGATCTACCGGTTCCAATGGACATTTTTGCAGATTGTTTGAGCTTGGTGCTATTTTTTTACATTTTATGGAAGATATAGAACTTTTATTAAATGATATAATTTTTATAGCCTATGTTGGTCTTCTCATAATTTTTTTAGTTGAAGATGGAGATCTCCTGGTTCTAATGGACATTTTTTGTACATTTTTTAGCTTGTGGCTATTTTCTACAATTTCTGGAAGATATGGAACTTTTCTGAATTGATACGGTTTTTTGGCCTAATTTTGTCTTCTCTTTTAAAGTTGAAATGGTGATCTCCTGGTTCTCACAGACATTTGTGCAGATTTTTTTGAGCTCCGGGCTATTTTCTACATTTTCTATTTGATATGAATATTTATATTTAATTATATAAATTTTATAATCAAATTTTGTATTCTCTTATTTTACAGTGAAGATAGAGATCTCCCGGTTCCAATGGATATTTTTGCAGATTTTTCTGAGCTCGGGTCTAGTTTTCTACATTTTAAGGAAATTATGGGTCTTTTTATTAAATGATATGATTGTTGGCCCAATTTTGTCTTCTATTATTTTTCAGCGGAAGATTCCCCTAGATTCTCCAGAAATTATGGGTCTTTCTATTATTAAATGAGATACGGACATTTTTGCGTATTATTCTGACCTCAATGCTATTTTCTAAAATTTCAGGAATATATGGATCATTTTATTAAATGATATGATATTGGTCTGATTTTTTCTTCTTTTATTTTTCAGTTGATGATGGTGATCTACCGATTCCAACGAACGTGTTTTCGGATTTTTATGACCTCGGTGCTATTTCCTACATTTTATGAAAGATGAGAATCTTTTTATTAAATGATATGTTTTTATTGCCTACATTTGTCTTCTCTTTTTTTAAGTTGAAGATGGCGGCGTTGTACCAGTTCCAACGGATAATTTTGCAGATTTTTCTTTAGCTTAGGGCTATTTTCTACCTTTTCTGGATTATATGGATATTTTTATTGGAAGATATGATTTTTTGGCCTAATTTTGTCTTCTCTTTTTTCAGTGGAAGACGACGATCTCCCGGTTCCATTTTACATCTGTTCGAATTATTCTGACCTCTGGACTATTTTCTAATTTTCTATAAGATATGCTTCTTTATATTAAATGATTTGATTTTTGTCCTAATTTTGCCTCTCTTATTTTTCAATTGAAGTTGGTGATCTCCTAGTTCCAACTGATATTTTTGGAGATTTTTCTGAGTTCGGTGCTATTTTCTACATTTTATGTGAGATATCATATTTTTATTAAATGAGAGGATTTAATAGCCCACATTTTTTCTCTTATTTTTTAGGTGATGAAGGCGATCTACTGGGTCCAGTGGACATTTTTGCGGACTTTTCTTAGCTTGGGACTATTTTTCAACATTTTTTGTAAGATATGTATCCTCTTATTAAAGGATATGATTTTTGGCCTAATTTTGTCTTCTCTTTTTTCAGTTGAAGATGGATGGTTTCAACGGACATTTTTAAGGATTTTTCTGAGCTCAGGACCATTTTCTACATTTTATGAAAGATATGTATCTTTTTATTAAAGAATATGATTTTTGGCCTAATTTTATCTCTTCTTCTTTTTAAGTTGAAGATGGCGATCTCTCGGTTCCAACAGACATTTTTGCAGATTTTTCTGAGCTTCGAGCTATTTGCTATATTTTATTGAATATATGGCTCTTTTTATTAAATAATATGATTTTTATAGCATAAGGTTGTCTTCTCTTATTTTTTCAGTTGAAGATAGCTATCAGCCGCTTCCAATAGACATTTTTGCGGATTTTTCTGAGCTCATGGCTAATTTCTACATTTTTATGGAAGCTATGTACCTTTTAATTAAATGATATGATTTTTATAGCCAAGATGTCTTCTCTTATTTTTTCTGTTGAAGATGGCGATCTCCCGTTCCGTCGGACATTTTTGCGGATTTTTCTGATTTGAACCTATTTCTACATTTTCTTGAAGATAACATTTTTTTATTAAATAGTCTGATTTTTGTGCCGAATTTTCTTGAAGATATGGATCTTTTTTGTTAAATGATATCATTTTTGTAGCCTAATTTTGACTTTTCTTATTTTTTTTTCGTTGTATATCGCGAGTCTACCGATTCCAACGGACATTTATGCAGATTTGTTTGAGCACGAAGCTATTTTCCACATTTTTTTGGAAAATTTGAATCTTTTGGTTAAATGATATTATTTTTGCCCTAATTTTGTCTTCTATTATTTTTCGTTGAAAATGTCGATCTCCTGGTTCCAACCGACATTTCTGCGGATTTTTTTAAGCTCTGGGCTATTTTTCACATTTTTGGAAGATATTTATGTGGATTGTTTTGACCTCCGAGCTACTTTTGCGCACTTTCTGGAAGATATGGATCGTTTTATTAGATTATATGATTTTTGGGCCTAATTTTGTTTTCTCTTATTTTCTAGGCGATCACCCGGTTCCCATAGACATTTTTTCGGTTTTTCTGAGCTTAGTAAATTTATACATTTTTGAAAGGTATAGATCTTTTATTAAATGAGATGATTTTTGGCCTAATTTTGTCTTCTCTAATTTTTTGGTTGAAGATGACGATCTCCCAGTTTAAACAGACAGTTTTCCGGATTTTACTGCGCTCTGGCCTATGTTCCAAATTTTTGGAAGATATGGATCATTTTATTAAATAATATGATATTTTGGCTTAATTTGGCCTCTCTTTTTTCCAGTTGAAGATTACGATCTCCCGGTTCCAACGGACATTTTTTGTGCATTTTTCTGAGCTCAAGATTATTTTCTACATTTTCAAGATATGGATCTTTTTATTACATTATATGATTTTGTAGCCTAATTTTATCTGCTCTTATTTTTAAGTTGAAGATGGCGATATCCTTATTCCAATGGATATTTTACCTGATATTTCTGAGCTCGGGACTATTTTCAATATTTTCTGTAAGATATGTATCTTTTTATTAAATGATATGATTTTCTAGCCTAATTTTGTCTTTTTTATTTTTCAATTAATGATGGCGATCTCCCTGTTCAAACAAAAATTTTTGCGGATTTTTCTGAACTCGAGTCTATTTTCTACATTTTATTGTAGAAATGGATCTTTTATTAAATGATATGATTTTTATAGCATACGTTTGTCTTCTCTTATTTTTCCTAGAAGATGTATGTTTTCCGATTCCAACGGAAATTTTTGCGGATTTTTCATTATTCAGAGCTATTTTCTGACGATCGTTTTATTAAATGCTATGATTTTTTGTCTAATTTTGATTTCTCTTAGATTTTTCGTTGATGATGGCGATCTCCCACTTTCAACGGACATTTTTGCAGATTTTTGTGATCTCAAGGCTATTTTCTAAATTTTCTGTAAGCTACTGATCTTTAGATTAAATGATATGATTTTTATGGCATACTTTTTTCTTCTCTTATTTTTTTTTCAGTTGTACATGAAAATCTCATGGTTCTAATGGATATTTTTGCGATTTTTTTGAGCTTGGTGCTATTTTCTACATTTTTTGAAAGATGGGGTCTATAAATTTTCTATAATTTTGTATTCTCTTATTTTTCTGTCGAAGATGGCAATTCTCGATTCCAACGAACATTTTTCCGGATTTTTCTGAGCTCGGTGCTATTTTTTAAATTTTATGAAAGATATGAATCTTTTTATTAAATGATATGATTTTTATCGTGTAAGTTTATCTTCTCTTATTTTTAAGTTGAAGATGGCGTCTCCCGGTTTAAACAAAAAATTTTGTGAATTTTTATGAGCTCGGGGCTATTTTGTGCATTTTCTAGAAGATATGGATCATTTTATTAAATGATATGATTTTTGGCCTAATCTTGTCTTCTTTTTTCGTTGAAGATGGCCATCTCTTGGTTCCAATGGACATTTTTGCGGATTTTTTGAGCTACGTGCTATTTTCTACATTTTCTGTAAAATGTGGATCTTTAAAAATGATATGATTTTTATAGCCTAATTTTGTTATCACTTATTTTTCATTTGAGGATGGCAATCTCCTGGTTCCAACGGACTTTTTTGCGATTTTTCTGAGCTCGAGTCTAATTTCTACATTTTTTGAAAGATATGTATTTTTTAAAGAATACGATTTTTTGGGCTAATTTATCTTCTCTTTTATTTTCGGTTGAAGAAGGCAATCTCTCGGTTCTAACGGATTTTTTGCGGATTTTCTAAGTTCGGGGCTATTTTCTACATTATCTTTAAAATATGGATCGTTATATAAAATGGTATGATTTTTATAGCCTAATTTTATATTCTCTTATTTTTTATTTAATTATAACGATCTCCCGGTTCCAACAGACATTTTGGGGACTTCTCTGAGCTCAGGACAATTTTTTACATTTTCTGGAAGATATGGATATTTTTATTGATAGATATGATTTTTTGGTCTAATTTTTTCTTTCTTTTTTTAGTAGAAGATGACGATCTCCCAGTTCCAACAAACTTTTTAGCGGATTTTTCTGATCTTGGCGCTATTTATTATATTTTCTGTAAGATATGGATATTTATATTAAATGAAATGATTCTTAAATCTTAATTTTGTCTCTCTTATTTTTCAGTTGTAGATGGCGATCTCCCGGTTTTTGCAAATTTTTCTTAACTCTGGGCTATTTTCTACATTTTCTGGAATAATGGATGTTTTATTAAATCATATGATTTGTTAACCAAGTTTCTCTTCTCTTATTTTTCAGTTGATGATGGCAATCTCCTGGTACCAACGGATATTTTTGCTAATTTTTCTGAGCTTGGGGCTATTCCTAAATTTTCTAAAACATATTGAACTTTTTATTAAATGATAGGATTTTTGGCCTAATTTTCTATTCTCTTATTTTTTTTCCGTTGAAGATGGCGATCTCCCGGTTCCAACAGACATTGTTTGCATATTTTTCCTGAGCTCGGGACTATTTTCCGCATTTTCTGGAAGATATGGATCTTTTGAATTGAAATATATTATTTTTATAGACTAATTTTGTTCCCTCTTATTTTTTAATTAAAGATGGCGACCTCCCGGTTCCGACAAACATTTTTGCAGATTTTTCTGATATCCAGTATATTTATATATTTTCAATATGATATAGATCTTTTTATTAAATGATAGGATTTTATAGCCTAATTTTATCTTCTCTTATTTTCAATTGAAGACGGCGATCTCCCCGTACCAACAGACGTTTTTACCTATTTTTGTGACCTCAAGCCTATTTCTACTTCTTTTTATTAAATATATAATTTTTGGCTTAAATTTGTTTACTCTTATTTTTCAGCTGAGTATGTAGATCTTTCGGTTCCAACAGACATTTTTGCAGATCTTTCTTAGCTTGGGGTTATTTTCTACATTTTCTAAAAGATATGGATTTTTTTAAATGATTTGATTTTTCTGGCTAAATTTTTACTTCTCTTATTTTTCACTTGAAGATGTCGGTCTCCCAGTTCTAAAGGAATTTTTTCGAATTTTTCTGACCTCGAGGCTATTTTCTGTATTTTTTAAAGATATCGATCGTTTTATTAAATGATATGATTTTTGGCATAATTTCATCTTCGCATATATTTTTTCGTTGATGATGGATATCTCCCGGTTCCAACAGATATTTTTGGGGATTTTTCTGAGCTCTGGGATATTTTCTGTATTATTCGGAAGATATCGACCGTTTTATTAAATGTTGTGATTTTTTGGCTGAATTTTGAATTTTTTGTTAAATTTAGCGATCTCCCGGTGCTGACAAATATTTTTGCTGATTTTTCTAGCTCGAGGATATTTTCAACATTTTATGGAAAATAAGAATCTTTATATTAATGATATGATTTTTTTTGCCAATTTTGCATTCTCTTATTTTTCAGTTGAACATAGCGATCTCTCAATTCCAACGAACATTTTTTCAGATATTCTGAGCTCGGCACTAATTTCTTTATTTTATGAAAGATATGGATCTTTTTATTAAATGATATGATTTTTATTGCTCAATTTTGTCTTCAATTATTTTTCAGTTGAAGATGGGATCTCCCTGTTCTAACAGACATTTTTGTGAATTTTTCTGAGCTCAGGGCTATGTTAAATGAAGTGATTTATTAATGATGTGATTTTTCATAACTAAAGTTTGTCTTCTCTTATTTTCCAGTTGAAGATGGCGATCTTTATATTGAATGATATTATTTTTTGGCCTAATTTTGTCTTCTCTTATATTCTAGTTTAAGATGGCATTCTCTTGGTCCCAAAGGACTTTTTTGCGGATTTTTCTTAGCTCCGGGCTATTTTGCACATTTTTGGAAGATATGGATGGGTTTATTAAATGATATGATTTTTTGGCCTAATTTTGTCTTTTCGTATTTTCTAGTTGAAGTTGTTGATCTCCCTATTCCAAAGGACATTTTTGCGGATATTTCTGAGCTCCGGGCTATTTTCCACATTTCTAGAAGAAATGGATCGTTTTAGTAAATGATGTTGGAGAAGACAAAATTAGGCCACAAAATGTTTATTGGAACTAGAAAATCGACATCTTCAACTGAAATATAAGAGAAGACAAAATTCAGAACCGGGAAATCACCATCTTCATCTATTAAAATGTACATTGTAACCAGGATATCGCCATCTTCCACTGAAAAGTTTCTTATATATCATTTTCTGAGCTTGGTGCTATTTTATACATTTTATGAAAGATATGGATCTTTTTATTAAATGATACGATTTTTCTAGCCTAAATTTGTCTTCTCTTTTTTCCAGTTGAAGATGGCGATCTCGCGGTTCCAATGGAAATTTTTGCGGATTTTTCTGAGTTTAGGCCTATTTTCCACACGTTTGGAAGACATGGATCGTTTTATTAAATAATATGATATGTTGGCCTAATTTTGTCTTCTCTTATTTCTGGTAGAAGATGGCGATCTCCCGGTTCCAACGGACATTTTTGCGGATTTTTCTGTACTCAGGACTATTTTCTACATTTCCTCGAAGATTTGGATCTTTTTATTAGACTTTTGTAGGCTAATTTTTTTTCTTCTCTTATTTTTTGGTTGAAGATGGCAGTATCCCAATTCTAACGAACATTTTTGCTGATATTCCTGGGCACAATACTAGTTTCTACATTTTCTGTAAGATTTAGATCTTTTTAGTAAATGATACGAATTTTATATCCTAATTTCGTCTTTCCTTATTTTTCAATTGAAGATGGCGATCTCCCGGTTCCAATGGAAATTTTTTCGGATTTTTCTAACCTGGAGGCTATTTTTGTGGTTTATTGTCGATATGGATATTTTATTAAATTATATGATTCTATAGCCTACGTTTATCTTCTCTTATTTTTCACTTGAAGATGGCGTTCTCCCAGTTCCAACGGACAATTTTGCGGATATTTCTGAACTCGGTGATATTTTTCAATTTTCTGGAAGATATCGATCATTTTATTAAATGATAAGATTTTTTGGGCAATATTTGTCTTCTCTTATTTTTCGCTACTGATGGCGATTTCCAGGAACCAACAGATATTTTTGCGGATTTTCTGAGATATGGCATATTTTCTGTATTATCTGGATGATATCAATTGTTTTATTAAATGATATGATTTTTTGACATAATTTTTCTTCTCTTTTTTCTTTAAATTTGGCGATCTCTCGGTTCTGACGGATATTTTTGCGGATTTTTCTGAACTCGGAGATATTTTCTACATTTTATGGAAAATTAGAATATTTATATTAAAAGATATGATTTCTACTACTAAATTTTGTTTTCTCATATTTTTCAGTTGAACATGGCGATCTCCCGGATTCAACGGACATTTTTTTTGGATTTTTTGATCGCTGTGCTATTTTCTTTATTTTATTGAAAATATGGATCTTTTTATTAAATGATATGATTTGTATATCTTAATTTTGTCTTCTATTATTTTTAAGTTGAAGATGGCGATCTCTCGGTACCAACGGATAATTTTGCGGATTTTTCTGAGCTCTGGCATATTTTCTAATTTTATGGAAGATATGGATATTTTTATTAAATGATATGAATTTTATAACCTAAGTTTGTTTCTATTATTTTCCTGTGGAAGATGGCAATCTTTATATTTAATGATATATTTTGGCCTAATTTTGTCTTCTCTTATATTTCAGTTGAAGATGGCCTTCTCTCGGGCCCAAAGGAAATTTTTGCAGATTTTTCTAAGCTCCAGGCTATTTTCCACATTTTCTGGAAGATATGGAACGTTTTTTAAATGCTCTGATTTTTTGGCCTAATTTTATCTTCTCTTAATTTCCAGTTGAAGTTGGCGATCGCTCGGTTCCAACGGACATTTTTGCAAATATTTCTGATCTACTGGATATTTTCCATATTTTTTGGAATATATGGATCGTTTTTTAATGATTTCAGGGAAGGAAAAATTAGGCCAAAAAATATCCATTAGAACTGGAAATCATCATCTTCAACTGAAAGATAAGAGAATAAAAAATTCAGAACAAGGAAATCGCCATCTTCAACTGAAAGATAAGAGAATAAAAACTTCGGAACAAGGAAATCGCCATCTTCATTTATAAAAATATCAGTGGTAACCGGGATATTGCCATCTTCAACTTAAAATATTTTTGTATATCCTTTTCTGAGTTGAATGTAAGAGAAAATTCCAATTGCCATGTGTATTGAATGCAAGAGAAAATTCTTGTAGTTTTTCTTTAGAAAACAATGGTGACGCAGTATCCGATGCTCAGGAATGAAGATTTCGATCGTTTGATGCCTAGAATTCCCTCCTTCATCTATTAGAGTGGGATAGGGCACCAAGAAATCGAAAAATGCTTCAAAGCTGCTATTTTGGGCAATCGTTTGGTAATTCCAATTGAAATTTCTTGGAAAAGAGGAAATTACCTTCACTCCACATTGAAACATATTTACTCTCCATTTG
>CM061140.1:61976728-62005998 GCA_030789695.1 Scilla litardierei
TAGGGCACCAAGAAATCGAAAAATGCTTCAAAGCTGCTATTTTGGGCAATCGTTTGGTAATTCCAATTGAAATTTCTTGGAAAAGAGGAAATTACCTTCACTCCACATTGAAACATATTTACTCTCCATTTGTCCTTATATTCCTCCAAAACTCCCACAAAATCCGTGCGTGTCCCACAAATCATAGATGTGTGCTATTGCTTGTGTTTTGAATGCAAGAGTAAATTCTTGTAGTTTTTCTTTATAAAACTATAGTGACACACTATCTGAAGCTCAGTAACGAATTTCAATAGTTTGAGATCTAGAATGCCTTCCTTTATCCATTAGAGTGAGCTAAGATAGCCAAAAACCGATAAAATTCTTCAAACATGCTCTTTTGGAAAAAAGTTGGGTAATTCCAATTGAAATTTCGTGGAAATAGAGGAAATAACTACCACTCTGCATTGAAACAACGTTTACTCTCCATTTGTTCTTATATTCCTCCAAAATTCTCATGAAATCTGTAAGAGTACAAGAATTTAGAGACAGATGGAATTGATTATGTTTTGAATGCAAGAGTAAATTCTTGTAGTTTTTCTTTAGAAAATGATGGTGACGCACTATTTGAAGCTCAAGAACAAATATTTGGATCGTTTGAGGCCTAGAATGCCCTCCTTCTTCCAAGAGAGTGAGCTAGGGTAGCCAGAAATCGAAAAATGCTTCAAACGTTCGGTAATTCCAGTTGAAATTTCTTGGGAATAGAGGAAATAATTTCCACTCAGCATTGAAAGAACATTTACTCTCCATTTGTCCTTATGTTCTTCCAAAACTCTCACGAAATCTGTGCGACTCCCAGAAATCAGAGACGGTGCAATTGCTTGTGTTTTGAATGTAAGAGTAAATTCTTGTAGTTTTTCTTTAGAAAACGATGGTGACGCACTATCTGAAGCTCATGAACAAAGATTTCGATCGTTTGAGACCTAGAATGCCTTCCTTCATCCATTAGAGAGAGCTAGGACAGCCAGAAACCAAAAAATGCTTCAAACCTGCTCTTTTGGAAAAACGACGGGTAATTCCAATTGAAATTTCATGGAAATAGAGGAAACAACCTCATCTTTAAATAGAAACAACGTTTACTCTCCATTTGTCCTTGTATTCCTCAAAAATTCCCACGAAATCCGTGCGAGTCCTGCAAATCAGAGACGTGTGCCATCGCTTGTGTATTTGAATGCAAGAGTAAATTCTTGTAGTTTTCCTATAGAAAACGATGGTGACACACTATTTGAAGCTAATTAACAAAGATTTCGATCGTTTGAAGCTTAGAATGCCATCCTTCATTCATTAGAGTTAGCTAGGATAGCCAGAAACCGAAAAAGGTTTCAAACCTGCTCTTTTGGGCAAACATTGCATAATTCCAACGGAAATTTCGAAGGAATAGAGGAAACCACCTCCCCTCCGCATTGAAACAACATTTACTCTACATTTGTCCTTATATTCCTCCAAAAATCCCACGAAATCCGTGTGAGTCCCAGAAATCAGAGACGGGTGTAATTGCTTGTGTACATCGGTTATTGATGCAGATTTTTCTAAGCTCGGGATTATTTTCTACATTTTCTAGAAGATATGGATGTTCTTTAAATGATATGATTTTTATAACCTAAGTTTCTCTTCTCTTATTTTTCAGTTGATGATGGCGATCACCCTGGTTCCAACAGATATTTTTGTTGATTTTTCTGAGGTTGGGGCTATTATCTAAATTTTCTGAAAGATATTGATCTTTTTCTTAAATGATAGGATTTTTGGCCTAATTTTCTATTATCTTATTTTTCTGTTGAAGATGGCAATCTGCTGGTTCCAGTGGACATTTTTGCGTATTTTTCCTGAGCTCGAGACTATTTTCTGCATTTTCTAGAAGATTTGGATCTTTTATATTGAAATATATTAATTTTATAGCCTAATTTTGTCTCCTCTTATTTTTCCGTTGAAGATGGCGACCTCCCGGTTCCAACGGATATTTTTGCAGATTTTTCTGAGATCGAGCATATTTTTACATTTTCTATAGGATATGGATCTTTTTATTAAATGACATGATTTTTAATGCCTAATTTTGTCTTCTCTTATTTTTCAGTTGAGTAAGGCGATCTCCCCAGACCAACGGACAATGTTGTGGACTTTTCTGAGCTCGGGCCTATTTCTACTTTTCGTGGAAGATATGTATCTTTTTATTAAATGATATGAGTTTTTGCCCTAATTTTGCCTACTCTTATTTTTCAATTGGATATGGTGATCTTTTGGTTCCAACGGACATTTTTGCGGATTTTTCTGAGCTCGGGGCAATTTTCCATATTTTCTAGAAAAGATGGATCTTAAATAAAATGATATAATTTTTCTAGCATAATTTTGTCCTCTCTTATTTTTCACTTGAAGATGATGTCTCCAAATTCCAACGGACTTTTTTGCAAATTTTTCTGACATCGATGCTATTTTTTGTATTTTTTGAAAGCTATTGATCATTTTATCAAATGATATGATTTTTGGCCTAATTTTATCTTCTCATATTTTTTCGTTGATGATGGAGATCTCCCGGTTCCAACTGATATTTTTGCAGATTTTTCGAAGCTCTGTACTATTTTCTGTATTATCTGGAAGATATCGACCGTTTTATTATATGATATGATTTTTTGGCCGAATTTTGTTCTTTTTTATGTTAAATTTAGCGATCTCCCGGTTCCGACAGATATTTTTTTGCTTTTCTGAGCACGGGGATATTTTCTAAATTTTATGGAAAATAAGAACCTTTGTATTAAATGATATGATTTTTATTGCCAAATTTTGTCTTCTGTTTTTTTTAGTTGAACATAGCGATCTCCCGGTTCCAACGGACATTTTTTGTATTTTCTGAGCTTGGTACTATTTTCTTTATTTTATGGAAGATATGGATCTTTTTATTAAATGAAATGATTTTTATAGCGTAAGTTTATCTTCTATTATTTTTAATGGAGGAAGCGATCTCCCGATTCCAACGGATATTTTTTCGGTTCCAACGGAAGATATAGATACTTCTATTAAATGATATGATTTTTATAACCAAAGTCTGTCTTCTCTTATTTTTCAATTGAAGATAGCGATTTTTATGTTGAATGATATGACTTTTTTGGCCTAATTTTGTCTTCCCATATATTTTAGTTGAAGATGTCATTCTCTCGGTCCCAAAGGACATTTTGCATATTTTTCTGAGCTCCGGGCTATTTTCCACATTTTCTAGAAGATGGATCGTTTTATTAAATGATATGATTTTTAGCCTAATTTTGTCTTCTCTTATTTTTCTGTTGAAGTTGTCGATCTCTTGGTTCCAACGGACATTTTTGCGGATATTTAAGAGCTCCGTGCTATTTTCGACATTTTTTGGAAGATATTGATCATTTTATTAAATGATATCCGAGAAGACAAAATTGGGCCAAATAATGTTTGTTGGAACCGGGTTCAACTGAAATATAAGAGAAGACAAAATTCGGAAACAGGAAATCACCGTCATCATCTATGAAATTGTCCATTGTAACCGGGATATCGCCATCGTCAACTGAAAAGATTTTTATAAATCATTTTATAAGCATGGTGCTATTTTCCAGTTGAAGATGGTGATCTTTTAATTAAATGGTATGATTTTTTGGCCTAATTTTGTTTTCTCATATATTCTTTTGAAGATGGTGATCACCCGGTTCCAACGGACATTTTTGCTGATTTTTCTGAGCTTTGGCCTATTTTCCACATTTTTGGAAGATATAGATTGTTTTATTAAATGATATGATATTTTGGCCTAATTTTGTCTTCTCTTATGTTCCAGTTGAAGATGTCGATCTCTAGTTCCAACAGACATTTTTGCGAATTTTTCTAAGTTTCAGGCTATTTCTACATTTTCTGAAAGATATGTTTCTTTTTATTAAACGATTTGATTTTTTGGCCTAATTTTACCTTCTCATATTTTTCAGTTGAATATGTCGATTTCCTGATTCCAACAGACATTTTTGCGAATTTTCTGAGCTCGGAGCATTTTTTCTACATTTTCTGGAAGATATGGATCTTTTTATTAAATGATACGATTTTTTGGCCTAATTTTGTCTTTTCTTAGTTTCCAGTTGAAGGCGACCTCCCGGTTCCAACAGACTTTTTTGCAGATTTTTCTGAGCTCTGGACTATTTTGTAAATTTTCTAGACGTTATTTGGCCTGATTTTATCTTCTCTTATTTTTAAATTGAAGAGTTTGATCTCCCGATTCAACAGATATTTTTGCGGATTATTCTGAGTTTGGTGCTATTTTCTATATTTTCTGGAAGACATGTATCTTTATATTAAATGATATGATTTTCATACCCTAATTTTGTCTTCTCTTATTTTTCTATTGGAGATGGTGATCTCCTCATTCCAACAGACATTTTTACAGATTTTTCTTAACTCGATGCTATTTTCTACATTTTCTGGACGATATGGAGCTTTTTATTAAATGATATGATTTTATAACCTAAGTATCGCTTACTTAATTTTCAATTGAAGATGACGATCTCTCGGTTCCATAGGACATTTTTGAGGATTTTTCTTAGCTCCGGTTTATTTTCTACATTATCTGGTAGATATGAATAGTTTTATTAAGTGATATGATTTTTTGGCCTAATTTTGTTTTCTCTTATTTTTGAGTTGAAAACTCCGATCCAAACTAACATTTTGCCGATTTTTCTGAGCTCGAGACTAATTTCTGCATTTTCTAGAAGATATGGATCTTTTTATTAAATGATATCATCTTTTGCCTAATTTCGTCTTCTCTTATTTTTAAGTTGAAGATGGGGATCTCTATGTTCCAAAGGAATTTTTTGCGTATTTTTCTAAGGTGTGGTCTATTTTCTATATTTTCTGTAAGATAAGGACCTTTATATTAAATGATATGATTTTAGAGCCTAATTTTATCTTCTCTTATTTTTTAATTGAATATGACGATTCCTCAGTTCCAACGGACATTTTGCGGACTTCTCTGAGCTCCTGACTATTTTGAACATTTTCTGGAAGAAATGGATCTTTTATTAAATGATTTGATTTTTGGCCTAATTTTGCCTTCTCTTATTTTTCAGTTGTAGATGGTGATCTCCCGGTTCCATCGGACATTGTTTGTAGATTTTTCTGAGCACGGGGTTATTTCCACATTTTCTGGAAGATATGGATGTTTTATTAGATGATATGATTTTTATAACCTAAGTTTCTTTCTCTTATTTTCGGTTGAAGATGGCGATATCCCAGTTCCTACGGAAATTTTTGCATATTTTTACTAAGCACGTGACTATTTTCTGCATTTTCTAGAAGATTTAGATCTTTTGTATTGAAATATATTATTTTTATAGACTAATTTTGTCTCCTCTTATTTTTCTGTTAAAGATGGCGACCGCCAGGTTCCAACGGACATTTTTGAAGATTTTTCTAAGATTGAGTGTATTTTTACATTTTCTATAGGATATGGATCTTTCTATTAAATGTTATGATTTTTATAGCCTAATTTTGTCTTATCTTATTTTCCAGTTGAAGATGGCGATCTCCCAGTCTCAAAGGACACAGTTGCGGATTTTTCTGACCTTGGGCCTATTTTTACTTTTATGGAATATATGTATCTTTTTATTAAATGATACGAGTTTTTGGTTTAATTGTTTCTACTCTTATTTTTAATATGGCGATCTTTCGGTTCCAACGGACATTTTTGCGAATTTTTCTAAGCTTGGGGCTATTTTTCTACAATTTCTAGAAGATATGGATCTTTTTATTAAATGATACGATTTTTCAAGCCTAATTTTGTCCACTCTTATTTTTCACTTGAAGATGCGGTCTCCCAGTTCCAACAGACATTTTTACGCATTTTTCTGACCTCGAGGCTATTTTCTGTCTTTTTTGAAAAATATCGAACGTTTTATTACATGATATGATTGTTTGCCCAATTTTATTTTATCATTTTTTCATTGAAGATGGCGATCTCTCGGTTCCAACAGGTATTTTTGTAGATTTTTCTGAGCTCTTGACTATTTTCTGTATTATCTTGAAGACATCAACCGTTTTATTAAATAAAATGATTTTTTTGGCCGAATTTTGTTTTCTTTTTTTGTTAAATTTAGCCATCTCCCGAATCCGACAGATATTTTTTCAGTTTTTTATGAGCTCGGGGATATTTTCTACATTTTATGAAAAATAATTATCTTTATATTAAATGATATAATTTTTATTGCCAAATTTTGTCTTCTCTTTTTTCAGTTGAACATCGCGATCTCTTGGTTCCAACGGACATTTTTTCGGATTTTCTGAGCTCGGTGCTATTTTCTTTATTTTATTGAAGATATGGATCTTTTTATTAAATGATATGATTTTTATAGGTTAAATTTGTCTTCTATTATTTTTAACTTGAAGAAGCGATCTCCCGGTTCCGACGGACATTTTTATGGATTTTGCTGAGCTCAAGGCTATTTTTCTACTTGAAGAAGCGATATCATTTAACTTGTCTTCTTTTATTTTTCAATTGAAGATGGCAATCTTTATATTGAATGATATGGTTTTTTTGGCCTAATTTTGTCTTCACTTATATATTTTAGTTGAAGATGACATTTTGTGGATTTTTCTGAGCTCCGGGCTATTTTTCACATTTTCATGAGGATATGGATCGTTTTGTTAAATGAATTGATTTTTGGCCTAATTTTATCTTCTCTTATTTTCCAGTTGAAGTTGGCGATCTCCCTGCTCCATGAACATTTTTGCGGATATTTCTAAGCTCCGGGCTATTTTCCACATTTTCTGGAAGATATGGATCATTTTATTAAATGATATCGGAGAAGACAAAATTAGGCCAAAAAATATTTGTTGGGACCGGGAAATCGCCATCTTCAATTGAAATATAAAAAGAATACAAAATTCAGAATCAGGAAATCACCATCTTCAACTGAAAAGAATATTTTATATCATTTTCTGAGCTTGGTGCTATTTTCTACATTTTATTAAAGAATATGGATATTTTTATTAAATGATATGATTTTTCTAGCCTAAATTTGTCTTCTCTTATTTTCTAGTTGAAGATGGCGATCTCCCGGTTCCAATAGAAATTTTGCAGATTTTTCCGAGTTTCTAGATTATTTTCCACATTTTTGGAAGACATGGATCGTTTTATTAAATGATATTATATTTTGGCCTAATTTTGACTTCTCTTATTTTCAAGTTGAAGATGGCGATCTCCATGTTCCAACGGAGATTTTTGCAGAATTTTCTGAGCTCGGGGCTATTTTCTACATTTTCTAAAAGATATGGATCTTGTTATTACATTATATGATTTTTGTAGACTAATTTTGTCTTCTCTTATCTTTTAGTAGAAGATGGCAGCTCCCGGTTCACACGGAAATTTTGCTGATATTTCTGAGCTCGGGACTAGTTTCTATATATTTTGTAAGATATAGAATTGTTATTAAATGAATGATTTTCTATCCTAATTTCGTATTCTCTTATTTTTCAATTGAAGATGGCGAGGAAATTTTTGTAGGTTTTTTGATCTCGACGCTATTTTCTGCATTTTTTGGAAGATATCGATTGTTTTATTAAATGTTTTGATTTTTTGGCAAAATTTTGTCTTCTCTTATTTTTTTGTTGATTATCGTGATCTCCCGAAACCAACGGATATTTTTGCAAATTTCATTGAGATACGTCCTATTTTTTGTATTATCTGTAAGATATTGATCGTTTTGATAAATGATATGATTTTTGGCCCAATTTTGTCTTCTCTTTTTTCATTAAATTTGGCGATCTCCTGGTTCTGACGGATTTTTTGCGGATTTTTCTGAGCTCGGGGAAATTTTCTACATTTTATGGAAAATAAGAATCTTTATATTAAATGATATGATTTTTATTGCCAAATTTTGTCTTCTCTTATTTTTAGTTGAACATGGCGATTTCCTGGTTCCAACGGAAATTTTTTTGGATTTTCTAAGATCGGTTCTATTTTCTTTACTTTATGGAAATATTGATATTTTTATTAAATGTTATGCTTTTGATAGCTTAAGTTTGTCTTCTATTATTTTTAAGTTGTTGATGACGATCTCCCAGTCCCAACGGATATTTTTGCAGATTTTTCGGAGCTCCGGGCTATTTTCTACATTTTATGGAAGACATGGATCTTTTTATTAAATGAGATGATTTTTATAACCTAAGTTTGTCTTCTCTAACTTTACAGCGGACATTTTTGCAGATATTTCTGACCTTCGGGCTATTTTTCCCAATTTCTGAAATATATGTTTCATTTTATTAAATTATATCATAGAAGACAAAATTAGTCCAAAAAATGTCTGTTGGAACCGGGAAATCGCGATCTCCAATTGAAATAAAAAGAAGATAAAATTCGGAACCGAAAAATCGCGATCTTCATATATAAAAATGTCTGTTATAACAGGGATATCGCCATCTTCAACTGAAAAGATTTTTATATATCATTTTCTGAGCTTGGTGCTATTTTCTACATTTTATGAAAGATATTATTAACTAATAAGATTTTTCTAGCCTACATTTGTCTTTTGTTATTTTCATGTTGAAGATGGCAATCTTTTTATTAAATGATATGATTTTTTGACCAAATTTTGTCGTTTCTTATATTCCAGTAGAAGATGGCGATCACCCGGTTCCAACAGACATTTTTGGGGATTTTTCTGAGCTCCGGCCTATTTTCCACATTTATGGAAGAAATGGATTGCTTTAGTAGATGATATGATATTTTGGTCTAATTTGTCTTCTCTTATTTTCAGATGAAGACGTCGATCTCCTAGTTCCAACGGACATTTTTGCGGATTTTTCTGAGTTTGTGGCTATTTCTCCATTTTCTGGAAGATATGTTTCTGTTTATTAAACGATATGATTTTTTGGCCTAATTTTGTCTTCTCAAGTTTTTCAGTTGAATATGTCGATTTCCCGGTTCCAATGGACGTTTTGGCAGATTTTTCTGAGCTTGGAGCAATTTTTTCTACATTTTCTGGAAGATATAATCTTTTTATTAAATGAAATGATTTTTTTGCCTAGTTTTGTCTTTTGTTAGTTTTAAGTTGATGGTGATCTCCCGATTCCAATGGACATTTTTGCTGATTTTCTGAGCTCCTAGCTATTTTCTAAATTTTCTGGAAGATATGAATCATTTTATTAAATGATATGATTTTTGGCCTAATTCTGTCTTTCTTATTTTTAAGTTGAAGAGTGTGATCTCCTTGTTCATACGGATATTTTTGCGGATTTGTCTACGTCCGGTGCTATTTCTACATTTTCTAGAAAACATGTATCTTTATATTAAATGATATGATTTTCATACCCTAATTTTGTCCTCTCTTATTTTTATATTGAAGATGGCAATCTCCACGTTTCAACAGACATTTTTGCAGACATTTCTGAGCTCGAGGCTATTTTCTACATTTTCTGGATGATATGGAGCTTTTTATTAAATGATATCATTTTTATAACCTAAGTTCTGCTTATCTTATTTTTTTAGTTGAAGATGACGATCTCCCGGCTACATCAGACATTTTTGCGGATTTTTCTGAGCTTCGGCCTATTTTCTACATTATCTGGAAGAAATGAATAGTTTTATTAAATGATATGATTTTTTGGCCTATTTTTGTTTTCTCTTATTTTTAAGTTGAAAATTCCGATATCCAGGTTCCAATTGACATTTTGCCGATTTTTCTGAGATCGGGCCTATTTTCTGCATTTTCTGGAAGATATGGATCGCTATATGAAACAATATAATTTTTTTGTTTAATTTTGTCTTCTCTTATTTTTTTCGTTGAAGATAGCGATCTCCGGTTCCAATGGACATTTTTGTGGGTTTTTATGAGATCCAGCCTATTTTCTACATTTTCTGTAAGATATGGATCTTTATATTAAATGATTTGACTTTTATTGCATAATTTTGTCTTCTCTTATTTTTTTCGTTGAAGATAGCGATCTCTGGTTCCAATGGACATTTTTGTGGGTTTTTATGAGATCCAGCCTATTTTCTACATTTTCTGTAAGATATGGATATTTATATTAAATGATTTGACTTTTATTGCATAATTTTGTCTTCTCTTATTTTTTCAGTTGAACATGGCGATCTCTCGGTTACAACGGACATTTTGTGGATTTTTTAAGCTTGGTGCTATTTTCTACATTTTACGGAAGATATGGGTCTATATAATAAATGATATGCTTTTTAGGTTCTAATATTATCTTCTCTTATTTTTCTGTTGAAGATGGCGATCTCTCAGTTCCAACAGACATTTTTTCAGATTTTTCTGAGCTCGGTTCTATTTTTTTAAATTTTATGGAAGATATGAATCTTTTTATTAAATGATATGATTTATATCGTCTAAGTTTATCTTCTCTTATTTTTCAGTTGAGGATTTCGTCTCCTAGTTCAAACGGAAATTTTTGTGAATTTTTATGAGCTCGGGGCTATTTTCTGCATTTTTGGATTGTTCTATTAAATGATATGATTTTTGGCATAATTTTGTCTTCTCTTATTTTTTTCGATGAAGATGGCAATCTCTTGATTCCAACGGACATTTTTGCGGATTTTTTGAGCTACGTGCTACTTTCTACTTTTTCTGTAAGATATGGATCTTTATAAATGAGATTTATAGCCTAATTTTGTCATCACTTATTTTTCATTTGAGGATGGCAATCTCCCGGTTCCAATGGACATTTTTGTGGATTTTTCTGAGCTCGAGTCTAGTTTCTACATTTTCTGAAAGATAAGTATTTTTTTATTAAATGAAATGATTTTTTGGCCTAAATTTGTCTTCTCTACTTTTTTTCCGATTGAAAAATGAGACCTCCCAGTTCTAACTGACTATTTACCGATTTTTCTGTGCTCGGGACTATTTTCTACGTTTTCTGTAAGATATGAATGGTTATATTAAATGATATGATTTTTATAGCCTAATTTTATCTTCTCATAATTTTCTCAGTTGAATATGACAATCTCTCGGTCCCAACGGACATTTTGCGAACTTCTCAGAGCTACGGACTATTTTCTTCATTTTCTGGATGGTATGGATCTTTTTATTAAATGATATGATTTTTGGGTCTAATTTTATCTTTCCTTTTTCTCAGTTGAAGATGACGATCTCAGAGTTCCAACGGACTTTTTCGCGGATTTTTCTGAGCTCAGAATTATTTTTTACATTTTCTGTAAGATATGTATATTTATTTTAAATGATATGATTTTTAAATCCTAATTTTTTCTTCTCTTATTTTTTTCAGTTGTATATGGCGATCTCCCGGTTCCATCGGATATTTTTACAGATTTTTCTAAGCTCGGGGCTATTTTCTACATTTTCTGGAAGATATGGATGTTTTATTAAATCATATGATTTTTATAACTTATGTTTCTCTTCTCTTATTTTTTCAGTTGAAGTGGTGATCTCCCTGTTCTAACGGATATTTTTGCTGATTTTTTCGAGCTCGGGTCTATTTCCTAAATTTTCTGAAAGATATTGATCTTTTTACTAAAGATAGTATTTTTGCCTAATGTTCTATTCTCTTATTTTTTTTAGTTGAAAATGGCGATCTACCGGTTCTAACGGACATTTTTGCGTATATTTCCTGAGCTCGGGACTATTTTCTGCATTTACTTGAAGACTAGGATCTTTTGTATTGAAAAATATTATTTTTATAGCCTAATTTTGTCTCCCCATATTTTTCAGTTGAAGATAGCAACCTCCCGGTTCCGACATACATTTTTGCTGATTTTTCTGAGATCGAGTGTATTTTACTTTTTCTATAGGATATGGATATTTTTATTAAATGGTTTGATTTTATAGCCTAATTTTGTCTTCTCTTATTTTTCAATTGAAAATGGCGATCTCCCCGTACCAACAGACATTTTTGCGGATTTTTTGACCTCGGGCCAATTTCTATTTCTTTTTATTAAATGAAATGATTTTTTGACTTAATTTTGCCTACTCTTATTTTTCAATTGAATATTGCAATCTTTCAGTTCCAACAAACACTTCTACAGATCTTTTTGAGATTGGGTCTATTTTCTACATTTTCTAGAAGATATGGGTCTTTTTATTAAATGATATGATTTTTCTCGCCCAAATTTGTCTTCTCTTATTTTTTCACTCGAAGATGGCGGCATCCCAGTTCCAACGGAATTTTTGCCGATTTTTCTGACCTCGAGGCTATTTTCTATATTTTCTGAAAGATATCGATCATTTTATTAAATGATATATAATTTTTGGCCTAATTTTATCTTCTCATGTATATTTTTTCGTTGATGATGGTGATCTCCCCGTTTCAACGGATATTTTGCCTATTTTTCTGAGCTCTGAACTATTTTCTGTATTATCTAGAAGATATCGAACGTTTTATTAAATGATATGATTTTTGGTTGATTTTTTGTCTTTTTTGTTAAATTTAGCGATCTCCCTGTTCTGACAGATATTTTTGCAGATTTTTCTGAGCTCGAGAATATTTTCTACATTTTATGGAAACTAAGAATCTTTATATTAAATGATATGATTTCTATTGCCAAATTTTGTCTTCTCTTATTTTCAGTTGAACATGGCGATCTCTCAGTTCCAAGGACATTTTTTCGGATTTTCTGAGCTCAGTGCTATTTTCTTTATTTTATGAAAGATATGTATATTTTTATAAAATGATATAGCTTTGATAGCTTAAGTTTGTCTTCTATTATTTTTACATTGAAGATGACAATCTCCCAATTCCAATGGAGATTTTTGCAGATTTTTCGGAGCTCCAGCTATTTTCTACATTTTATGGAAGATATGGATCTTTTTAGTAAATGATATGATTTTTATAACCAAAGTTTGTCTTCTCTAATTTTCCAGTTGAAGATGGCAATCTTTATATTGAATGATATTATTTTTTGGCCTAATTTTTTCTTCTCTTGTGTTTCAGTTCAAGATGGCATTCTCTAGTTACCAAAGAAAATTTTTGTGGATTTTTCTGAGCTCCAGGTTATTTTCCCCATTTTTTGGGAGATATGGAACATTTTATTAAATGATACGATTTTTTGGCCTAATTTTGTCTTCTCTTAATTTCCAGTTGAAGTTGGCGATCTCCCGGTTCCAACGTACATTTTTGCAGATATTTCTGAGATACGTGATAGTTTCCATATTTTCTGGAATATATGTACCATTTTATTAAATGATATTTGAGAAGACTAAATTAGGCCAAAAAAATGTCCGTTGGAAC
Source organism: Scilla litardierei (assembly GCA_030789695.1). Lineage (NCBI taxonomy): Eukaryota > Viridiplantae > Streptophyta > Magnoliopsida > Asparagales > Asparagaceae > Scilla > Scilla litardierei. The sequence goes on from CM061140.1 coordinate 61,989,956, forward strand.
CGGGAAATCGCCATCTTCAACTGAAATATAAGAGAAGACAAAATTCGAAACAGGGAAATCGACATCTTCATCTATAAAAATGTTCGTTGTACCCGGGATATCGTCATCTTCAAGTGAAAAGATTTTTATATATCATTTTCTGAGTTTGGTGCTATTTTATACATTTTAAGAAAGATATGAATCTTTTTATTAATTGATATGATTTTCTATCCTAAATTTGTCTTCCCTTATTTTCCAGTTGAAGATGACGATCTTTTTATTAAATGATATGATTTTTGGCCTAATTTTGTCTTTTCTTATATTCCAGTTGAAGATGACGATCACCCAGTTCCAACAGACATTTTTGCTGATTTGTTTTGAGCTCAGGACTATTTTCTACATTTGGGAAGAAAAGGATCATTTTAGTAAATGATATGATATATTGGCCTAATTTTGTCTTCTCTTATTTTCCAATTGAAGATTACGATATCCCAGTTCTAACGGATATTTTGCGGATTTTTCTCAGCTCGGGATTATTTTCTACATTTTCTTGAAGATATGGATCTTTTTATTACATTATATTATTTTTGTAGCCTAATTTTCCATTCTCTTTTTTTCAGTTGAAGATGGAGATATCCCGGTTCCAACGGACTTTTTGGTCGATAATTCTGAGCTCTGGGCTATTATCTACATTTTGCAAGATATGTATCTTTTTATTAAATGATATGATTTTTCTAACCTAATTTTGTCTTCTCTTATTTTTCAATTGATGATGGCGATCTCCCGCAGATTTTTCTTGAACTCGAGGCTATTTTCTATATTTTATTGTAGATATGGATCTTTTTATTAAATGATATGACTTTTATAGCATATGTTTGTCTTCTCTTATTTTTCACTTGAAGATGACGGTTTCCCGGTTCCAACGGAATTTTTTGCAGATTTTTCTATCCTTGGGGCTATTTTTTGTATTTTCTGAAAATAATGATCGTTTTATTAAATGCTATGATTTTTTTGTCAAATTTTGTTTTCTCTTAGATTTTTCGTAGATGATGGCGATCTCTCGGTTCCCACGCATATTTTTGAGGATTTTTCTGAGCTCTGGGCTATTTTCTGTATGATCTGGAAGATACCGATCATTTTATTAAATGATATGATGTTTTGGCCTAATTTTGTTTTCTCTGTTTTTATTAAAGTTTGCACACTCCCAGTTTCGACGGATATTTTAACGGATTTTTTCTGAGCTCGGGGATATTTTGTACATTTTAAGGTAAATAAGAATCTTTATATTAAATGATATGATTTTGTTGCGTAATTTTGTCGCCTCTTATTTTTCAGGATTTTCTAAGCTCTGTTCTATTTTCGTTATTTATGGAAGATATATATATCTTTTTATTAAATAATTTGATTTTTATATTTTAAGTTTGTCTTCAATTATTTTGTCTTCAATTACTTTTAAGTTAAAGACGTAGATCTCCCGATTCCAACAGACATTTTTACTTTTTTTCTGAGCTCTGGGCTATTTTCTACATTTTATGGAAGATATAGATCTTTTTATTAAATGATATGGTTTTTATAACCTAAGTTTGTCTTCTTTTATTTTCCACCTGAAGATGGCGATCTTTATATTGAATGATATGATTTTTTGGCCTATTTTTGTCTTCTCTTATTTTTTTAGTTGAAGATAGCATTCTCTCGGTCCCAACATACAATTTTGCGGAATTTTCTGAGCTCCCAGCTATTTTCCACATTTTATGGAAGATATGGATTGTTTTATTAAATGATATGATTTTTGGCGTAATTTTTTCTTCTATTAATTTCAGTAGGAGTTGCCAATCCCCCTGTTTCAAAGGACATTCTTGTGGATATTTCTGAGCTCCGTCCTATTTTTCACATTTTTGGAATATATGGATCGTTTTATTAAATGATATCAAAGAAGACAAATTTTGGCCAAAAAAACGCCATCTCCAAATGAAATATAAGAGAATACAAAATTCACCCTCTTCATCTATAAAAATTAGATAAAAACCTGGAAATCGCCCTCTTCATCTATAAAAATGTCCATTGTTACCGGGATATCGCCATCAACTGAAAAGATTTTTATATATCATTTTCTGAGCTTGGTGCTATTTTCGGTATTTTATGAAAGATATGGATATTTTTATTAATTGATATGATATTTATAGCCTAAATTTGTCTTCTTTTATTTTCTTGTTGAAGATTGCGATCTTTCTATTAAGTGATATGATTTTTTGGCCTAATTTTGTCTTCTCTTATATTCCAGCTGAAGATGGCGACCACCCGGTTCCAACAAACATTTTTGCGGATTTTTCTGAGCTCCCGCCTATTTTCCATATTTTTGGAAGATATGGATTGTTTATTAAATGGTATGATATGTTGGTCTTATTTTGTCTTCTCTTAGTTTTCCTGTTGAAGATGGTGATCTCCAGGTTCAAACGGACATTTTTACAGATTTTTCTGAGTTTGGGGCATTGCTACATTTTCTGGAAGATATGTTTCTTTTTGTTAAACCAAATGATTTTTGGCATGATTTTGTCTTCTCATGTTTTTCAGTTGAATATGTCGATTTTCCGGTATGGCTGACGACACGAGAAGGTCGTTCAGTGGTAAAGAGATGGCTCCTTCGACTTACGGTTGACGATACGGTAGGGTCGTTCAGAGGCGAAGAGGTGGCCCCTTCGACTCACGGCTCACGACTGATAGCGTCGTCTAGTGGCGAAGAGGTGGCCCCTTCGACTCACGGCTGACGACACGATTGGGTCGTTCAGTGGTGAAGGGGTTGCCCCTTTGACTTACGGCTGATGACACGGTACGGGCGTTCAGTGGAGAAGGGGTGGCCCCTTCGACTTACGACTTATGACACAGTAGGGTGGTTCAGTGGAGAATGGGTAGCCCCTTCGACTTATGACTAAAGACTGATAAGGTCGTTCAGTGGCGAGGGGGGCCCCTTCGACTTATGGTTGACGACACAGTTGGGTCACTCAGTGGCGAAAGGGTGGTCCCTTCGACTTACGATTGAAGACACGGTAGGATCGTTCAGTGATGAAGGGGTGGCCCCTTCGACTTACGGCTGCCGACGGATAGGGTCGTTCAGTGGCGAAGGGGTGGCCCATTCGAATTACAGCCGACGACTGATAGGTTTGTTCAGGGGCGAATGGGTGGTCCTTTCGACTTAACGCTGACGACTCGATATAGTGGACATAAGTTATCCAATGTAATTTGTTTAATGAATACATCCCTTCGAGATTTTCCTAAGGATTGGATCCGTGTAGCGAGGAGTTTGATGGGGGTAATTATCATAAAATTCATAAATGCTCTATCGAATAAAGTTGTTTCGAAAAGGCAGAAGAATTGTATTTTGATGAAAAACATGTTTATTGAAGAAAGAAAAAAGTGTACATGCATTTCTGAATCTTGTCGGTGGTCGCTTTTGTTCCATGCCTTTTTTGATCTTGAGCTTAGAAACTCGCTAATCGACCACCTTAGTGATAGGCGACCCCGTTATCTTGACCTTTTGCTTCGAGGGCCCCTCTTTGCTTGGTTGATCGTTGACCAGGTTCTTGGGGTGCCCGCGTTTGACCAGTCCTTTGATTTATTTCTAGAGTGTCTAGCAATCGTTAATATCATACCCATAATTATTGTGGTATTTGCAGAACTTGAGGTCATCCCTTTTTTTCATATTTGCCCTTCTTGGCGGACTCCTAGACCGGTTCTTCTCGTTGGGCATAACCTAGGACCTCCGCCTTAGGCGCGTTTGGTCTTGTATAAGCTATGCGCTCCTTGTTTCGGGGGCTCCTCTATCTCTTGTCCTGAAAATTCCTGTCGAGGGGTTCCCTGGGATGGTTTTTCTCGCCTAGTGTCTCCATGACAGGTATGCGTGTATTTCCCAGTAGCTTTAGTTGGTTCCTCCGCTTCTTCAGAGATGGTGAACCGATCTGGTATATTGAATAGCTCCATGAAGTTGTTAGGTGGAAACGGGTGGAGTGCCCTCTGCAAGTGTTTGTCCTGCACTGCTTGAGTGAAGGCTGCAATGACAATCGCATCCAGTATATCCTCTACTTCGAGCCTTTTATCCCTGAATCGCTGGACGAGGGCTCGGATTGGCTCCTTATCCTTCTATTTGAAGGTAAAGAGGTGGAAGGACTTTCTCTTGGGATGTCGATCTGAGACAAATTTCGAGCAAAACAAACCGGCTAATTCATCGAATGACCTGATACAGCTGTCGGGTAATCCGTTGTACCAGCCCTCTGCTGTATTGACTAGGGTAGTGTGAAAAGCTCGGCAGAGGTATGGCTCATCACCCCATGAAGTAGCATCATGTTTAGGTATTTGCAGATCTGTGCCCACGGGTCGCCTTTGCCATCATATATCGACAAGGTGGTAAGTTTGAGTTTCGGGAGAAAAGGATCAAACGTGATGTTTTCATTTAATGGGGTCTGTCGAAGTGCGGAATGGATAAGCTAGAATCTCCCATCATTGCCTTGCATGTATGTAGCTCCTGAGGATCAGTTGAGAATTTCCTCCGCCTCTCTCCTCCCATACCCACCTGCAAAATCGAGATGGTTGTAGCCTGGTGAGATTCCATTTATTACCTGATCTAGTATGCTGCGAGTCCCTTGCTTATAGTTGAATGGAAGCAAACATCCTGAGGATCAGTTGAGAATTCCCCCCGCCTCTCTCCTCCCATACCCACCTGCAAAATCGAGATGGTTGTAGCCTGGTGAGATTCCATTTATTACCTGATCTAGGATGCTGCGAGTCCCTTGCTTATAGTTGGATGGACAAGGTCCTCCCTGAAAACTGAAGGTATGGTTATCATTCTCTATTTCGCCGTATTGGTGAGATGTAGGAGTTGTAGTAAGTGTGGCAATCTCTAGCCGATCCACTCTCGGATCTCTTGGATCTCTAAGCATGGTCGTGCCTCTCGTCAGTGTCAGAGTTGGATTTGGAGGCGGTAGTTGCAAATTGATCGAATACGCTGAGACTCTTGTCGACCCGCTCTGCAAATTGATCGAATTGCTCATGGGACACCTTTTGGTACTTTGGTGGTCCTCTTGGGTCTTTTTGATCTGGATGTTGAATCTGAGGCATCCTCCACCTAGACGATGTTTGCTTTTTGTTTCTCGCTTGGACCTGAGTTCGCTCCAACGTTTCTAGGTCCAGCTGACAAGCTTACTGATTGCTTTGGGATGTCAAACTAATAAACTTTTTCTCAGAAGGCGCCAAACTGTTAAGGCCAAAATGATCGAAACAATTGAGATGCTGAAGTGGATCCTTTCTTGTTGAGTTGGAGCCTCATCAGTCGGTTGAGTAGGACCATATGTTGGAAGAACCAGAGTCATTGGTAGATGGTGGTTGACTTGAAGTGCTTGTTCGACCCTCGAACGGTTCGAGCATCGATCGATCGATACCGAGAAGCTTAGGTCCGACCCTCTTGTAGGATCAAGACTCGAAGATCTGCACCACAAGGAAGTGTCAGGGGAGTCGGATCTGGGACCCGATCCAAATCCCCTCCGATGCTCAAGTTAGAATCGAATTTAAGAGCGGGAAGAAGCTAGGAGCAGTTGAGATCGACCCACTAAGGCTCGTCTCTCGTCTGGCGTCGCAAGCTCTTTTATAGAAGAAACTAAGATGAAGTGTGTAATCTCAGAGTATCAGATCTCGTACCTCTTTATTCTGTCCGTCTCCATGTATTTATAGACCTCCTGGGTCTTTTAAGTGACGTTGGGAGGATAACGGTCACCAATTATGGTGCCTTGATCTCCCCCTTTAATAGGGGTAACCGTCGTCCACGTCGCTGCTATTTACGAGCTCACCCTAAATCCCACGTTCAATTGGTGGGAGTGCAATGGGCGACTCATGTGGGCCTTGATTGAGTCAGTTTCAGGGTTCACTTATGGGCTCTGTGGGCCTTTGTCGCTCGTCAAACGAGTCCCCTCGAGTGCCGGCCCGATGACTCAATATGCCTAATTTTGTTTTCTCTTATTTTTCAGTCCAACTGAAATTTTTGCGAATTTTTTGACCTCTGAGCTATTTTCTAAATTTTGTGGAAGATATGTATCTTTTTATTAAATGATATGATTTTAATAGCCTAAGTTTGTCTTCTGTTATTTTTCTATTTAAGATGGCGATCTCCTGGTTCCAACGGACATTTTTACAGATTTTTCTAAGCTCCGAGCTATTTTCTACATTTTATGGAAGTTGTAGATCACTTTATTTAAAATATGATTTTTTTGTATAAATTTGTCTTCTCTTATTTTTTTGAAGATGGGATCTCCCGGTTCCAACGGACAGTTTTGTAGATTTTTCTGAGCTCCAACCAATTTTCTATATTTTCTGTATTATATGAATCTTTATATTAAATGTTATTCTTTTTATAATCTAATGTTATCTTCTTTTATTTTTCAGTTGAAGATCGCGTTCTCGTTTTCCACGGATATTTTTTTCAGATTTTTCTGAGAAAGGATTTATTTTCTACAGTTTATTAAAGATATGGGTCTTTTATTAACTGATATGATTTTTATAGCCTAATTTTGTCTTTTCTTTTTTAAGTTGAGAATGGCGATCTCCCGGTTCCAACGGACATTTGTGTGGATTTTCTTAGATATGGATCTTTTATTAAATTATATGATTTTTTGGCCTAATTTTTTTCTCTTTTTAAGTTGAAAATTCTGATCCCTCGGTTTCAACTGACATTTTCCCATTTTTCTGAGCTCGGGGTATTTTCTGAATGTTCTAGAAGATATAGATCTTTTTACTAAATGATATCATCTTTGGCCTAATTCCGTCTTCTCTTACTTTTAAGTTGAAGATGGGGATCTCATTGTTCCAACTGATATTTTGCCGATTTTTCTGAGATCGGGGCTATTTTCTGCATATGCTGGAAGATATGGATTGTTTTATTAAATGAAATAATTTTTTGATTTAATTTTGTCTTCTCATATTTTTTTCGTTGAAGATAACGATCTCCTGATTCCAACAGACATTTTTACGGATTTTTATGAGCTCTGGGCTATTTTCTACATTTCCTGTATGATATGAATCTTTATATAAAATGATATGCTTTTATAGCATAATTTTGTCATCTCCTATTTTTTTAGTTGAACATGGCGACCACCCGGTTCCAACGGACATTTATACGGATTTTTGTTGAGCTTGGTGCTATTTTCTACATTTTATGGAAAATATGATTCTATATATTAAATGATATGATTATAGGTTCTAATTTTGGTTTCTCTTTTTTTGTTGAAGATGGCAATCTCTCGGTTCCAACGGACATTTTTTCGGGTTTTTCTGAGCTTGGTACTATTTTCTAAATTTTATGAAAGATATGGATCTTTTTATTAAATGATATAATTTTTATCGTCTAAGTTTATCTTCTCTTATTTTTTAGTTGATGGCATCTCCCGGTTTAAACAGAAATTTTTGCGAATTTTTATGAGTTCGGGGCTATTTTCTATATTTTCTGGAAGATTTGGATTATTTGAATTATTTTTTGGCCTAATTTTGTCTTTTCTTATTTTTTTCGTTGAAGATAGCGATGTTTTGGTTCCAATGAACATTTTGGCAGATTATTTGAGCTACGGGCTATTTTCTACAGTTTCTATTAAATATGGATCTTTTTATTAGATATGAATCTTTATAAATGATATGATTTTTATAGCCTAATTTTGTCATCACTTATTTTTCATTTAAGGATGGCGATCTCCCGGTTCCAACTGACATTTTTACGATTTTTTCTGAGCTCGAGTCTATTTTCTACAATTTCTGAAAGCTATGTATCTTTATATAACATGATATGATTTTTGGCCTAATTTTATCTTGCCTTTTTTAGTTGAAGACTACGATCTCCCGGTTCCAATTGACATTTTTGCGGTATTTTCTGAGCTCGGCGCTATATTTATATTTTCTGTAAGATATGGATCTTTATATTAAATGATATAATTTTTAAATCCTAATTTTTTCTTCTCTTATTTTTCAATTGTAGATGGCGATCTCCTGGTTTCATCGGATATTGTTGCAGATTTTTCTGAGCTTGGGATTATTTTCAACATATTATGGAAGACATGGATGTTTTTTAAATGATATGATTTTTATAACCTAAGTTTCTCTTCTCTTATTTTTCAATTGATGATATCGATTCCCCGGTTCCAACGGATATTTTTGCTGATTTTTCTGATGTCGGGGCTATTATCAAAATTTTCTAAAAGATATTGATCTTTTTATTAAATGATAGGATTTTTGGCCTAATTTTCTGTTATCTTATTTTTCAGTTGAAGATGTCAATTTCCTAGTTCCAATGGACATTTTTCTATATTTTTCCTGAGCTCGGGACTCTTTTCTGCATTTTCTGGAAGATTTGGATCTTTTGTATTGAAATATATTTTTATAGCCTAAATTTGTCTCCTCTTATTTTTTCATTGAAGATGGCGACCTCCCAGTTCCAACGGATATTTTTGCAGATTTTACTGAGATCGAGCGTATTTTTATATTTTCTATATGATATGGATCTTTTTATTAAATGATATGATTTTTATAGCCTAATTTGGTTTTCTCTTATTTTTCAGTTGAAGAAGGTGATATCCCTGGACCAACGGATATTATTGTGCATTTTTCTGACCTCTGGCCTATTTCTACTTTGTGTGGAAGATATGTATCTTTTTATTAAATGATATGAGTTTTTGGCTTAATTTTGTCTACTCTTATTTTTCAGTTGAATTTGGCGATCTTTCGGTACCAACAGACATTTTTGCGGATTTTTCGAAACTTGGGGCTATTTTCTATATTTCCTAGAAGATATGGATCTTTTTATTAAATGATATGATTTTTCTAGCCTAATTTTGTCTTCTCTTATATTTCACTTGAAGATGCGATCGCCCAACCCCAATAGACATTTTTTGCAAATTTTTCTAACATCGATGATATATTTTATATTTTCTGAAAGATATCGATCATTTTATTAAATGATATGATTTTTGGCCTAATTTTATCTTCTCATATTTTTTCGCTAATGAATGAGATCTCTCAGTTCCAACGGATATTTTTTTGCGGATTTTTCTGTGCTCTGGGCTATTTTCTATATTATCTGGAAGATATCGACTGTTTTATCATATGATATGATTTTATGGCCGAATTTTGTTTTCTTTTTTTGTTAAATTTAGCGATCTCTCGGTTTCGACAGATATTTTTTCGGATTTTTTGGAGCTCGGGATATTTTCTAAATTTTATGGAAAATAAGAATCTTTATATTAAATGATATAATTTTTATTGCCAAATTTTGTCTTTCGTTTTTTCCAATTGAACATAGCGATCTCTCGGTTCCAATGAACATTTTTCGGGTTTTTTTTAGCTCGGTGCTATTTTCTTTATTTTATGGAAGATATGGATCTTTTTATTAAATGATATGATTTTTATAGCATAAGTTTGTCTTCTATTATTTTTAAGTAGAATAAGCGAACTCTCGGTTCCAACGGACATTTTTTGCATATTTTTCCGAGCTCAGTGCTATTTTCTACATTTTACGGAAGATATGGATATTTTATTAAATGATAAGATTTTTATAACCAAAGTTTGTCATGATTTTTGGCCTAATTTTGTCTTCTCTCAGTCCCAAAGGATATTTTTGCGGATTTTTCTGGGCTCCTGGTATTTTCGACATTTTCTGGAAGATATTGATCGTTTTACTAAATGATTTGATTTTTGGCCTAATTTTGTCTTCTCTTAATTTTCAGTTAAAGTTGGCGATCTCCCGGTTCCAACGGACATTTTTGCGCTATTTTTTACATTTTCTGGAAGATATTGATCGTTTTATTTAATGATATCAGAGAAGACAAAATTAGGCCAAACAATGTTTGTTCGAACCGGGAAATTGCCATATTCAACTGAAATATAAGATATGACAAAATTTAGAAACGGGAAATCACCATCTTCATCTATAAAAATGTTGTTGTAACCGGGATATCGCCATCTTCAACTGGAAAGATTTTTATAAATCATTTTCCAAGCATGGTGATATTTTCTACATTTTATGAAAGATATGGATCTTTCTATTAAAAGATATGATTTTTTAAGCCTAAATTTGTCTTCTCTTATTTTTCTAGTTGAAGATGGTGATCTTTTTATTAAATGATATGATTTTTGGATTAATTTTGTCTTCTTATATATTCCTGTTGAATATGGCGATCACCCAGTTCCAACGGACATTTTTGCAGATTTTTTTGAGCTCCGGCCTATTTTCCACATTTTTGGAAGATATGGATTGTTTTATTGAATGATATGATATTTTGACCTAATTTTATCTTCTCTTATTTTCCAGTTGAAGATGGCAATCTCCAGTTCCAATGGACACTTTTGCGAATTTTTCTAAGTTTGGGGCTGTTTTTACATTTTCTAGAAGATATGTTATTTTTATTAATCGCTATGATTTTTTTGCCTAATTTTGTCTTCTCATATTTTTCAGTTGAATATGTCAATTTTCCGATTCCAACAGACATTTTTTGCTCATTTTCTGAGCTCCCTCTATATTTCCTGGAAGATATGGACTTTCCATTAAATGATACGATTTTTTGGCCTAATTTTGTCTTTTCTTAGTTTCCAATTGATGGCGATCTCCTGGTTCCAACGGACATTTTTGTGGATTTTCTGAGCTCTGGGCTATTTTCCGTTTTTTGGTAGATATGGATCATTTTATTAAATGGTATGATTTTTTGTCTTAATTTTGTTTTCTCTTATTTTTAAGTTGAAGAGTCCAATCTCCATGTTCCAATGGATATTTTTGCGGATTTTTCTGAGTTCGGTGCTATTTTCTACATTTTCTGGAAGACATGTATCTTTATATTACATGATATGATTTTCATACCCCAATTTTGTCTTCTCTTATTTGCTTTATTCAAGATGTCGATCTCCTCGTTCCAACAGACATTTTTACGGATTTTTCTTAGCTTGAGTCTATTTTCTACATTTTTTGGATGATAAGGAGATTTTTATTAAATGATATGATTTTTATAACCTAAGTTTCGCTTATCTTATTTTTCAGTTGAAGATGACTTCTCTCGGTTCCATCGGACATTTTTTTGGATTTTTCTGAGCTCCGGCCTATTTTCTACATTATCAAGAAGATATTAATAGTTTTATTAAATGCTATGATATTTTGGCCTAATTTTTTTCTCTTATTTTTAAGTTGAAAATTTCGATCCAACTGATATTTTGCCGATTTTTCTTAGCTCGAGGCTAATTTCTGCATTTTCTAGAAGATATGGATCTTTTTATTAAATGACTAGTCATAACTCGTGCCCGTAGGCACGGTTCACTTAAGATGTTCCCCCGAAATATTTGTTCACCAAAAAATTATTTACCTAGCCAAAATTTAAAAGAACAAATTCGCGTAAAAATATTTAGCGACATGGACGCCTTCGACGCAAAACAACAAATTTGTCGCAGGTGCCTTTGACATGGAACAACAAATTCGACATGGGTGCCTTCGACGCGGAACAACAAATTCGGCATGGGTGCTTTCGACTCGGAACAACAAATTAATGTAGAACAACAAATTCGGTGCGGAACAACAAATTAACGTAAACAAATTTAGCGGGCGCCTTCGGCGCGATTTGAATCGGTAACATATAAGTCATTGATAATATAAATTTTCCTTATTTTTGTTATAAATATTGAAAATTAAATCACATAAATGCGTGTATGTTCAACTTTCAAGATCTCTTAAATTTATTGAATTTCACAAAATTAAATGAAAATTTTATTTCAAAAAGTTCCCCTAAAATACAAAAGTTTTCCCTACCAAAATTTTCACAAATTCTCATCTCAACCGTTGATTTTCCAAGATTAAATCTCAACCATCTTTCTTTCAAACTGTTTGTCCTAGTCAGCTTGTCCTAGTCAGCCGTAGCATTCAAAAAACCGTGTCAAATGTATAATAGATATTTAGACCCAAAATCATACTCATATCGGATCTGGATCACAATCCATTGTCCTTGTCAGATTCAAACCCGATTCGAAAGACATTCTTCGTCCATTGGGAGTGGAATGTGACTAATAAAGGGTAACAATAGCAACCAAGTCCTTGAATTTCAAAGACACGGTGGAATATGAAAGGAGTTTTCTTGGTTGTTGCCTTTGTGTATTCAGTTGTCCGCATATACATAAACTTTACCCGCTTGTTTTAATTAAGAAAAAAATGCATAACTTAATTTTCGCCTTCAGAATTTTCATTGGACTAATAGTAATTAAACACAGGTGGGGTATGAGGAATTGGGTCAATGCATGAAAAATGAAAGAACAAAGAAACTATAGACAAAAAAACCAATATAATTCTGAATTTGGTTAAAAATATACTACCCCATAAAATCAAAGTTCTTGTATTCTCTCCCACATATTACTCTCTTCACACTTTTCTCATTCTCGTTCTAGCTACCCGAGGGCACGGTTCATTTAAGATATTCCCCCCTCACAATGTTAGTTCCCCCAAAATTTAAAGCACAATGATTATTATTTAGTTCCCTCAAAAATTTAGTTACCTCGAAATTTGCTTCTCCCAAAGAATTTAGTTCCCCCAAAAAAATTAGTTTCTTGAAAATTTAGTTTTCTCTCGATTTAACGTGTGCCCTAAGGGCACTTTTCAATTAAATATTACATTACAAAAAACTGATTAACTTAGAAATTTTGACAATTGATATCTACATTCATAATCAGCATTAAACTATGACCTGATAAATTTGATTTAATACATGTTTAGAATGGTACAATGCTCAAATTGCAAAGAAATAAAATGCAGTATGCCTATATGTTCGTTGGTGATTAATGCCCAATGTGAAAGTCATCTCACATATTAGCGGAGGTACTTCTTATATGTTTATCTCTAAATTCTCATATTGATTTTATCTCTAAATTCTCACATCATTTCTTGTTTGCTGGCTCGAAGAGTTTCTGCAAACACAAAACCGACAGAGATTCTCTCAAAAAACATGTGATTCAATCCCAAATGAGCACCTCAACAAACTTTGAGGAAATAATAAGGCAAACTGAATGTCTGATGGCATAACTTGATATCTAATATATCCATCCAGGTGATATTAAAAATTTCTACTCTGTTTTTATATATATGATCATGAAGTTGAATTGAAGTTGAAGTGCAAATTTAGAATAGTGAAACAGTTACAAAAGAAAAGTAGACAAATGTAACTCTTAAATAAATCCCTAACCATGTCTCTTCCCTCATTTTCATTCAAGTAGGCAACAATCTCCAAGAGGCAACATGGACACGAATTCAAAATTTCATCACTACAAAAGCAAAATCCCCTTAAAATTTCATTAAATGAATGCAAATCAACATATTATTTTAGGCTATTACATATTTTACATGTATTTTCAAATGGGGATATAGGCTGGACAATGTTTCAAGGAAAAGTGAATGGTGGAAACAGAAGCTATGTTCTGAGAATTGCTATTGGAAACTGAAACAATGTTCGGCACACTTAAGGCTATTGTAGAGAACTTATTTAATTCCCCTTCCAAAAGTGGTGACTGTTGAGAATACGTAGCCTATTGGATAAGTCTTTGCATGCGAAATAGTACTTGGCAGACATGCTTTAGCCGTAGAATGTAGTAATTTGTAAAACTGATTCAAACCATTGGATGAAGGAAATTAGCTACTTACGAAAATAAATGATATGTGTAGTGTACATCTAGCAAAGAGAACTGAGACATCACAACAGTGGAGCAATGAGTTCACATTACATTTCATGATTACTATTTAGCATATCACCATTCTGTTCTAGCTTGAATCACTCAAATAAATGCCATTATGATACAGAGCAATGTTTAACTAACAAAAAATCTTTAAAATCAAAATCACATAATCACACATTAGTTAAACAAAACACACAACAATATATAACCCCTTATACACCAAAACTAAGAATAAACCTATCTATTTATCCTAGCAACAACATCTCAATTAAGTAACATTGAATCAAATACTAAAAATCTAAATTGTAATCCCAGACTTTATCATTACTTTCTTCTGCTTGGTTCGATTCTTGATAGCTAGCTCATCTAGTTGGGGAAGACGAAAGAAACACTGACAATGACAGCAAGAGCAGAGGAAATTAGTGAAATCAAAATGACATTTTTATCAAAAAATAAAGAGAATAGTGAAAATCTAAGAAATGGGTTTGGTGCCTAGAGATTGTTACCTGTAGAAAAATTATAATTGTTAGAACCCTTAGAATATTTATCGATTAAAGGGGGAAGATGAAAGTTGAGAAGGGGAAATGATGGAGATTTACCTCTGTCGGCAGCATGGCCATGGCTTTGGGCGAGATTGGCAGCCGGAGAGTGAGGGTAGATGAAGGCAAGAGAGGAAGCGAGTGCTTCACCATGAGGATAGTCGAAAAGGATGAGGAATTTCTCAATTTCTTTAGCAAGGGGCGTTTCTTCTGCTCGTCAAAGGTTTGGTTGAACACTGGCTTAATGATGAGGATATCACATGATCAATGCAGGCTCCAACATTCTCAAGGGGAGAGTAAAGAAGTCCAATCAAGTTACTAGACTCTTTGATAATCGAATTACCAGATTTGTTGGGATCTTGCTGCTTGCGATGAAAGAGCTGCTTGCGAGAAGAAGTCCAGTCAAGTGCAGATCGAACTCCAGGTGGGATCTTGCTGCTTTGGGGCAAGTTGCTGCTTTGGGGCAAGACGGGTCCCCTTGCTGGATTGCGATTGCGTGTGGAGAAGATGAAAGACTCTTGCTTGGGAGAAGATGAAATACCCCAGGCTCTTGCTGGATTGCGATTGAGAACCTGCTGGATTGCGATTGTGTGTGGAGAGAAGATGAACCTCTTGCTTGGGACCCTCTTCCTTGGGGGAAGATGAACCTGTTGCTTGCATGTGGGGAGACGACAACGAAAGGAGTTGGGTTCTGCCTCTTGCTCTTCCCCAAAAAAAGTTTGTTTTCCAAGAGACAGAAAATGCCTTTTGCTCTCCCCAACGTAACACAAAAGTAACATGGGATCCATAATCACATGAGGGGCTGTTTTCTAAGAAAAGATATCTAAAATCTCAGTCGTTCTTCTATCAACCCTTTTGTCCTAGTCAGCTTGTCCTAGTCAGCCCTAGGATTCAAAAATCGTTGTCAAATATATAATAGATATCATCTTTGGCCTAATTTTGTATTCTCTTATTTTTAAGTTAAAGATGGTGATCTCACTTTTCCAATGGAATTTTTGCGAATTTTTCTAAGCTTTGGTCGATTTTCTACATTTTCGGTAAGATAAGGATCTTTATATTATGATATGATTTTTATAGCCTAATTTTATCTTCCCTTATTTTTCAATTGAATATGATGATTCCCCGTTTCCAACGGACATTTTGCAAACTTCTCTGAGCTCCAGACTCTTTTCAACATTTTCTGGAAGAAATGGATCTTTTATTAAATGATATGATTTTTGGCCTAATTTTTCCTTCTCTTATTTTTCAGTTGTAGATGGCGATTTTCCGGTTCCATCGAATATTGTTTGCAGATTTTTCTTAGCTCGGGGTTATTTTCTACATTTTCTGGAAGATATGGATGTTTATTAAATGATATGATTTTTTATAATCTAAGTTTCTCTTCTTTTATTTTTCGGTTGAAGATGGCGATCTCCCGGTTCCTACGAATATTTTGGCATATTTTTCCTGAGCATGAGACTATTTTCTGCATTTTCTAGAAGATTTGGATCTTTGGTATTGAAATATATTAATTTATAGCCTAAATTTGTCTCCTCTTATTTTTCAGCTGAAGATGTCGACATCCCGGTTCCAACGGAAATTTTTGAAGATTTTTCTAAGATCGAGTGTATTTTTACATTTTTTATAGGATTTGGATCTTTTTATTAAAAGATATGATTTTTATAGCCTAATTTTGTCTTCTCTTATTTTTTTAGTTGAAGATGGCGATCACCCCAGTCTCAACGGACATTGTTGCGGATTTTTCTTACCTCGGGCCTATTTCAACTTTTTGTGGAAGATATGTATCTTTTTATTAAATGATATGAG
>CM061140.1:62006498-62042824 GCA_030789695.1 Scilla litardierei
GATAAAATTAGGCCAAAAATTATATCATTTAATAAAATGGTCGATTTCTTTCAGAAAATATAGAAAATAGCCTCGAGGTCAGAAAAATCGGCAAAAATTCCGTTGGAACTGGGATGGCGCCATCTTCGAGTGAAAAAAAATAAGAAAAGACAAATTTGGGTGAGAAAAATCATATCATTTAATAAAAAGATCCATATCTTCTAGAAAATGTAGAAAATAGACCCAAGCTCAAAAAGATCTGTAGAAGTGTTTGTTGGAACTGAAAGATTGCTATATTCAATTAAAAAATAAGAGTAGGCAAAATTAAGTCAAAAAATCATTTCATTTAATAAAAAGAAATAGAAATTGGCCCGAGGTCAGAAAAATCCGCAAAAATGTCTGTTGGTACGGGGAGATCGCCATTTTCAATTTAAAAATAAGAGAAGACAAAATTAGGCTATAAAAATCAAACCATTTAATAAAAATATCAATATCCTATAGAAAATGTAAAAATACACTCGATCTCAGAAAAATCAGCAAAAATGTATGTCGGAACCGGGAGGTCGCTATCTTCAACCGAAAAATATGGGGAGACAAAATTAGGCTATAAAAATAATATTTTTCAATACAAGGGATCCAAGTCTTCAAGTAAATGCAGAAAATAGTCCAGAGCTTAGGAAATATACGCAAAAATGTCAGTTAGAACCGGTAGATCGCCATTTTCAACTAAAAAATAAGAGAATACGAAATTAGGCAAAAATACCATCTTTAAAAAAGGTCAATATCTTTCAGAAAATTTCGGAAATAAACCCGAGCTCGAAAAAAATCAGCAAATATATCCGTTGGAACAGGGAGATCACCACTTCAACTGAAAAATAAGAGAAGAGAAACTTAAGTTATAAAAATCATATGATTTAATAAAACATCCATATCTTCCAGAAAATGTAGAAAATAGCCCCCGAGCTTAGAAAAATCTGCAAAAATATCCGATGGAACCAGGAGATCGCAATCTACAACTGAAAAAAGAGAAGACAAAATTAGGATTTAAAAATCATATCATTTAAAATAAATATACATATCTTACAGAAAATGTAAAAAATAATTCCGAGCTCAGAAAAATCCGCGAAAAAGTCCGTTCGAACTCTGAGATCGTCATCTTCAACTGAGAAAAAGGAAAGGTAAAATTAGACCAAAAAATCATATCATTTAATAAAAAGATCCATACCATCCAGAAAATGAAGAAAATAGTCCGTAGATCTGAGAAGTTCGCAAAATGTCCGTTGGAACCAAGAGATTGTCATATTTTTTTTAATAATCATATCATTTAATATAACCATTCATATCTTACAGAAAACGTAGAAAATAGCCCCGAGCATAGAAAAATCGGTAAAAAAGTCAGTTAGAACTGGGAGGTCTCCTTTTTCAATCGGAAAAAAGAAGAGAAGACAAATTTAGGCCAAAAAATATATCATTTAATAAAAAATACTTATCCTTTAGAAAATGTAGAAACTAGACTCGAGCTCAAAAAAATCCGCAAAAATATCCATTGGAACCGGGAGATTTCCATCCTCAAATGAAAAATAAGTGATGACAAAATTAGGCTATAAATCTCATTTATAAAGATCCATATCTTACAGAAAAAGTAGAAAGTAGCATGTAGCGCAAAAAATCCGCAAAAAAGTTCGTTGGAACCAAGAGATTGCCATCTTCAACGAAAAAAATAAGAGAAGACAAAATTAGGCCAAAAATCATGTCATTTAATAGAACGATCCAAAAATGCAGAAAATAGCCCCGAGCTCATAAAAATTCACAAAAATTTCCGCTTGAACTAGGAGACGCCATCCTCAACTGAAAAATAAGAGAAGATAAACTTAGACGATATAAATCATATCATTTAATAAAAAGATTCATATTTTCCATAAAATTTAAAAAAATAGAACCGAGCTCAGAAAAGTCTGAAAAAATGTCTGTTGGAACTAAGAGATCGCCATCTTCAACAGAATAATAAGAGAAGATAATATTAGAACCTAAAAAGCATATCATTTATTATATATACCCATATCTTCCATAAAATGTAGAGAATAGCACCAAGCTTAAAAAATCCACAAAATGTCCGTTGTAACCGAGAGATCACCATGTTCAACTAAAAAAAATAAGAGAAAACAAAATTATGCAATAAAAGTCAAATCGTTTAATATAAAGATCCATATCTTACAGAAAATGTAGAAAATAGGCTGGATCTCATAAAAATCCACAAAAATGTCCATTGGAATCGGAGATCGCTATCTTCAACGATAAAAATAAGAAAAGACAAAATTAAACAAAAAAATTAGATCGTTTCATATAATGATCCATATCTTCCAGAAAATGCAGAAAATAGGCCCGATCTCAGAAAAATCGGCAAAATGTCAGTTGGAACCTGGATATCGGAATTTTCAACTTAAAAATAAATAAAAAAAACAAAATTAGGCCAAAAAATCATATCATATAATAAAACTATTCATTTCTTCCAGATAATGTAGAAAATAGGCCGAAGCTCAGAAAAATCAGCAAAAAATGTCTGATGTAACCGGGAGATCGTCATCTTTAACTAAAAAAATAAGATAAGCAGAACTTAGGTTATAAAAATGATATCATTTAATAAAATCTCCATATCATCCAGAAAATATAGAAAATAGCCTCGAGCTCAGAAATGTCTGCAAAAATGTTTGTTGGAACGAGGAGATTGGCATCTTCAATAGAAAAATAAGAGAAGACAAAATTAGGGTATGAAAATCATATCATTTAATATAAAGATACATGTTTTCTAGAAAATGTAGAAAATAGCACCGGACGTAGAAAAATCCGCAAAAATATCCGTATGAACAAGGAGATCGCACTCTTCAATTTAAAAATAAGAAAGACAGAATTAAGCCAAAAAAATCATATCATTTAATAAAATGATTCATATCTTCCAGAAAATTTAGAAAATAGCCAGGAGCTCAGAAAATCAGCAAAAATGTCCGTTAGAATCGGGAGATCAACATCAACTGAAAACTAACAAAAAACAAAATTAGGCCAAAAAATCATTTCATTTAATAAAAAGATTCATATCTTCCAGAAAATGTAGAAAAAATTGCTCCAAGCTCAGAAAAATCTGCCAAAACGTCCATTGGAACCATGAAATCGACATATACAACTTAAAAACATGAGAAGACAAAATTAGGCCAAAAAATCATATCGTTTAATAAACAGAAACATATCTTCCAGAAAATGTAGAAATAGCCATAAACTCAGAAAAATTTGCAAAAATGTCGGTTGGAACTAGGAGATCGACGTCTTCATCTGGAAAATAAGAGAATACAAATTAGACCAAAATATCATATCATCTACTAAAACAATCCATATCTTCCATAAATGTGGAAAATAGACCGGAGCTCAGAAAAATCCCTAAAAATGTCTGTTGGAACTGGGTGATCGCCCTCTTATACTGGAATATAAGAAAAGACAAAATTTGGTCAAAAAATCATATCATTTAATAAAAAGATCGCCATCTTCAACATGAAAATAATAGAAGACAAATTTAGGCTAGAAAAATCTTATCAATTAATAATATCTTTCACAAAATGTAGAAAATAGCACCAAGTTCAGAAAATGATATATAAAAATCATTTCAGTTGAAGATGGCGATATCCCGGTTATAACAGACATTTTTATATATGAAGATCGCGATTTTCCGGTTCCGAATTTTGTCTTCTTTTTATTTCAATTGAAGATGCGATTTCCCGGTTCCAACAGAAATTTTTTGGACTAATTTTGTCTTCTGTGATATAATTTAATAAAACGAAACATATATTTAATAAAACGAAACATATATTTCAGAACTTGTGAAAAATAGCCTGGAGGTCAGAAATATCTGCAAAAATGTCCACTGGAAAATAAGAGAAGACAAACTTAGGTTATAAAAATTATATCATTTAATAAAAAATCTACGTCTTCCATAAAATGTAGAAAATAGCCCGGAGCTCCGAAAAATCTGCAAAAATATCCGTTGGGACTGGGAGATCGTCATCAACAACTTAAAAATAATAGAAGACAAACTTAAGCTATCAAAAGCATAACATTTAATAAAAATATCAATATTTCCATAAAGTAAAGAAAATAGCACCGATATTAGAAAATCCAAAAAAAATTCCGTTGGAACCAGGAAATCGCCATGTTCAACTAAAAATAAGAGAAGACAAAATTTGGCAATAAAAATCCTATCATTTAATATAATGATTCTTATTTTCCATAAAATGTAGAAAATATCCCCGAGCTTAGAAAAATCCGCAAAAATATCCGTCAGAACCAGGAGATCGCCAAATTTAATGAAAAAAGAGAAGATAAAATTAGGCCAAAAATCAAATCATTTATTAAAACGATCGATATCTTACAGATAATACAAAAAATATGACGTATCTCAATGAAATTTGCAAAAATATCCGTTGGTTTCGGGAGATCACGATAATCAACGGAAAAAATAAGAGAAGACAAATGTGGCCAAAAAATCAAAACATTTAATAAAACAATCAATATCTTCCAAAAAACACAGAAAATAGCGTCAAGGTCAAAAAACCTACAAAAATTTCCTCACCATCTTCAATTGAAAAATAAGAGAATATGAAATTAGGATAAAAATTCATTCATTTAATAAAAATTCTATATCTTACAGAATATGTAGAAACTAGTCCCGAGCTCAGAAATATCAGCAAAATGTCTGTGTGAACTGGGATGATTCCATCTTCAACTGAAAGATAAGAGAAGACAAAATTAGTCTACAAAAATCCTATAATGTAATAAAAAGATCCATATCTTTGAGAAAATGTAGAAAATAGCCCCGAGCTCAGAAAAATCTGCAAAAATCTCCATTGGAACATGGAGATCGCCATTTTCAACTTGAAAATAAGAGAAGCCAAAATTAGGCCAAAATATCATATCATTTAATAAAACGATTCATGTCTTCCAAAAATGTGGAAAATAGTCTAGAAACTCGGAAAAATCAGCAAAATTTCTATTAGAACCGGGAGATCGCCATCTTCAAGTAGACAATAAGAGAAGACAAATTTAGGCTAGAAAAATCATATCATTTAATAAAAATATCCATATCTTTAATAAAATGTAGAAAATAACACCAAGCTCAGAAAATGATATAAAATATTCTTTTCAGTTGAAGATGGTGATTTCTTGATTCCGAATTTTGTCTTCTTTTATATTTCAATTGAAGATGGCGTTTTCCCGATCCCAACAAATAATTTTTGGCCTAATTTTATCTTCTCTGATATCATTTAATAAAACGAACCATATCTTCCAGAAAATGTGGAAATTAGCCCGGAGCTCAGAAATATCCGCAAAAATGTTCATGGAGCGGCGAGATCGCCAACTTCAACTGGAAAATAAGAGAAGATAAAATTAGGCCAAAAATCATATCATTTAACAAACCGATCCATATCCTCAAGAAAATGTGGAAAATAGCCCGGAGCTCAGAAAAATCCACAAAAATGTCATATGGGACCGAGAGAATGGCATCTTCAACTAAAATATATAAGTGAAGGCAAAATTAGGCCAAAAAATCATATCATTCAATATAAAGATTGCCATCTTCAATTGAAAAATAAAAGAAGACAAACTTTGGTTATAAAAATCATATTATTAAAAAAAAGGTACATATCTTCCATAAAATGTAGAAAAATAGCCTTGAGCTCAGAAAAATCCATAAAATTATCCGTCGGAACCGAGATCGCTTCTTCAAGTTAAAAATAATAGAAGACAAATTTAACCTATAAAAATCATATCATTTAATAAAAAGATCCATATCTTCAATAAAATAAAGAAAATAGCACCGAGCTCAAAAATCCGAAAAAATGTCCGTTGGAACCAAGAGATCGCGATGTTCAACTGAAAAAAAGAGAAGACAAAATTTGGCAATAAAAATTATATCATTTAATATAAAGATTATTATATTTCATAAAATGTAGAAAATATCCCCGAGCTCAGAAAAAACTGAAAAACTATCTGTCGGAACCGGGAGATCGCTAAATTTAACAAAAAAAGAAAACAAAATTCGGCCAAAAAATCATTTCATTTAATAAAACAGTTGATTTCTTCAAGATAATACAGAAAATAGTCAAGAGCTCAGAAAAATCTGCAAAAATACCCGTTGGAATCGAGAGATCGCCATCTTCAAAGAAAAAATGATAAGATAAAATTGGGCAAACAATCATATCATTTAATAAAACGTTCGATATCTTTCAAAAAATACAGAAAATAGCCTCGAGGTTAGAAAAATGCATTAAAATGTCTGTTGGAACTGGGAGACCGCATCTTCAAGTGAAAAATAAGAGTGGACAAAATTAGGCTTGAAAAATCATATCATTTAATAAAAAGATCCATATCTTCTAGAAATTGTAGAAAAATAGCCCCAAGCTTAGAAAAATTCGCAAAAATGTCCGTTGGAACCGAAAGATCGCCATATTCAACTGAAAAATAAGAGTAGAAAAATTAAACCAAAAACTTGTATCATTTAATAAAAAGATACATATATTCCATAAAAGTGAAAATAGGCCCAAGGTCAGAAAAATCCGCAATTGTGTCCTTTGAGACTGGGAGATCGCCATCTTCAACTGAAAAATAAGATAAGACAAAATTAGGCTATAAAAATCATAACATTTAATAAAAAGATCCATATCCTATAAAAAAGGTAAAAATACACTCAATCTTAGAAAAATATTCAAAAATGTCCGTTGGAACTGGGAGGTCGCCATCTTTAACAGAAAAATAAGAGGAGACAAAATCTATATTACAATTGAGGGATGTTTTTGAATCGTTGTCACATGTGGCAATGTCACATCGCCACATGGGACAGCCTTCTTAAACCCAAAACCTTAAAAAACATAAAACTTCACCCAACTCCCAAAAACACACCGAAAACCAAACACCCAAAATCACACCCCCAAGCAAAAAAACCAAAAATCCCAAGACACTACACACACTCAAACCCACCATTCTCATTTTCACCCGTTTTTGCACTCATCAAAACACCCGTCTAAAAAATTGATACTAAAAAAAAACACAAGGAATGTGCAATCAAAGAGGCGGGCTGAGCTTTTTGGGCGTCCGTTTCAATTAACCCCTCAAGCACAGATCCGAAGGTGCCCGCGCCGAAGGCGTCCGCGCCGAATTTATTGTTCCTCGCCAAAGGCGGCCGTGACTCTAAATTTTTTTACGCTAATTTGTTGTTCTTTTAAATTTTGGCTGTAGAAATATATTTTTTGGGGTCAAAGATTTTGCGGGAAAAATTTTTGAATGCACTGTGCCCGCGGGCACTGTGCCTTCTTAAACCCAAAACCCCACCTAACCCCCCAAAACACACCCAACCCCAAAACACCCAAAATCACCCCCCCTAATCAAAAAAACCAAAAACCCAAAGACAATACACTCACTCAAACCCACTCTTCTCATTTTCACCCGTTTTTGCACTCATCGAAACACCCGTATGGGTCCCGCGTCTTGATTGTGTGGGTTGGTTTTTGGGGTGTCCGTGTATTTTGTGCACGGGTTATTTCTAGTTAGTCTATAAAAATAATATATTTCAATATAAAAGATCCAAACCTTCTAGAAAATGCAGAAAATAGTCCCGTGCTTAGTAAAAATATGCAAAAATGTCCGTAGGAACCAGGATATCGCCATCTTCAACCAAAAATAAGAGAAAGAAACTTAGGTTATAAAAATCATATCATTTAATAAAACATCCATATCTTCCAGAAAATGTAGAAATAACCCCGTGCTCAGAAAAATCTACAAACAATGTCCGAAGGAACATGGAGATCGCCATCTACAACTGAAAAATAAGAGAAGGCAAAATTAGGCCAAAAATCAAATCATTTAATAAAAGATCCATTTCTTCCAGAAAATGTTGAAAATAGTCTGGAGCTTAGAGAAGTCCGCAAAATGTCCGTTGGAACTGAGGAATCGTCATATTCAATTGAAAAATAAGAGAAGATAAAATTAGGCTCTAAAAATCATATCATTTAATATAAAGGTCCTTATCTTACAGAAAATGTAGAAAATAGACCACACCTTAGAAAATTACGCAAAAGTTCCTTTGGAACATAGAGATCTCCATCTTCAACTAAAAAATAAGAGAAGACAAAATTAGGCCAAAGATGATATCATTTAATAAAAAGATCCATATCTTCTAGAAAATGCAGAAATTAGTCTCGAGCTCAGAAAAATCGGCAAAATGTTAGTTTGGATCGGAATTTTCAACTTAAAAATAAGAGAAAACAAAATTAGGCCAAAAATCATATCATTTAATAAAACTATTCATATCTTCCAGATAATGTAGAAAATAAGTCGGAGCTAAGAAAAATCCGCAAAAATGTCCTATGGAACCGAGAGATCGTCATCTTCGATTGAAAATTAAGTAAGGGATACTTAGGTTATAAAATCATATCATTTAATAAAAAGCTCCATATCGTCCAGAAAATGTAGAAAATAGCACCGAGTTAAGAAAAATCTGTAAAAATGTCTGTTGGAATGAGGAGATCACCATCTTCAATAGAAAAATAAGAGAAGACAAAATTAGGGTATGAAAATCATATCGTTTAATATAAAGATACTGTCTTCCAGAAAATATAGAAAATAGCACCAAACTAAGAATAATCCGCAAAAATATCCGTTGAATCGGGAGATCAAACTCTTCAATTTAAAAATAAGAGAAGATAAATTCAGGCCAAATAATCATCTCATTTAATAAAACGATCCATAACTTCTAGAAAATTTACAAAATAGTCCAGAGCTCAGAAAATCTGCAAAAAAAGTCCGTTGGAACCGGGAGGTCGCCATCAACTGGAAACTAAAAAAAGACAAAATTAGGCCAAAAAATCGTATCATTTAATAAAAAGATCCATATCTTCCAGAAAATGTAGAAAAATTGCTCCGAGCTCAGAAAATTCGCAAAAATGTCTGTTGGAATCGGGAAATCGACATATTCAACTGAAAAATATGAGAAGGCAAAATTAGGCCAAAAATTCAAATCGTTTGATAAAAAGAAACATATCTTTCAGAAAATGTAGAAATAGCCCCAAACTTAGAAAAATTCGCAAAAATGTCTGTTGGAACTAGAGATCGCCATCTTCATCTGGAACATAAGAGAAGACAAAATTAGGCCAAAATATCATATCATTTAATAAAACAACCTATTTCTTCCAAAAATGTGGAAAATAGGCCAAAGCTCAGAAAAATCAGCAAAAATGTCCGTTGGAACCGGGTGATCACCATCTTCAAAAGAATATATGAGAAGACAAAATTAGACCAAAAAAATCATATCATTTAATTAAAAGATCGCCATCTTCAACTGGAAAATAGCACCATGCTTATAAAATGATTTATAAAAATCTTTTCAGTTGACGATGGCGATATCCCGGTTTCAATGGACATTTTCATAGATGAAGGTGATTTCATGTTTCCGAATTTTGTCTTCTCCGATATCATTTAATAAAATGATCAATATCTTCCAGAAAATGTCGAAAATAGCACGGAGCTCAGAAATATCCGCAAAAATATCCGTTGAACCAAGAGATCGACAACTTCAACTGAAAAATAAGAGAAGACAAAATTAGGCTAAAAAATCATATCATTTAATAAAATGATCCATATCTTCTAGAAAATGTGGAAAATAGCCCGGAGCTCAGAAAAATCTGCAAAATGTCATTTGGGACCGAGAGAGTGACATCTTCAACTAAAATATATGGGAAGACAAAATTAGGCCAAAAAATCATATCATTCAACATAAAAATCGCTATCTTCAATTGGAAAATAAGAGAAGACAAACTTTGGTTATAAAAATCATATCATTTAATAGAAGTATCCATATCTTCCGTAAAATGTAGAAAACAGCCATGAGCTCAAAAAAATTCGAAAAAATATCCGTTGGAATCGGGAGATCGCTTCTTCCATTAAAAATAATAGAAGACAAACTTACGCTATAAACGCTATAAAAATCATATCATTTAATAAAAAGATCCATATCTTCCATAAAATAAAGAAAATAGTACCAAGCTCAGAAAATCCAAAAAAGGTCCGTTGGAACCGGGAGATCGCTATGTTCAACTAAAAAACAGAAGACAAAATTTGGTAATGAAAAATCATATCATTTAATACAAAGATTCTTATTTTCCATAAATTTAGAAAATATCCCCGAGCTCAGAAAAAGCAAAAAAATATCTGTCGAAACCGGGAGATCGCTAAATTTAATATAAAAAAAGAAAAAAATTCGGCCAAAAAATCATATCATATAATAAAACGGTCGATATCTTCCAGATAATACAGAAAATAGTACAGAGCTTCGAAAAATCTGCAAAAATATCAGTGGGAACCGGGAGATCTCCATCATCAACGAAAAAATATGAGAAGATAAAATTAGGCCAAAAATCATATCATTTGGTAAAATGATCAATATCTTTCAGAAAATACAAAAAATAGCCTCGATGTCAGAAAAATTTGCAAAACTGTCCGTTGGAATTTGGAGACCGCCTCTTCATGTGAAAAATAAGAGAGGACAAAATTATGCTAGAAAAATTATATCATTTTATTTAAGATCCATCTTTTCTAGAAAATATGGAAAATTGCCCCGAGCTCAGAAAAATCCGCAAAAATGTCCGTTGGAACCAAACGATCACCATATTCAATTGAAAAATAAGAGTAGACAAAATTAGGGCAAAACTCAAATCATTTAATAAAAAGATACATATCTTCCACAAAAAGTAGAAATAGGCCCAAGGTCAGAAAAGTCCACAACAATGTCCGTTGGTCTGGGGAGATCGCCTTACTCAACTGAAAAATAAGAGAAGACAAAATTAGGCTATAAAAATCATGTCATTTAATAAAAAGATCCATATCCTATAGAAAATGTAAAAATATGCTCGATCTCCGAAAAATCTGCAAAAATATCCGTTGGAACCGGGAGTTCGCCATCTTCAATGGAAAAATAAGAGGAGACAAAATTAGGCTATAAAAACAATATATTTCAATATAAAAGATCCAAATCTTTCAGAAAATACAGAAAATAGTCTCGAGCTCAGGAAAAAATACGCAAAAATGTCCACTTGAACCAGCAGATTTCCATCTTCAACAGAAAAATAAGATAATAGAACATTAGGCCAAAATCCTATCATTTAAGAAAAAGATCAATATCTTACAGAAAATTTAGATATATCCCCAACCTCAGCAAAATCAACAAAAATATCTGTTGGAACCAGGGTGATCGCCATCATCAACTGAAAAATAAGAGAAGAGAAACTTAGGTTATAAAAATCATATCATTTAAAGAACATCCATATCTTCTAGAAAATGTAGAAAATAATCCCAAGCTTAGAAAAATCTGCATTAATAACTGATGAACACAAGCAATTGCACCCGTCTCTGATTTCTGGGACTCACACGGATTTCGTGGGAGTTTTGGAGGAATATAAGGACACATGTAGAGTAAATGTTGTTTCAATGCGGAGAGGAGGTGGTTTCCTCTATTCCTTCAAAATTTCCCTTGGAATTATGCAACGTTTGTCCAAAAGAGCATGTTTGAAACCTTGTTCGGTTTCTGGCTGTCCTAGCTAACTCTAATGGATGAAGGATGGCATTCTAAGCCTCAAACGATCGAAATCTTTGTTAATTAGCTTCAAATAGTGTGTCACCATCATTTTCTATAGGAAAACTACAAGAGTTTACTCTTGCATTCAATACACAAGCGATTGCACACGTCTCTGATTTGTGGGACTCGCATGGATTTTGTGGGAATTTTTAAGGAATACAAGGACAAATGGAGAGTAAAACGTTATTTCAATTTAGAGAGGAGGTTGTTTCCTCTATTTCCATGAAATTTCAATTGGAATTACCCGCCGTTTTTCCAAAAGAGCAGGTTTGAAGCATTTTTTGGTTTCTGGCTATCCTAGCTCTCTGTAATGGATGAAGGAAGGCATTCTAGGTCTCAAACGATCGAAATATTCGTTCATAAGCTTCAGATAGTGTGTCACCATCATTTTCTAAAGAAAAACTACAAGAATTTACTCTTACATTCAAATCACAAGCAATTGCACCCGTCTCTGATTTCTGGGAGTCGCACAGATTTCGTGAGAGTTTTGGAAGAATATAAGGACAAATGGAGAGTAAATGTTGTTTCAATACGAAGTGGAAATTATTTCCCTCTATTCCCAAGAAATTTCAACTGGAATTACCGAACGTTTGAAGCATTTTTTGGTTTCTGGCTACCCTAGCTCACTCTCTTGGAAGAAGGAGGGCATTCTAGGCCTCAAACGATCGAAATATTTGTTCCTGAGCTTCAAATAGTGCGTCACCATCATTTTCTAAAGAAAAACTACAATAATTTACTCTTACAATCAAAACAAAAGAAATTCCACCTGTCTCTAAATTCTTGTACTCTTACAGATTTCATGAGAATTTTGGAGGAATATAAGAACAAATGGAGAGTAAACATTGTTTCAATGCAGAGTGGTGGTTATTTCCTCTATTTCCACGAAATTTCAATTGGAATTACCCAACGTTTTTCCAAAAGAGCATGTTTGAAGAATTTTATCGGTTTTTGGCTATCTTAGCTCACTTTAATGGATAAAGGAAGGCATTCTAGATCTCAAACGATCGAAATCTTCGTTCCTGAGCTTCAGATAGCGTGTCACTATAGTTTTATAAAGAAAAACTACAAGAATTTACTCTTGCATTCAAAACACAAGCAATAGCACATGTCTATGATTTGTGGGACACGCATGGATTTCGTGGGAGTTTGGAGGAATACAAGGACAAATTGAGAGTAAATATGTTTCAATGTGGAGTGAAGGTAATTTCCTCTTTTCCAAGAAATTTCAATTGGAATTACCAAACGATTGCCCAAAATAGTAGCTTTGAAGCATTTTTCGGTTTCTTGGTGCCCTATCCCACTCTAATAGATGAAGGAGGGCATTCTAGGCATCAAACGATCGAAATATTCATTCCAGAGCATCGGATACTGCGTCACCATTGTTTTCTAAAGAAAAACTACAAGAATTTTCTCTTGCATTCAATACACATGGCAATTGCACCCGTCTTTGTTTTCTAGGACTCGCACGGATTTCAGGGGAGTTTTGAAGGAATATAAGACAAATGGAGTGTAAACATTATTTCAATGCGGGGATGAGGTTGTTTTCTCTATTCCCACAAAATTTGAATTGGAATTACCGAACGGTTGCCCAAAATATCAGGTTTGAAGCATTTTTCAGTTTCTGGCTACCCTAGCTCACTCTAATGAATGATGGATGTCATTCTAGGCCTCAAACGATTGAAATATTCGTTTCTGAGCTTCGGATAGTGCGTAACTATTTTTTACTGAAAAACTACAATAATTTTACTCTTGCATTCAAAAAACAAGCAATTGCACCCGTCTCTGATTTCTAGGAATCGCACAAATTTCGTGGGAGTTTTGGAGGAATATAAGGACCGATGGAGAGAAAATATTGTTTCAACTTAGAGAAGAGGTAGTTTCCTCTAATCCCACGAAATTTCAATTGGAATTACTTAACGTTTGCCCAAAAGAGCGGGTTTGGAACCTTTTTCGGTTTCTGGCGGTCCTAACTCACTCTAATGGATAAAGGAGGGCATTCTAGGCCGCAAACGATCGAAATATTTGTTACTGAGCTTTGGATAGTGCATCACCATCAGTTTCTATAAGAAAACTACAAGAATTTACTCTTGCATTCAATACACAAGCAATTGCACACGTCTCTGATTTGTGGAATTCGCATGGATTTCGTGGGAGTTTTTGAGGAATATAAGGAAAAATGGAGAGTAACCATTGTTTCAATGCGGAGTGGAGGTTGTTTCCTCTATTCCAAAGAAATTTCATTTGGAATTACCGAACTTTTGTCCAAAATAACAGGTTTGAAGTATTTTTCAGTTTCTGGCTTCCCTAGCTCACTCTAATGGATGAAGGAGGGCATTCTAGGCCTCAAATGATCGAAATATTTGTTTATGAGCTTCAAATAGGGTGTCACCTTCATTTTCTAAAGGAAAACTACAAGAACTAACTCTTGCAATCAAAACACTAGCAATTGCACCCGTCTCTGATTTTTGGGACTCACATGGATTTCATGGGAGTTTTAGAGGAATATAAGGACAAATGGAGAGTAAACATTGTTTCAATTCAGAGAGGAGATTGTTTCCTCTATTTCCACGAATTTTCAATTGGAATTACCCAACATTTTTCTAAAAGAGGAAGTTTGAAGAATTTTTGGTTTCTTCCTGTCCTAGCTCACTCTAATGGATGAAGGAAGGCATTCTGGGCCTAACACGATCCAAATATTCGTTCCTGAGCTTCAGATCATGTGTCACCATCGTTTTCTAAAGAAAAACAACAAGAATTTACTCTTGCATTCAAAACACAAGCAATTGCACCCGCCTCTGACTTCTGGGACTCTTACAGATTTCGTGACAATTTTGGATGAATATAAGGACAAATGGAGAGTAAACATTGTTTCAATGCAGATTTGTGGTTATTTCCTCTATTCCCAAGACATTACAATTGGAATTACCGAACGTTTGCCCAAAATAGCAGGTTTAAAGCATTTTTCGATTTCTGGCTGCCCTAACTCACTTTAATGGATGAAGGAGGTCATTCTAGGCCTCAAACTATCGAAATATTTGTTCCTGCGCTTCGGACAATGCATCTCCATCATTTTCTAAATAAAAAATTCAAGAATTTACTCTTGCATTCAAAACATAAGAAATTGCACACATCTCTAATTTTTGGGACTCGCACGGATTTCTTGAGAGTTTTGGAGGAATATAAGGACAAATGGAGTGTAAAAATTGTTTCAGTGTGGTGAGGAGGTTGTTTCCTATATCCCCACAAAATATGAATTGGAATTACCGAACATTTGCCCAAAATAGCATGTTTGAAGCATTTTTCGGTTTCAATCTGTCCGAGCCCACTCTAATGGATGAAGGATGTCATTCTAGGCCTCAAACGATCGAAATCTTTGTTCATGAGCTTCAGATAGTGCGCCACCTTTGTTTTGCACTGAAAAACTATAATAATTTACTCTTGCATTCCAAAAACAAGCAATTGCACCCGTCTCTGATTTCTGGGACTTGCACGGATTTCTTGGGATTTTTGGAGGAATATAAGGACAAATAAAGTGTAAACATTATTTCAATGCGGAGAGGAGGTTGTTTCCTCAGAATTTGAATTGAAATTACCGAATGTTTGCCCAAAATAGCTGGTTTGAAGCATTTTTTGGTTTCTAGCTACCTTAGCTCACTCTAATGGATGAAGCATGTCATTCTAGGCCTCAAACGATAAAAATCTTTGTTCCTGAGCTTCGGATAGTGTGCCACCTTTGTTTTCTACTGAAAAACTACAATAATTTACTATTGCATTCAAATAACAAGCAATTGCACCAGTCTCTGATTTTTGAGACTCGCACGGATTTCGTGGCAGTTTTATAGGAATATAAGGACAAATGGAGAGTAAACGTTGTTTCTATGCAGATAGGATGTTGTTTCCTATATTGCCATGAAATTTCAATTGGAATTACCCAACGGTTTCCTTAAATAGCAAGGTTGAAGCTTTTTTCAGTTTTTGGCTGCCCTTGCTCGCTCTAATGGAAGAAGAAGGGCATTTTAGGCCTCAAACAATCGAAATCTTTGTTCCTTATCTTTATATAGTGCGTCACCATTATTTTCTACAGAAAAAAATACAAGAATTTACTCTTGCATTCAAAAAAAAACAAGCAGTGCACATGTATCTGATTTCTGAGACTCGCACGGATGATGAGTAAACAAGCAGGAGGAATATAAGAATTAATGATGAGTAAACGATGTTACTATTCGGAGAGTATGTTGTTTTCCTCTATTCCCACGAAATTTCAATTTGGAATTACCCAACGGTTGCCTAAAATAGCAAGTTTGAAGTATATTTAAATTTTTAGCTGCCCTAGCTCTCTCTAATGGATGAAGGGAGGGCATTCTAGGCCTAAAACGATCGAACTCTTTGTTCCTGAGCTTCGAATAGTGTATCGCCAACGTTTTCTGTTGGAAAACTACAAGAATTTACTCTTGCATTCAAAACACAAGCAATTGCACACATCTCCGATTTCTCAGACTCGGACGGATTTCGTAGGTGCTTTGGAGGAATATAAGGAAAAATAAAGAGTAAACTTGTTTCAATGCGGATAGGAGGTAGTTTCCTCTATTCCCATGAAATTTCAATTGGATTACCGGACATTTGCCCAAAATTGCAGGTTTGAAGCATTTTTTTTCATTTTTGGATGCCCTAGTTCACTCTAATGGATGAAGGATGACATTCTAGGCCTCAAACGAACGAAATATTCATTACTGAACTTCGTTTAGTGCGTCACCATCGTTTCTGCTGCAAAACTACAAAAATTTACTCTTGCATTCAAAAAACAAGCAATTGCATACGTCTCTGATTTCTGGGACTTGCACAGATTTCGTGGTATTTTTGGAGGAATTTAAGAACAACTGGAGAGTAAACGTTGTTTTAATGCGGAGAGGAGGTTATTTCCTCTATTTCCACGAAATTTCAGCTGGAATTACTGAACGTTTACCCAAAATAACAGGTTTGAAGTATTTTCAGTTTTTGACTGTCCTAGCTCACTCTAAAGGAGGAATGATGTCATTCTAGATCGAAATCTTCGTTACTAAGCTTCGGATAGTGCATCACCATCGATTTCTATAGGAAACTACAAGAATTTACTCTTGCATTACACAAGCAATTGCACCCGTCTTTCTGGGACTCGCACGAATTTCGTTTGTGTTTTGGAGTAATATAAGGAAAATGGAGAGTAAATGTTGTTTCAATGCAGAGTGGAGACGAAATTTCAATTGGAATTACCAAACCGAAAATAGCATGTTTGAAGCATTTTCGGTTCCTACCTGCCCTGGCTCACTCTAATGGATGAAGGAGTGCATTCTTGGTCTGAAACAATCGAAATCATCGTTCTGGAACTTTGGATAGTGCGTCACCATCGATTTCTATAGGAAAACTGCAAGAATTTACTCTTGCATTAAAAACACAAGCGATTGCACCCGTCTCTGATATCTGGGACTCACACGGATTTCATAGGAGTTTTGGAGGAATATAAGGACAAATTGAGGGTAAACGTTGTTTCAATGTGGAGAGGAGGTTGTTTCCTCTATTCTCACGAAATTTCAATTGTAATTACACAACGTTTACCCAAAAGAACAAGTTTGAAGCATTTTTCGGTTTCTGGCTGGCTTAGCTCACTCTAATGGATGAAGGAGTGCATTCTAGGCCTCAAACGATCGAAATATTCGTTCCTAATCTTCAGATAGTGCATCACCATCATTTTCTATAGAAAATCTATAAGAATTTACTATTGCTTTCAAAAAACCAATCAATTGCAACCGTCTTTGATTTCTGGGTCTCGTACAAATTTCGTGGGAGCTTTGGAGGAATATATGGTTAAATGAAGAGTAAATGTTATTTCAATGCAGAGAGGAGGTTGTTTCCTCCATTCCCACGAAATTTCAATTGGAATTACACAACGTTTGCCCAAAAGAGCAGGTTTGAAGCATTTTTCGGTTTCTGGCTGCCCTAGCTCACTTTAATGGATGAAGACGGGTATTCTAGGCCTCAAATGATGGAAATCTTCCTTACTAAGCTTCAGCTAGTGTGCCACCATCATTTCTACAACAAAACTACAAGAATTTTCTCTTGCAATCAAAGCATAATCAATTGCACATGTCTCTGATTTCTGGGACTCACACGAATTTCGAGGGAGTTTTGGAGGAATATAATGACAAATGGAGTGTTAACATTGTTTCGATGCGGAGAGGGGGTTGTTTCCTATATTCCCACAAAATTTGAATTGGAATTATCGAACGTTTTCCTAAAATAGCCGGTTTGAAGCATTTTTCGGTTTTTAGCTGCCCTAGCTCACTCTAATGGATGAAAGATGTCATTCTAGGCCTCAAACGATCGAAATCTTTGTTCATGAGCTACGGATAGTGCGTCACCATTGTTTTCTAATGAAAAACTATAATAATTTACTCTTGCTTTCAAAAAAAACAAGCAATCGCATCCATCTCTGATTTTTGAGACTCGCACGGATTTTGTGGGAGTTTTGGAGAAATATAATGACAAATAGAGAGTAAATATTGTTTCAATGCAAAGAGGACGTGGGTTCCTCTATTCCCACGAAATTTCAATTGGAATTATACAACTGTGCCCAAAAGAGCAGGTTTGAAACCTTTTTCGGTTTTCGACTGCCCTAGCTCACTCTAATGGATGAAGGTGGTCATTCCAGAAAATTTAGAAAATAGCCCTATGATGCAGAAGCAAGCATGACTAATCTGATGATGTTAGCAAGTGACATCAAAGAAATTTTGAGATCCAACTTTAGCTCTCAATTTCAGGTTGGTCCTCAAGCCGTTTTGGGCCAAGTTTTTCTTAATTGGCTTTCTTAATGAGTCAACTATGATGGAAAGTGATTATTTTGGCATCTAAAGTCAAATGAAGATTCAGATATGGTTTGAGACTATTTCTTGGATATGAGGATTTAGTCACACATCTCTTTGTGGTATGATTGTGCGTCTTATGCTAGCAGAAGTAGTTTATGCTATTTGGAGGGAGCGTAATTCTCGCTTGCATGATGAGCCACCTCGATGCATGTCCCAGCTGGTTGAGTATGTCAAATTCTCAGTATGTACTTGTGTTGATTCCTTAGAAGGGGTGCCTGCTTCCATGGAGAATAAATGGCTCCAATGCTCCTGGGGATTTTCTGATAGTGTTTTTGATTAGTTTTGGGTTTTTCAGTTGTGTTTTACAATATAAGGCATTGATAATATTTGTACCGGATGTCTAGCTTTCTATTATTGTTAGGGGTCTGTCCCTAACTTTATTTTCAAGGGTATGTCCTTGTGCTTGTGTATATTGGTTTTTTTGTTATAATACTTACCTTATCCAAAAAAGATTCAGATTTCAAATTAAGGGGGAGCTGGATTTAGATTTCAAATTAAGGGGGAGCTGAAGAGTTTGGACGGATTTTGAAGACTTTGGCCTTGGAAATCCACTCTAGCATTTACTTTTTCAGCATTCAATGTCTAGAAAGTTGTAGCCTAGGAAGTTGTAGCCTAGTAAC
This sequence comes from Scilla litardierei, assembly GCA_030789695.1. Taxonomy (NCBI): domain Eukaryota; kingdom Viridiplantae; phylum Streptophyta; class Magnoliopsida; order Asparagales; family Asparagaceae; genus Scilla; species Scilla litardierei. The sequence continues at coordinate 62,025,665 of CM061140.1, forward strand.
TTGTGCAATCAGCCTAGGAAGTTGTAGCCTAGTAAAGTGTTGTCGATTAAGTTGTGTAATCTGCCTTGGAAGTTGTTGGATATTAAATGCTGATGTATGTCATTTTCAATATTGTATATCTTCTTTAAAAGATAGTCTTTGTAACTTAGAAGGGCAGTTTTGTTGAATGAAAATTCTGAAGTTGCAAGTTATTTAAAAAACTTGTTGTTAATCTTGTTTTCTTTATCTAACTGTGGGAAGGTTAGTGGTGAGACAAGTGAGTTCTTTATCAACTGGGTGGGTGGCCTGGCCTTTAGTCTCAATTGCGATGAACTCCATTTCCTGATCTTGAGTGGTTTCATAGCCTTTATCTCAGATCTCTATCCTCCGTTCTATTCTTCAATTCTGAACTCCATACATTCCATTACCCATCACGCATCAACTTGGTATCAGAGCTTAAAATCAGGGGATCATCCCTTTTGCTGTTATCTTTTCTTCTCCATTCAGCCTAATCCCCATTCTATTCTATCCTAAACACTTTTAGAAGCAATCTCAAGGTTGCTTCTCTAAAGCAAGAAAGTCTAAGTGTTGAAGAATATATTAGATAATTTGAGCAGCTCCTTATGAAGAGTGGAATTCAAGAAGAGTCTGAAAAGAAAATTGTCTGATTCCTTGGTGGGTTGAATCCAAATATTTCTGAGAAGGTTGATCTACAGCCTTTTTGGACCTTTGAGGATGTGTGCAAGTTGGCCATGAAGGTGGAGAAGCTAAGTTGAAGAAGACAGCAAGCAAGCCTCCAAATTTCTTCAAGAGTGATTTCTCTAAAAATGACTCTTCTTCGAGAGCTGATAAGAATAAGGAGAAAGTCAAGAAAACTCCTAAAGAAGTTCAGAAAAAATTTTATGGGAAGAAATGCTTTAAGTGTCATAGTTTTGGCCATTTCCAGGCAGATTGTCCAAATAGAAGAATTATGACACTTAAGGAGATTGAAGAGATTGAGGAAGAAGTTGAAAAGAAAGTGATTTGGGATACTGAAGGAAATGCTAATCCTGAAGATGAGATGGTGTTAGAAGCTGATCAAGGTGAACTTTGCATGTTCACTAGGTGCACCATGCAAAGGAAGCACCACAAGAACAAGGCTAAAGAGAGCAAATATTTTACACTAGGTGCACCATCAAGGGCAAAGTATGCAGTCTCATTATAGACAGTGGCACCTACACAAATGTTGCTTCTACAACACTCATTGAGAAACTTCAATTGCCTACTACACCACACCCCCATCCATACAAACTACTATGGCTTAGCAAGAACAGTGATGTCAAGGTAACCAAACAAGTCTTGTTGCTCTTTCCATTGGCAATGTTTATCATGATCGTATTTTGTGTGATGTAATTCCTATGGATGCTAACCATATTCTCTTAGGAAGACCTTGGCAGTTTGATAAACATGTTATTCATGATGGACACAAAAACACTGTTGATTAAAAGAAAATCACACTTGCTCCTTTACCACCTTGTCAGATTTATGTAAATTTACATGGGGTGGGAACCACATGTGAGAAAGCCTCCTACATATGTTAGGCACAAGTTGATCATTACTTAATCAATTGCAACACTAGTTATGTTTTACTTGTAGTTGAGGCTTCGAAAGGAAGAAATGAAGAACCATTGCATCCTTTGGTGCAACCATTGATTGAGCAATTTCAAGATGTATTCCCGAATGATCTACCACCTGGTTTGCCTCCAATAAGAGGGATTGAGCATCAAATTGATCTCATACATGGTACTCCTTTACCAAACGAAGCTGCCTATCGGTGTAATCCAGAAGAAACCAAAGAGCTATAAAGGCAGGTGAAATAATTGGTGGCTAGAAGATATGTTCGAGAAAGTATGAGCCCATGTTGTGTTCTAGCTTTGATTGTTCCAAAGAAGGATGGTACTATGTGCATGTGTGTTGATAGTAGGGCCATAAATAACATCACCATTAAGAGAGAGAGAGAGAGAGAGAGAGAGAGAGAGAGAGAGAGAGAGAGTGTGTGTGTGTGTGTGTGTTCAATTCCTCGCTTGGATGATATGCTTGATGCGTTGCATGGTTCTATTATCTTCTCAAAGATTGATCTTCGTAGTGGATATAATGAAATCAGAATGAAGGAAGGAGATGAGTGGAAGACAACATTTAAAACTAAAGGAGGATTATATGAATGGAGGGTCATGACATTTGGACTCTCTAATGCTCCAAGTAATTTCATGAGGCCGATGAATGAGGTCCTACGTCCTTTCATCGGTAAGTTTGTCGTCGTATACTTTGATGATATTCGAGGTTTTCCAAGAATTATGAAGATCATTTGAAGCACTTAACATATGTCTTTTTTAGGCAACAAAAACTTTTTGGAAAGTTGGAAAAATGTGAATTCTTCACTCCTAGTGTTGTTTTCCTTGGATATGTTGTTTCGAAGGATGGTATTTCTGTTGATACAAAGTTGAAGCTGTGAGATCTTGGCCAGTTCCAACCAACATAACTGAAGTAAGAAGTTTCCATGGCCTTGCATCATTTTATAGAAGACTCATTAAAGATTTCAGCACTCTATTAGCTCCTATAACTAAATGCATAAAGAAAGGTTCTTTCGAATGGACTAAGGCTGCTCATTATGCCTTTGAATCCATTAAGAAAAAACTTTGGAAAGCTTCAATTTTGGTTTTGCCCAATTTTGATGATCTCTTTGAAGTGGAGTGTGATGCAAGTGGAGTAGGTATTGGGGAAGTTCTGGTGCAAACTCAACGTCCCATAGCTTATTTTAGTGAGAAGTTGAATGGCTACATGAAGAATTACAACACTTATGATAAGGAGTTCTATGCCATTATAAGAGCTTTTGATCATTGGAGTCATTATCTTCGCCCCAAGGAATTTGTTCTAATTCCGATCATCAAGCACTCAAGTTTATTAATGGACAACATAAGTTGAATCAAAGGCATGCTAAATGGGTTGAATTTCTTCAATCCTTCTCATTTGCTTCAAAGCTAAATATGGTTTTAATCAAAGGCATGCTAAATGGGTTGAATTTCTTCAATCCTTCTCATTTGCTTCAAAGCATAAATATGGAAAAACCAATGTTGTAGCTGATACACTTTCAAGGAGGTATTCTCTTCTATATATTTTTGAAGCTAAAATTCTTGGTTTTCATTTTATTAAAGCTCTCTACAAGGATGATCAAGACTTTTCTCAATTCTTTGAGGAGGAAAGAGTTGTTCTTTCAGGCCCTTATGTGATTCAGGAAGGTTTTCTTTTCAAGAACAACAAGTTGTGCATTCTCAAAGTTCAATGTGTCATCTCTTGGTGAAAGAAGTCCATGGTGGAGTTGTTGTTGATATTTTTGGCATCAACAAAACACTTGACATCTTGCAAGAACACCTTTATTGGCCTAAGATGGCCGGTGATGCCCATAATGTTATTTCAAGATCCTCTATTTGTCATAAAGCTAAGAGTCAATTTCATCAATGAATGTATACTCCTCTGCCTGTTCCAAATCAGCCTTGGGAAGATGTGAGCAAGGATTTTATTGTGACACTACCAAAAACTCAAAGAGAGAACGATGCTATCATGGTAGTTGTTGATCGTTTTTCAAAAAATGTCTCATTTCATCGCATGCACGAAATCAGATGATGCTTCTCGTGTTGCTGATCTATATTTCAAAGAAATTCTCAAGCTTCATGGAGTTCCAAAGACCATTAAGTGATAGAGATTCTAAATTTTAAGTCATTTTTGGAGATGCTTATGGAAATTGATGGGGACAAAGCTCTTGTTTAGTACTGCCTACCATCCTCAAACTGATGGGCAAACAGAAGTGACAAATAGAACACTCTCAACTCTTCTCAGAAGTTTGGTGGGAAAAAATATCAAAGATTGAGATAACAAACTTCCCCATACTGAGTTAGCATACAATAGAGCTCCATCATATGCAACAGGAAAGTCTCCAGAAGTGAATTATGGAGTGAACCCTCTTACTCCCATTGATCAGATCCCACTTCCTATTGAGTCCCAAGTGAGTTTTGAAGCTGAACAGTGTGCCAAAGAAATGAAAAAGCTCCGTGAACAAGTAAAGACCAGAATTGAAAGTGTGAATGAATTGTACGAGCAAAAGGCTAACAAGCATCGCAACTCCCTTGAATTTAAGCCTAATGATCTGGTTTGGCTTCATTTAAGGAAGGAATGGTTTTCCTCTCGAAGGAAGAACAAGCCCATGGCTCGTGGTGATGGCCCTTTCAAAATTGTTGAGCAGGTGGGAAGTAAATCCATAGAAATGTTCGTTGGGACCGGGAGATCGCCATCTTCAACTGAAAAATAAGAGAAGAAAAAATTAGTCTATAAAAATCATATCATTTACTCGAAAGATCCATATCTTACAAAAAATGTAGAAAGTAGCCCGAAGCTCAGAAAAATCCGTTCGTTGGAAAATTAGCCCGTCGAAATCCTCCTTTGAAAAATAAGAGAAGACAAAATTAGACCCAAAAATCATTTTAGTTAATAAAAATATTCAAATCTTGAAGAAAATTTAGAAAATAGGCTCCAGGTCAGAAAAATAGGCAAAAATGCTCACTGGAACCGGGGGATCGCCATCTTCAACTAAAAAAAATAAGAAAATAGAAACTTATGCTATAAAAATCATACAATTTAATAAAAAGATCCAAATCTTCAATTAACTGTAGAAAATAGCTCTTTACTTAGAAAAATCTGCAAAAATGTTCGTTAGAGCCGGGAGAGCGCAATCTTCTACTAGAAAAATAAGATAAGACAAACTGAAAACAAAAAATATCATTTAATAAAAGATACATATCCTCCATAAAATGTAGAAAATAACTCCGAGCTCAAAAAATCCTCAAAAATGTTTGTTGGGACCTGGAGTTGTCATCTTCAACTGAAAAATAAGAGAATACAAACTTAGGTTATAAAGTTCATATCATTTAATAAAAAGAGCCATATCTTTCATAAAATGTAGAAAATAGCTCGGAGCTCAGAAAAATCCGAAAAAAATGTCCGTTGGAACCGGGGAGATCAACATCTTTAACCTGAAAAGAGAGAAGCCAAGATTATGCTAAAATCATATCATTTAATAAAAAGATCCATATCTTACAGAAAATAAAGAAAAAAGTTTGAAACTAAGAAAAGTCCGCAAAAAATGTCCAATGGAACCGGTAGTTTGCCTTCTTCAATCGAAAAAATAAGAGAAGAAAAACGTTGTCTATAAAAATCATCTCATTTAATAAAAAAATACATTTCTTTCATAAATTGTAGAAAATAGCATTGAGCTTATAAAAATCCGTAAAAATATCAGTTGGGACCGGGAGATTGCTATCTTCAATTGAAAAATAAGAAAAGGCAAAATTAGTCCAAAAATCATATCAGTTTATACAAAGATCTATATCTTCCAAAAATTTAGAAAATAGCCCCGAGATCAGAATAATCTGCAAAAATGTCTGTTGGAACCGAGAGATCGCCATCTTCAACTGAAAAATAAGAGAAGGCAAAATTAGGCCAATAAAACATATCATTTAATAAAAAGATTTAAAACATCCCGAAAATTTAGAAAAAATCCCCAAGCTAAGAAAAATATGCAAAAATGACCGTTGAAACCAAGAGATTGCCATATTCAACTGAAAAATAAGAGAAGACAAAATTCGGTGAAAAAATCATATCATTTAATATAAAGATGCATATCTTATTAGAAATGTAGAAATAGCTTGGAACTCAGAAAATCTGCACAAATGTAAATTGGAACCGGAAGATTGCCATCTTCAATTGAAAAAATAGAAGATAAGATTAGGCCTAAAAATCATATCATTTAATAAAAATATCTGTATCTTCCAGAAAAGATAGAAAATAGCCCAATTCTTAGAAAAATCCATAAAAATGTCCTTTGGAACTAGGGGTGGCAAACGGGTCGGTTCAGGTCGGGTTCGGGTCGGGTCAGATTTGGCCCGACCCAGGTAGGGGTAAACCCTAACCCGACCTGGATTGAAGTCGGGTCAGGTTCGGGTGACCCGAAAAATACACGGGTTCGGGTTCACCTGTCGGGTTAAGATTTGAATTACACATAACTGCTCCTTTTTCGATGTTCGGCTATCTTTTAAGAACCACCATCAATTTATTAAGTGTTGCTTAATTGCCAGCAGCTCATCACTTAAACCACATCGATGACAACACGGAAGGATAAATAACTTTACCACGAAAGTAATAAACGTAACTAAAAAATTGTATGTAAAAGGAATTCAATCCAAGAGCTTTTAAAGAAAGCAAAACTCCCCTTGCAATTGTGTTTTGAAGATATTATTAAAATTTAAATATATGTAGAAAGTAAACCAGGTCGAACAGACCCATACCCGACCCGGATTTTCTCCGGGTCAGGTCGGGTTAACCCAGATCCTACTTGACCTGAATTGACACATACCCACACCCGGTCAAGGAGGCCAGGTTCGGGTCGGTTCGGTTCAGGTCTGGCTCATTTTGCCACCTAGTTGGAACGAGTAGATCGCCATCTTCAATTGAAAAAATAAGAGAAGACATGCGTAGGCTATAAAATAAGAGAAGACAAAATTAGGCTATAGATATAATATCTTTTAATACAAAAAATCAGTTTATTCCAGAAAATGTAGAAAATAGCCCAGAGCTTCGAACAATGTGCAAAAATTTCCGTTCGAACCGAAAGATCGCCATCTTCAACTGCAAAAAAGAGAAGACAAAATTAGGTTGTAAAAATCATATCATTTAATATAAAGATTCATATCATATAGAAAATGTAGAAACTAGCCCAGAGCTCAAAAAATCTGCACGAATGTCCGTTGGAACAGGGAGATCGCCACTTTTAACTTAAAAAAGAGACGACAAAATTAGGCCAAAAATCATATCATTTCACAAAAAGATCCATATCTTACAGAAAATTTAGAAAAATAGCTGCATCAAAATGTACGTTGGAACTGGGAGATCGCCATCTTCAACTGAAAAAAATTTGAGAAGACAAACGTAGCAAATAAAAATCATATCATTTAATGAGAAGTTCTATGTCTTCCATAAAATGTAGAAAATAGCATCGAGCTCAAAAAATCTGCCAAAAATGTTCGTTGGAACCAGGATATCGCCATATTCAACTGAAAAAAATAAGAGAAGACAAAATTAGTGTATAAATCATATCATTTAGTATAAAGATCCACTAGTCATAACCCGTGCCCTCGGGCACGATTCATTTAAGATATCCCAAAATATTTGTTCTCCCCAATAATTATTTCTCCAGCCAAAATATAAACGAACAAAAATTGGGGCACCTTTGACGCGGGCGCCGAATGTTCTCCCCAAAAATTAATTCCCCCTCCAAAATTTTAACAAACAAAAATTAAGCGAGCCGGAGACGCCTTTGGTGCCTTTGTTCTCCCAAAAATTATTTCACCTCCAACATTTCAACGAACAAAACTTTGCGACTTCGACGCCTATGTTATCCCCAAAAATTATTTCCCCTACAAAATTTAAACGAACAAAAATTTAGCTGGTCAAAGGCATCTGCCTTTGTTCTCACAATTTCCCTCCAAAATTTAAATGAACAAAAATGGCACGAACGCCTTCGACGCGGACGCCGAACGAATGTGTGTGTTCTCCCCAAAAATTATTCACCCTTCCAAAATTTAAACAAATTACAAAAATTGAAACGGACACCTTCGCGTATTTTAATGTTTGGTCCGGTCCGAAAGTGGCTTAAAATAGTTGGACCAAAGGCTCAATGGTCCGAAAGTGGCAGCAACCAAAAATTGCAAACTCGCATGTCCGGAAGGCGATGAAATCCTCTTTAGTTGATGCCTAACTGAAGCTTACATGCAGTGCATATGATATAAAAATTGCAAACTCGCATAAAAAGCATACATTTTTTGTTTGATGGTCAATCCAATTTTTTTACACAAAGTACGGACATATACACACACACACCATTTTTTTATTTCAAATTTTTTTACATACATATTCTATACATCATCAAACCCATAGAAGTGGCTTAAAATGGATTGATTTCTCATGCTTGGTCCGTTGTCTTGCTTATATTATTGCAAGTAACAATTCAACCATAAAACATCATTTTAATTTATGCTTGCTTAGTTACAGCTAAGCTCGTAAGATAATACACTCCCATACACACCGTCAATTAAAAAAATAGATTAATTAAGTGGGTGCAACAACAACGTCATCCACATACCTGACACGGTGTCCACATACCTGATACGGTGACGCGTGTCAAGAAGTGAGTACATGCTAAATGGACTCTATTTTTAAACATATTTTGAACATTTATTTTTAAAGCATTTTTTGCTAAAAAATAATACAGCAAATGTAGGTCACGTATGCTTGTTACACCTAAAAGTAAAGCATTTTTTTGCTGAAAATTTTGAAGTCCATCCAAATTTCAAACTCAGAAGAAGAGGATGGTCCAAACAGAACACACCTTTTTAATGCATTTAATTTTAAGCATAATTATTTTTATGCAAATAAAAAAATTTTGGTTCTCCTTCCAAAAATTTTCCACTGTTGTTCTGTCCAGCTGCTCTGAAATTTTAGAATGATCGGACCCTCCAACTACACGGACCGTAACAACCTGACATAAAAAGATGCATCACACCAATCACATCGTCTCTTCATCAAACATAGTAAAGACACATGTACGCAGGGCAAGAACCGTTCTTTACCTTTTGGAGCTCTTTCATGAACTCGAGCATTTTCTGACTTATGACCTAACAACAAAGAGCAAACATCAAACAATTACCGTTTTAATGGCCATTTTCGATTGCGAAAGGTTAAAAACAGATCCAACAATCATCGACTGGGCAAAAGTTCAATTTAAAAAGACATAAGAGTGGACAGAAGAAGGGAGCATGACACTGGAGATCTGCCTCAAGGCGGATGAACTCAAGTCTCTGCTTAAGGACGGCGAGTTCATCGAAGCAGTTGCATGATGCCCATGGTTGTTCGACGTCTTGACACCCGAATCCATTATGTGACGTGTGATTTGTTTTGCTAAAGATTGGATATCGTACTACTTTGATTCTTCAAATAACTTACAGACCTTTTCCTTGGGGACTTGACATTATTCACTCACACATGCCTTCTTGTTTGCTTCAAGACTATACCTATTAGCACGTTATAATTCTTATATGAACATTAATTTTCATACATTTCTAGGAACCGTGAGGTCCCGTCGACGTCGAACAGAGCGATCAGCCGCGGCATCCTTCGCGCCATTCTCCTCATCGGTCTCTGCTTTCAATCGCGATGAGGTCGATCAATTCATCGATAGTTCGCAATCAAATCAAGCAGCAAATGCATTAAATCAAACACCAGATCGACATCACAGGACTTCGAAGACTAAAAAAGTTCGGATTTTTAACCTTGTTTGCTGAGATTTCACGGAGAGAATAATGACATTGTCTTCAGCCTTGCCTTCAGATATACACTTTCTGAGATCAAATAAAAACAATAATAACCTTGCCTTCGGGTCGACACTTTGTGAGATTAGTTTATAGAAAAAAAACAATAATAACTTTGAAAAATATGCTAAAAGGAACGGATCTCGAACTATGGTCATATAGCAGGGATCGATGGAGTACCTCCCCTTTAAGAGACACGAACTTTGAAAAATATGCTAAAAGGAACAGATCCCTGCTATAGTTCATCTATGGTTACCCTCACGCTACAGTTGATCCCTGTAAAAAAATATGCTAACAGCAAGATATTTGTATTAGAATGTTTCTCTGGTTACCATAAAATTATGCTAACTGCAAAAAATATGAACTGTAGCTTAGAATGTCTCTGGTTGAAAAAAAAATAAGGAGAAAAATATGGAAAAAAATATGAACCACAAAATTCTCAACAGAGACATGAACGGATCCCTCATATTTGGAAATTTTATGGTGTGGTTGGAGACTGACTGCTTGAAAAATTAAATGAAATAAATTAAAAAAACAAACTAATAGATCAATAGAGCAGGAAGGGCTCCTCCTCAATCTGGGGCACCGGGAAGTTCCCATTGATCAAGATCCCCTGCAATATAAACAAAGAAAAAAGGAGGGATTTGTAGCCCTCTTGCTTGACGCTGAGGGGCCAGATGCCGCCGAATCCGACGTTCCATGTGAAGAAGCGGTAGTGATCTTCGGCAGTGGAGAGGGAGAGAGATGGAAGCAAAGGAAAAAGGTGGCCAATAGGAAGCTTCTCTTTCTTTGATCCGTTCTTACTTTAACACAGCCTCCCTTTTTTGTTTTCTCCGTTGTTTTGATGAGAGGAGATGGAAGCAGAGATAGAGATTTATGACGCGAATTCATTGGGAAGGGAAAGAGATTCATTGGGAAGGGTCACAGGGAGTGGGTTGACGCGAATCACGAGGGCTTGATGTGGATTAATGGGAAAGGTCACATGGATTGCCAGATTGACAGTTATTTGGATGGACATGATTGAATCTTTGGTTTGAAAATAGACGGCTCAGCTTGAGTTGTCGCGGATCTTCAAAATTCCATCCAAATAATTTCGCATTCTATCATCTTAACCGTTGATTTTCTAAGATTAAATCCAGACCGTCTTTTATCAACCAGTTTGTCCTAGTCAGCTTGTCCTAGTCAGCCCTAGGATTCAAAAATCGCTGTCAAATGTATAATAGATATCTTAGGGAAAAAAGTAGAAATTAGCCTAGAGCTGATAAAAATATGTTCCTTGGAACCGGGAGATCGCGATCCTCATCTGAAAAATAAGAGAAGACAAAATTAGACCCAAAAATAATAATATTTAATAAAAATATTCATATCTTCAAGGAAACGTAGAAAATAGACTCAACGTCAGAAAAATATGCAAAAATGTCCGTTGGAACCGGAAGATCGCCATCTTCAACTGAAAAATAAGAAAAAAAAAGAAAACTTAGGATATAAAAATCATACCATTTAATAAAAAAAATCCATAACTTCAATTAACTGTAGAGAATAGCTCCGAGCTCAGAAAAATCTGCAAAAATGTCCGTTAAAGCCGGGAGAATACCATCTACAACTAGAAAATAAGAGAAGACAAAATTAGGCCAAAATATCATATCATTTAATAAAACGATCAATATCTTCCAAAATGGTGGAAAATAGGCATGAGCTCAGAAAAATCCGCAAAAATGTCCGTTGGAAGTGGGTGATCGCCGTCTTCAACTGGAATATATGAGATGAGAAAATTAGGCTAAAAATCATATCATTTAATGAAAAGATCGTCATCTTCAACTGTCATCTTCAATTGGAAAATAAGAGAAGACAAATTTAGGATAGAAAAACCATATCAAGTAATAAAAAGATCCATATCTTTTATAAAATGTATAAACTAGCACCAAACTAAGAAAATGATAAACAAAAATATTTTCAGTTGAAGATGGAGATATCTTGGTAATAACGGACATTTTTATAGATAAAGATGGCGATTTCCTGATTTCGAATTTTGTCTTCTCTTATATTTTAGTTGAAGATGGCGATTTCCAGGTTCCAACAGACATTTTTGGCCTAATTTTGTCTTCTCTGTTATCATTTAATAAAACGATCCATATATTTCAAAAAATATGGAAAATATCCCTAGCTCAGAAATATCAGTAAAAATGTCTGTTGGAACTGGGAGATCGCCAACTTCAACTAGAAATTAAGAGAAGACAAAATTACTCTAAAAAATCATATCATTTAATAAAACGTTTTATATCTTCCAAAAATGTGGAAAATAGCCTGGAGCTCAGAAAAATCGGCAAAAATTTCCATTGGGACCTTGAGAATGCCAACTTTAACTAAAATATAAGAGAAGATAAAATTAGGCCAAAAAATCATATCACTCAATATAAAAATCGCCATATTCAACTGGAAAATAAGAGAAGACAAACTTAGGTTATAAAAATCATTTCATTTGAAAAAAGATCCATATCTTCCATAAAATGAAGAAAATAGCATGAAGCTCAAAAAACATCCGCAAAAATGTCCGTTGGGACCGTGAGATCGCCATCTTCAACTTAAAAATAATCGAAGACAAACTTAAGATATCAAAATCTTCCATAAAATTAAGAAAATAGTACCGAGCTAAGAAAATTCGTAAAAACATTCTGCTGAAATAGGGAGATCGCCATGCTATACTAAAATATAAGAGAAGAAAAAGTTTGGCAATAGAAATCATATCATTTAATATAAAGATTTTTATTTTTTATAAAATGTAGAAAATATCCCCGAGCTCAGAAAAATCCACAAAAATATCTGTCAGAACCAGGAGATCGCCAAATTTACCGAAAAAAGAGAAAACAAAAATAGGCCATAGCTTAAAAATAGGCATTTAATAAAATCTAATAGAAGACAAAATTAGACAAAAAATCATAGTATTTAATAAAACGATCGATATCTTCCAGATATTACAGAAAATAGGCAATAGCTCAGAAAAATTCGCAAAAATATCTGTTGGTTCTAGGAGATCGACATCATCAATGAAAAAAATAAGACAAGACAAAATTATGCCAAAAAATCATATCATTTAATAAAACGATCGATATCTTCCAGAAAATTCAGAAAATAGTCCCGATTTCAGAAAAATCTGCAAAAATGTCCATCGGAACTGGGAGACCGCCATCTTCAAGTGAAAAATAAGAGAAGATAAATGTAGGCTACAAAAATCCAATCATTTAACAAAAATATCCATTTCAACAATAAAACGCAGAAAATAGCCTCAAGGTCAGAAAAATCCGCAAAAATTTACGTTGGAACCAGGAGATCGCCATCTTCAATTGAAAAATAAGGGAAGACAAAATTAGGATAGAAAAATCATATCATTTAATAAAATTATTATATCTTACAGAAAATGTAGAAACCAGTCCCAAGCTCAGAAATATCAGCAAAAATGTATGTTGGAACTGGGATATTGCCATCTTCAACTAAAAAAATAGAGAAGACAAGATTTTCAAACAAAAATCATTTAATGTAATAAAAAGATCCATATCTTCGAGGAAATGTAGAAAATAGGCCCGAGCACAGAAAAATCCGCAAAAATGTCCGTTGGAACCAGGAGATCGCCATCTTCAACTGGAAAATAAGAGTAGATATAATTAGGCTAAAATATCAAATATTAATAAAACGATCCATGTCTTCCAAAAGTGTGGAAAATAAGCCGAAACTCCGAAAAATCTGCAAAAATTTACATTAGAACTGAGAGATCGCCATCTTCAACAGGAAAATAAGAGAAGACAAATTTAGGATAGAAAAATCATTTCATTTAATAAAAACATCCATATCATTAATAAAATGTAGAAAATAGTTCCAAGCTCAGAAAATAATATATAAAAATCTTTTCATTTGAAGATGTCGATATTCCGGTTACAACGGACATTTTTACAGATGAAGATGGTGATTTCCCGTTTCCAAACTTTGTCTTCTCCTATATTTCAGTTGAAGATGGCGATTTCCCGGTTAGAACAAACATTTTTTTGGCCTAATTTTGTCTTCTCCGATATCATTTAATAAAACGATCCATACCTTCCAGAAAATGTGGGAAAATAGCCCTGAGCTCAGAAATATTCGCAAAAATGCCCGTTGGAGAGATCACCAACTTCAACTAGAAAATAAGAGAAGACAAAATTAGGCCAAAAATCAAATCATTTAATAAAACGATCCGTATCTTCCATAAATTGGGAAAATAGCTTGGAGCTCAAAAAATCCGCAAAAATGTCATTTGGGACCAACAGAATGCCATCTTCAACAAAAATATAACAGAAGACAGAATTAGGGCAAAAATTATATCATTCAAATAAGAGAAGACAAACTTTGGTTATAAAAATCATATCATTTAATAAAAAGATCCATATCATCCATTAAATGAATAAAACAGCCATGCGCTCGAAAAATTCCGCAAAAATATCCTTGGAACCGGGAGATCGCCATCTTCAACTTAAAAATAATTGAAGACAAACCTAAGCAATAAATCATATCATTTAATAAAAAGATCCATATCTTCCATAAAATTAAGAAAATAGCACCGAACTCAAAAAAATCAGAAAAAATGTTTGTTGGAACCATGATATTGCTATGTTCAACTGAAAAATAAGAGAAGAAAAAATTTGGCAGTAAAAATCATATCATTTAATATAAATATTCTTATTTTCCATAAAATGTAGAAAATATCCACGTGTTCAAAAAATGCGCAAAAATATCTGATGGAACCGGGGAGATTACTAAATTTATCAAAAAATAAAAAATTCAGCCAAAAAATCATATCATTTAATAAAACGGTCGATATCTTCTAGATAATACAGAAAATAGCTCAGATCTAAGAAAAATCTGCAAAAATATTCATTGGAACTGGGAACTTGCCATCATCAACGGAAAAAATATATAAGAGAAGATAAAATTAGGCCAAAAATCATATCATTTAATAAAATGATCGAAATCTTGCATAAAATACAAAAAACAGCCTCAAGATCAGAAAAATTCGCAAAAATTCCGTTAGAACTGGGAGACCGCCATCTTCAAGTGAAAAATAAGAGAAGACAAAATTAAACTAGAAAAATCATATCATTTAATAAAAAGATACATATCTTCTAGAAAATAAAGAAAATAGCACCAAGCTCAAAAATATCTGCAAAAATGTCTGTTGGAACCGAAAGATCGCTATACTCAGCAGAAAAATAAGAGTAAACAAAATTAAGCCAAAATCATATCATTTAATATAAATTAGTAGAAATAGGCTCGAGGTTAAAAACATCCAAAAAAACGTCCGTTGGTACAGGGAGATCGCCATCTTCAACTGAAAATAAGAGAAAACAAAATTAGGCTATAAAAATCATATCATTTAATAAAAATACATGTATCCTATAGAAAATGTAAAAAACGCTTGATCTCAAAAAATCTGCAAAAATGTCTGTCGAAACCGGGAGGTCGCCATCTTTAGCTGAAAAATAGAGTAGACAAAATTAGGCTATAAAAATAATATATTTCAATTCAAAAGATACGTATCTTCTAGAAAATGCAGAAAATAGTCTCAAGCTTAGGAAAAATACGTAAAAATGTTCGTTGGAACTTGTAGATCGCCATCTTCAACTGAAAAAAAATAAGAGAATAGAAAATTAGACCAAAAATCCTATCATTTAATAAAAATTTCAATATCTTTCAGAAAATTGAGAAAATAGCCCTGAGCACAAAAAATTAGCAAAAATATCCGTTAGAACTGGGAGATCGCCATCTTCAACTAAAAAATAAGAGTAGAGAAACTTAGGTTATAAAAATCATATGATTTGATAAAACATCCATATCTTCCAGTAAAAGAGAAAATAGCCCCGAGCTCAGAAAAATTTACAAAAATATCCGATGGAACCGGGAGATTGCCATCTACAATTGAAAAGTAAGAGAAGACAAAATTAGGATTTAATAATAATCTTTTAATATAAAGCTCCATATTGTACAGAAAATGTAAAATTAGTGTCGAGCCCAGAAAAATTCGCAAAAAAGTCTGTTGGAACTGGGAGATCGTCATCTTCAACTGAAAAATGGAAAGACAAAAAAACAAAAAAACGTATCATTCATTAAAAAGATCCATATCTTCGAGAAAAAGTAGAAAATTTTACGGAGCTCTGAGAAGTCTGCAAAATATCCGTTAGAACCGGGAGATCAGCATATTCAACTGAAAAATAAGAGAAGATAAAATTAGTCCTTAAAAATCATATCATTTAATATAATGATCCATATTTTACAAAAAAATGTAGAAAAGAGCCCCGAGCTAAGAAAAATCCTCAAAAAAATCCGTTGGAACTGGGAGATCGCCTTCTTTAATTGAAAAAGACGAGAAGACAAAATTTGGCCAAAAAATCATTTCATTTAATAAAACAATACATATCTTTCATAAAATGTAGAAAATAGACCCGAGCTCCAAAAAATTCACAAAAAATGTCCGTTGGAACCAGGAGATCGCCATCCTCAGATGAAAAATAAGTGATGACAAAATTAGGCTATAAAAATCATATCATTTATAAAGATCCGCATCCTACAGAAAATGTTGAAAATAGCACGTAACTCAAAAAATCCGCAAAAATGTCCGTTGGAACCAAGAGATCGCCATCTTCAACAAAAAAAATAAGAAAGACAAAATTAGGCCAAAGCAATATCATTTAATAGAACGATCCAAATCTTCCAGAAAATGCCGAAAATTGCCCCGATCACATAAAAATTCGCAAAAATTTTTGTTTGAACTAGGAGACACCATCTTCAACTGAAATCTAAAAGAAGATAAACTTAAACGATAAAAAGATATCATTTAAAAAAAAGATTTATATCTTCCACAAAATTTAAAAAATTGCACCGAGCTCAGAAATATCCGAAAACTGTCTGTTGGGATCGAGAGATCGCCATCTTCAACAGAAAAATAAGAGAAGACAAAATTAGAACCTAAAATTCATATCATTTAATATATAGACCCATACCTTCCATAAAAAGTAGAAAATAGCAACATGCTCAAAAAAAATCCACAAAAATGTCCTTTGGAACCGGGAGATCGCCATGTTCAACTGTAAAAATAAGAGAAGACAAATTATGATATAAAAATCATATCATTTAATATAAAGATTCATATCTTACAAAAAATATAGAAAATAGCCAGGAGGTCAGTAAAATTCGCAAAAATGTCCGTTGGAACCGAGAGATCGCTATCTTCAACGAAAAAAATAAAGAGAAGACAAAATTAAACCAAAAATTTGTACCATTTAATAAAACGATCCATATCTTCCAAAAAATGCAGAAAATAGCCCCTATCTCAGAGAGATCGGCAAAAAGTCAGTTGGAATAGTGAGATCGCCTTTTTCAACTTAAAAATAAGAGAAGACAGAATTAGGTCAAAGATGATATCATTTAATAAAAAGATTTATATCATCCAAAAAATGCAGAAAATAGCCTCGAGCTCAGAAAAATCGGCACAATGTCAGTTGGAACCAGGATATTAAAATTTTCAACTTAAAAATAAGAAAAAACAAAATTAGGCCAAAAATCATATCATCTAATAAAACTATTCGTATCTTCCAGGTAATGTAGAAAATAGGCTGGAACACAGAAAAATCTGCAAAAATCTTTGATAGAACTTGGAGATTGTCATCTTCAACTGAAAAATTAGATAAGCGCAACTTAGGTTATAAAA
>CM061140.1:62043324-62107226 GCA_030789695.1 Scilla litardierei
CACGTAACTCAAAAAATCGCAAAATGTCCGTTGGAACAAGAGATGCCATCTTCAACAAAAAAAATACGAAAGACAAATAGGCAAAGCAATATCATTAATAGAACTTCCAAATCTTCAGAAAATGCCGAAATTGCCCGATCACATAAAAATTCGCAAAAATTTTTGTTTGAACTAGGAGACCAACCATCTTCAACTGAAATCTAAAAGAAGATAAACTAACGATAAAAAGATATCATTTAAAAAAAAGATTTATCTTTCCACAAAATTTAAAAAATTGCACCGAGCTCAGAAATATCCGAAAACTGTCTGTTGGGATCGAGAGATCGCCATCTTCAACAGAAAAATAAGAGAAGACAAAATTAGAACTAAAATTCATATCATTTAATATATAGACCCATACCTTCCATAAAAAGTAGAAAATAGCACATGCTCAAAAAAATCCACAAAAATGTCCTTTGGAACCGGGAGATCGCCATGTTCAACTGTAAAAATAAGAGAAGACAATTATGATATAAAAATCATATCATTTAATATAAAGATTCATATCTTACAAAAAATATAGAAAATAGCCAGGAGGTCAGTAAAATTCGCAAAAATGTCCGTTGGAACCGAGAGATCGCTATCTTCAACGAAAAAAATAAGAGAAGACAAAATTAAACCAAAAATTTGTACCATTTAATAAAACGATCCATATCTTCCAAAAAAGCAGAAAATAGCCCCTATCTCAGAGAGATCGGCAAAAAGTCAGTTGGAATAGTGAGATCGCCTTTTTCAACTTAAAAATAAGAGAAGACAGAATTAGGTCAAAGATGATATCATTTAATTAAAAGATTTATATCATCCAAAAAATGCAGAAAATAGCCTCGAGCTCAGAAAAATCCGGCACAATGTCAGTTGGAACCAGGATATTAAATTTTCAACTTAAAAATAAGAAAAAACAAAAATAGGCCAAAAATCATATCATAATAAAACTATTCGTATCTTCAGGTAATGTAGAAAATAGGCTGGAACACAGAAAAATCTGCAAAAATCTTTGATAGAACTTGGAGATTGTCATCTTCAACTGAAAAATTAGATAAGCGCAACTTAGGTTATAAAAATCATATCATTTAATAAAAAGCTCCATATCGTCCAGAAAATGTAGAAACTAGCCTCGAGCTTAGAAAAATCCCTAAAAATGTATGTTGGAATAAGGAGATCGCCATCTTCAACAGAAAAATAGATAAGATAAAATTAGGTATCATATCATTTAATATGAAGATACATATCTTCCAGGAAATTTAGAAAATAGCACCGAACTCAGAAAATCCGCAAAAATATCTGTTGGAACAGAGAGATTGCACTCTTCTAAAACAAGAGAAGGCAAAAATTAGGCCAAAAATCATATCCTTTAATAAAACGATTCATATTTTCCATAAAATTTAGAAAAATAGTCTGGAGCTCAAAAATCTACAAAACTGTCCGTTGGAACCCGGGAGATCGTCGTCATCAGCTGAAAAATAAGAGAAAATAAAATTAGGCTATAAAACATATCATTTAATATAACGATCCATAACTTATCGAAAATGTTGAAAATAGCCCCGAGCTTAGGAAAAATCCGCAAAAAAGGCTGTTGGAACCGGGAGATCGCTTTCTTCAACTGAAAAAAGAAGAGAAGACAAATTGGGCCCAAAAATCAGTTCATTTAATAAAAAATACATATCTTTCAGAAAATGTAGAAAATAGACTCGAGTTCAGTAAAAATCTACAAATATGTCCGTAAGAACCGGTAGATAGCCATCCTCAAATGAAAAATAAGTGATGACAAAATTAGGCTATAAAAATCATATCAGTTATAAAAAATTCATATCTTACAAAAAATGTAGAAAATAGCAAGTAGCTCAAAAATCAGCAAAAATATCCGTTGGAACCCAAGAGATCGCCATCTTCAACGAAAAATTAGAGAAGACAAAATTAGCGCAACAAATCTATCATTTAATAGAACGATCCCTAACTTCCAGAAAATGCAGAAAATTTCCCGAGCTCATAAAAAATCGCAAAAATTTCTGTTTGAACCAGGAGACGCTGTCTTCAACTGAAAAATAAGAGAAGATAAACCTAGACAATAAAAAGGATATCATTTTTTAAAAGATTCATTTCTTCCAAAAATTTAAAAAATAGCACCAAGCTCAGAAAAATCCGAAAAAATTTCTGTTGGAACCGAGAGATCGCAATCTTCAACAAAAAAATAAGAGAAGACAAAATTAGAACTTAAAAATCATATTATTTAATATACAAACCCATATCTTCCATAAAATGTAGAAAATAGCACCAAGATCAAAAATATTCGTTGGAACCAGGAGATCGGCATGTTCAACTTAAAAAAATAAGAGAAGACAAAATTATGCTATAAAATCATATCCTTTAATATAAATATCCATATCTTACAGAAATTGTAGAAAATAGCCCGGAGCTCATAAAAATCTGCAAAATGTCTGCTGGAACCGGGAGATCACTATCTTCAATGAAAAAAAATAAGAGAAGACAAAATTAAACCAAAAACTTATATTATTTAATAAAGCGATCCATATCTTCCAGAAAATGCAAAAAATAGCCCCGATTTCAGAAAAATCGACAAAATGTCAATTGGAAAAGTGAGATCGCCATATTCAACTTAAACAGAAGAGAAGACAAAATTATGCCAAAGATGATATCATTTAGTAAAAAGATTCATATTTTCCATAAAATGCAGAAAATAGCCCTCGAGCTCAGAAAAAGCGGTAAAATATCAGCTGGAATCGGGATATCCGAATTTTCAAAATAAAAATAAGCGAAAACAAATTAGGCAAAAATCATATCATTTAATAAAACTATTCATATCTTCTCGATAATGTAGAAAATAGGCTAGTGCTCAGAAAAATCTGCAAAACTGCCCGATGGAACTTGGAGATCGTCATATTCAACTGAAAAATAAGATAAGCGAAACATAGGTTATAAAAATTATATCATTTAATAAAATGCTCCATATCATCCATAAAATGTAGAAAATAGCCTCGAGCTCAGAAAAATCCGCAAAAATCTTTGTTGGAACGAGGAGATCGCCATCTTCAATTAAATAAATAAGAGAATAAAAAATTCGGGAAAGAAAATCATATCATTTAATATAAAGATACATGTCTTCCAAAAAATGTAGAAAATAGCACCGAACTCAAAAAAATCCGCAAAAATATCCGTTGGAACCGGGGGATCGCACTCTTCAACTTAAAAACAAGAAAACACAAAATTAGACAAAAATTATACTATTTAATAAAACAAATCATCTCTTCCAGAATATTTAGAAACTAGCTCGGACCTCAGAAAATCCGCAAAAATGTCCGTTGGAACCGGGAAATCGTTATATTCAACTGAAAATAGGAGAAGATAAAATTAGGCTATAAAAATCTTACCATTTAATATAACGATCCAAATCTTTCAAAAATGTAGAAAATAGTCCGGAGCTCATAAAAAACCGAAAATGTCCGTTGGAACCTGGAGATCGCTATCTTCAACGAAAAAAATAAAGAAGATAAAATTATAACAAAAAATTATATCATTTAATAAAACGATCCATATCTTCCTGAAAATGCAGAAAATAGCCCCAATCTTAGAAAAATCGGTAAAATGTCAGTTGGAACAGTGAGGTCGCCATCTTCAACTTAAAAATATGAGAAGACAAATTAGGCCAAATATGATATCATTTAATAAAAAGATTCATATCTTCAAAAAATGCAGAAAAAATTTCAGTTGGAACCGAGATATTGGAATTTCAAATTAAAAATAAGAGAAAACAAATTAGGCCAAAAAATCACTTCAATTAATAAAACTATTCATATCTTCCTGAAAATGTAGAAAATAGGCCTGAGCTTAGAAAAATGACAAAAAATGTCCGTTGGAACATGAAGATCGTCGTCTTCAACTGCAAAAATAAGATAAGCGAAACTTAGTTATAAAATCATATCAATTAATAACAAGCTCCATATCGTCCAAAAAATCGAGGAAATAGCCTCGAGCTTAGAAAAATCAGCAAAAATGTCTGTTAGAACGAGGAGATCGCCATCTTCAATAAAAAATAAGAGAAGACAAAATTAGGGTATGAAAATAATATCATTTAATATAAATATATAAGTCTTCCAGAAAATGTAAAAATAGCATCGAGCTCAAAAAATCCGCAAAACGTTTGTTGGAACTGGGAGATCGTCATCTTCAACTGAAAAAAGGAAAGACAAAATTAGACCAAAAATCATATCATTAAATAAAAACATTCATATCTTCCAAAAATTGTAGAAAATAGTTCGGAGCTATGAGAAGTCCGCAAAATTTCCGTTGGAACCGGGAGATCGTCATATTCAACTGAAAAATAAGAGAAGATAAAATTAAGCTATAAATATCATATCACTTAATATAACAATCAATATCTTATAGAAAACGTAGAAAAAGCACCGAGCTTAGAAAAATCCGCAAAAAAAAGTCTGTTGGAACGGGAGATCGCCTTCTTCAACCAAAAAAAGAAGAGAAGACAAAATTAGGCCAAAAGTACATATCATTTAATAAAAACAACACGTCTTTCAGAAAATGTAGAAAATAGATTTGAGCTCAGAAAAATTTGCAAAAATGTTCGTTGGAATCGAGAGGTCGTCACCCTCAAATAAAAATAAGTGGTGACAAAATTAGGCTATAAAAATCATATCATTTATAAAAGATATGTATCTTACAGAAAAATGAGAAATAGCATGTAGCTCAAAAATCCGCAAAAATGTCCGTTGGAACAAAGAGATTGACATCTTCAAAAAAACGAGAGACAAAATTAGGCAAAAAATCATATCATTTAATAGAACGATCCATATCTTCCAGGAAATGCAGAAAATATCTTCAAGCTCATAAAAATTCGCAAAACTTTCTGTTTGAACCGGAAGATGCCATCTTCAAATGAAAAATAAGAGAAGATATACTTAGACGATAAAAATTATATCATTTAATAAAAAGATTCATATCTTCCATAAAATTTAAAAAATATCACCGAGCACAGAAAAATCAGAAAAAATGTCTGTTGGAACCTAGAGATCGCCATCTTCAACAGAAAAATAAAGAGAAGACAAAATTAGAACCTAAAAATCATATCATTTAATATTAGACGCATATCTTCCATAAACGTAGAAAGTAGCACCTAGCACAAAAAAATGCGCAAAAATGTCCTTGGAACCGGAGATCGTCATGTTCAACTGAAAAATAAGAGAAGACAAAATTAAGCTGTAAAATAGTATAATTAATATAAAGATTCATATCTTACAGAAAATGTAGAAAATAGCCTGGTGCTCATTAAAATCCGCAAAAATGTCCATTGGAACCCGGGAGATCGCTATCTTCAACGAACAAAAGAGAAGACAAAATTAAACCAAAATATTATATCATTAAATAAAACGATCCATATCTTCTAGAAAATACAGAAAATAGCAACGATCTCAGAAAAATCGGCAAAATATCTGTTGGAACAGTGAGATCGCCATCTTCAACTTAAAATAAAAGAAGACAAATTAGGCAAAGATGATATCATTTAATAAAAAGATCCCATTTCTTCAGAAAATACAGAAAATAGTCCCCGAGCTCAGAAAATAAGCAAAATGTCAGTTGGAACCAGGATATCGAAATTTTCAACTTAAAATAAGTGAAAACAAAAATAAGGCCAAGAAATCATATCATTTAATAAACAATTCATATCTTGCAGATAATGTAGAAAATAGGTCGGAGCTCAGAAAAATCGCAAAAAATGTCCGATGGAACCGGGAGATCGTCATCTTCAACTGAAAAGTAAGATAAGCGAAACTTATGTAATAAAATCACATCATTTAATAAAAATCTCCATACTATCCAGAAATATAGAAAATGCCTCGAGCTCAAAAAATCCGCAAAATATCTGTTGGAACATGGAGATCGCCATCTTCAATAAAAAAATAAGAGAGTACAAAATTTGGGAATGGAAATCATGTTGGAACCCGGGAGATCGCACGCTTTTACTTAAAAACAGGAGGAGACAAAATTAGGCCAAAAATTATATCATTTAATAAAACGATTCACATCTTCCAGAAAATTTAGAAAATAGACCGGAGTTCAGAAAATCCGCAAAAATATCTTTTGGAACCAGGAGATCACCATCAACTGAAAACTAAGAAAAGTCAAAATTAGGCCAAAAATCATATCTTTTAATAAAAAGATTCATATCTTTCAAAAATGTAGAAAATTGCTCCGAGCTCAGAAAAATCAGCCAAAACGTCCGTTTTAACTGGGAAATCGGCATATTCAACTTAGAACTTAAGAAGACAAAATTATGCCAAAAATCATTTCGTTATTAAACAGAAACAATCTTCCAGAAAATGTGGCAAACGCCCCAAACTCAGAAAAATTCGAAAAAATGTTCGTTGAAACCTGGAGATCGCAATCTTCCATAGGAAAAATAAGAGAAGACAAAATTTGACCAAAATATCATATCATTTTAATAAACAATCCATATCATCCCAAAAATGTGAAAAATAGGCGGGAGCTCAGAAAAATCCGCAAAAATGTCCGTTGGAACCGGGTGATCGCCATCTTCAGATGGAATATGAAAGAAGACAAAATTAGGCCAAAAAATCATATCACTTAATAAAAAGATCGCCATCTTCAATAGGAAAATAAAAGAAGATAAATTTAGGCCAGAAAAATCATATCAATTAATAAAAAGATCCAACTCTTTCATAAAATGTAGAAAATAGTACCACGCTCAGAAAATGATATATAAAAATCTTTTCAGTTGAAGATCGCGATATCCCGGTTACAACGGACATTTTTATAGATGAAGAAGGCGATTTCCAAGTTTTTATCTAATTTTTATAGATGAAGAGGGAAAATTTTGTCTTCTCTTATATTTCAGTTGGCGATGGCGATTTTCCAGTTCCAACGGACATTTTTGGCCTAAATTTGTCTTCTTTGATGTCATTTAATAAAATGATCAATATATTCTAGAAAATATGAAAAATAGCCCGGAGCTCAGAAATATCCGCAAAAAGTCCGTTGGAACAGGGAGATCGCCAACTCTAGTGGAAAATAAGAGAAGACAAAATTAGGCCAAAAATCATATCATAATAAAACGATCCACCGGAAAATGTGGAAAATAGACCGGAGCTCAGAAAATCCGCAAAAAATCTTTGTTTGGACCGAGAGAATGCTATCTTCAACTAAAAAAATAAGAGAGGACAAAAATAGGCCAAAACCATGTCATTCAATATAAAGATCGCCATCTTCAACTGAAAAATAAGAGATGACAAACTTGGTTATAAAAATCATATCATTTAATAAAAAGATCCATATCTTCCATAAAATGTAGAAAATAGCCCAGAGCTCAGAAAAATCTGTAAAAATGTCTGTTGAAATCGGAGATCAAAATCTTAAAAATAATAGAAGACACACTTAAGCTACAAAAATCATATCAGTTAATTGCAAGATCCATATCTTCCATAAAATAACGAAAATAGCACAGAGCTTAGAAAATCCGCAAAAATGTCTGTTAGAACTGGGAGAGCACTATGTTCAACTGAATATTAAAAGAAGACAAAATTACGCCATAAAAATAGTATCATTTAATATCAAGATTCTAATTTTCCATAAAATGTAGAAAATATCATCGAGCTCAGAAAATCCGTAAAAATATCCGTCGAAACCGGGAGTGCGCAAAATTTAATGAAAAATAGATAAGACAAAATTCGGAAAAAATACCATATCATTTATAAAACGATCGATATCTTCCATATCATGCAGAAAATAGCCCAGAGCTCAGAAAAATACTCAAAAATATCCGTCGGAACCGATAGATCGCCATCATCAATGAAAAATCTAAGAGAAAACAAAATTAGACAAAAAATCATAGCATTTAATAAAATAAACATTATCTTTCAGAAAATACAGAAAATAGCCCCAAGGCCAGAAAGATCTGCAAAAATTTCCGTTGGAACTTGGAAACCGTCATCTTCAAGTTAAAAATAAGAGAAGACAAACGTAGGCTATAAAAATCATATAATTTAATAAAAAGATCCATATCATCCATTAAATATATAAAATAACCTTGAGCTCAAAAAAGTCTGCAAAAATGTCCGTTGGAACCGGGAGATCGCCATCTTCAACTTAAAAATAATTGACGACAAACTTAAGCAATAAAAATCATACCATTTAATAAAAAGATCCATATCTTCCATAAAATTAAGAAAATAGCACTGAGCTCGCAAAATCTGAAAAAATGTTCGTTGGAACCAGGAGATCGCTATATTTAACTTTAAAATAAGAGAAGCTTAAATTTGGCAATAAAAATCATATCATTTAATATAAAGATTCTTATTTTCCATAAAATGTAGAAAATATCCAAGAGCTCAGAAAAATGCGCAAAAATATCCGTCGGAACCAGAAGATCGCTAAATTTAACGAAAAAGATAAAATTTAGTAAAAAATCATATCATTTAATAAGACAGTCGATATCTTCCAGATAATACAGAAAATAGCCCAGATCTCAGAAAAATCCGCAAAAATATCCGTTGGAACTGGGATCTCGCTAGCATCAACAACATAAATATAAGAGAAGATAAAATTAAGCCAAAAATCATATCATTTAATAAAATGATCGATGTCTTTCATAAAGTACAGAAAATAGCATCGAGATCAGAAAAATTTGCAAAAATTCCTTTGGAACTGGGAGACCGCCATCTTCAAGTGAAAAATAAGAGAAGACAAAATTAGGCTAGAAAAATCATATCATTTAATAAAAAGATAATTATCTTCTAGAAAATAATGAAAATAGCCCCAAGCTAAGAAAGATCAGCAAAAATGTCTGTTGGAACCGAAAGATTGCCATGCTCAGCTGAAAAATAATAGTAAATAAAATTAAGCCAAAAATCGAATTATTTAATAAAAAGAAGTAGAAATAGGCTCTAGGTCAAAAAAAACCGAAAAAACGTCCGTTGGTATGAGGAGATCGCCATCTTCAACTGAAAAAGAGAAAACAAAATTATACTATAAATATCATATCATTTAATAAAAAGATCCATATCCTATAGAAAATGTAAAATTACACTCGTTCTTAGAAAAATCTGCAAAAATGTCTGTCGGAACTGGGAGGTCGCCATCTTCAGTTAAAAAATAAGAGGAGATAAAATTAGGCTATAAAAATAATATGTTTCAATTCAATAGATACATATCTTCCTGAAAATGCAGAAAATAGTCCTGAGCTTAGGAAAAATGTGTAAAAATGTTTGTTGGAACCAGGAGATCGCCATCTTCAACTGAAAAATAAGAGAATAGAAAATTAGGCCAAAAATCCTATCATTTAATAAAAAGATAAATATCTTTAGAAAATTATGGAAATAGCCCCGAGCTCAGAAAAATCAGCAAAAATATCCATTGGAACCGGAAGATCGCCATCTTCAACAAAAAAATAAGAGAAGCGAAACTTAAGTTATAAAAATCATATGATTTAATCGAACATATATATCTTCTAATAACGTAGAAAATATTCCCGAGCTCAGAAAAATTTGCAAAAATATCTGATAGAACCGGTAGATCGTCATCTACAACTGAAAAAGTAAGAGAAGACAAAATTGGGATTTAAAAAATCATATCATTTAATATAAAGAACCATATCTTACAGAAAATGAAAAAAAAGCACCGAGCCCAGAAAAATCTGCAATAAAGTCTGTTGGAACTTGGAGATCGTCATCTTCAACTAAAAAAGGAAAAACAAAATAAGACCAAAAAATCATATCATGCAATAAAAGGATCCATATTTTCCAGAAAATGTAGAAAATAGTTCGAAGCTCTGAGAAATCTGTAAAATGTCCGTTGGAACAAGGAGATCGGCACATTCAACTGAAAAAATAAGAGACGATAAAATTAGTCTATAAAAATCATATCATTTAATATAACAATCCATATCTTATAGAAAATACAGAAAATAGCCCCAAGCAAAGAAAAATGAGCAAAGAAGTCTGTTGGAACCGGGAGATCACCTTCTTCAACCGAAAAAGAAGAGATACAAAATTTGGCCAAAAAATCATTTCATTTAATAAAAAATACATATCTTTCAGAAAATGTAGAAAATAGACTCGAGCTCAGAAAAATCCGCAAAAATGTCCGTTAGAACCAGGAGATCGCTATCCTCAGGTGAAAAATAAATGACGACAAAATTAGGCTATAAAAATCATATCATTTATAAAGATCTGTATCTTACAGAAAATGTAGAAAATAAAACATAGCTCAAAAAATCCGTAAAAATGTATGTTGGAACCAAGAGATCGCCATCTTCAAAGAAAAAAATAAGAGAAGACAAAATAGGCCAAAAACACTATCATTTAATAGAATGATCCATATCTTCCAGAAAATGAAGAAAATTGACCCAAGCTCATAAAAATTCACAAAAATTTCCTTTGAACCGGGAGACATCATCTTCAACTGAAAACTAAGAGAAGATAAACGTAGATGATAATAAACATATCATTTCATAAAATGATTTATATCTTCCATAAAATTTAAAAAATTGCACCGAGCTCAGAAAAATCCGAAAAACTGTCCGTTGGAACCGAGAGATCACCATTTTGAACAAAAAAAAGAGAAGACAAAATTAGAACCTAAAAATCATATCATTTAAAATATAGACCCATATCTTCCATAAAAATTAGAAAATAACACCAAGCTCAAAAAGATCCACAAAAATGTCCGTTGGAACTGGGAGATTGCCATGTTTAACCGTAAAAATAAGAGAAGACAAAATTATGACATAAAAATCATATCATTTAATATTAAGATTCATATCTTACAGAAAAAGTTGAAAATAGCCCAGTGTTCATAAAAATTCGTAAAAATGTCCGTTGGAACCGAGAGATCACTATCTTCAACGAAAAATAAGAGAAGACACAATTAAACCAAAAAATTATATCATTTAATAAAACGATCCATATCTTTTAGAAAATGCAGAAAATAGCCCATATCTTAGAAAAATCGGCAAAATGTCAGTTGGAACAGTGAGATCGCCATTTTCAACTAAAAATAAGAGAAGACAAAATTAGGCCAAAGATGATATCATTTAATAAAAAGATTCATATCATCCATAAAATGCAGAAAATAGCCTTGAGCTCAGAAAAATCGGTAAAATGTCAGTTGGAACTGGGATGTCGGAATTTTCAACTTAAAAAAGAGAAAACAAAATTAGGCCAAAAAATCACATCATTTAATAAAACTATTCGTATCTTCCAGGTAATGTAGATAAAAGGCTAGGGCTCAAAAAAATCCGCAAAAATGTCTGATGGAACCTGGAGATTGTCATCTTCAACTGAAAAATAAGATAAGCGAAACTTAGGTTATAAAAATCATATCATTTAATAAAAGGCTCCATATCATCCAGAAAATGTAGAAAATAGCCTTGAGCTCAGAAAAATCTGCAAAATGTCTGTTGGAATGAGGAGATCGCCATCTTCAATAGAAAAATAAGATAAGACAAAATTAAGGTATCATATCTTTAATATAAAGATACATGTCTTCCAGAAAATGTAGAAAATAGCACCGAACTCAGAAAAATCCGCAAAAATTTCCGTTGGAACCGAGCGATGCACTCTTCAACTTAAAAACAAGAGAAGACAAAATTAGGCCTAAAATCATATCATTTAATAAAAAGATTCATATTTTCCATAAAATTTAGAAAATATTCCTGAGCTCAAAAATCTGCAAAACTATCCGTTAGAACCGGGAGATCGTCGTATTCACCTGAAAAATAACAGAAGATAAAATTAGGCTATAAAACATATCATTTAATATAACAAACCATACCTTACACAAAATGTAGAAAATGGCCCTGAGCATAGAAAAAATCGACAAAAAAGTCCATTAGAACCGGGAGAACGCCTTCTTCAACCGAAAAAAGAAGAGAAGAAAAAATTAGGCCAAAAAATCATTTCATTTAATAAAAAATACATATCTTTCAGAAAATGTAGAAAATAGACTTGAGTTCAGAAAAAATCCGCAAAAATGTCCTTTGGAACTGGTATGGCCATCCTCAATTGAATAATAAGTGATGACAAAATTAGGCTATAAAAATCATATCATTTATAAAAATCCATATCTTATAGAAAATGAAGAAAATATCAAGTAGCTCAAAAAATCAGCAAAAAAATCCGTTGGAACCAAGAGATTGCCATCTTCAACGAAAAAAATAAGAGAAGACAAAAGTAGGCCAAAAATCAATTCATTTAATAGAACGATCCATATCATACAGAAAATGCAGAAAATAACACCGAGCTTATAAAAATTTGTAAAAATTTCTGTTTGAACCGCAAGACGCCATCTTCAACTTAAAAATAAAAAATAATCCTGAGCTGAGAAAAATCTGCAAAAATATCCGTTAAAATTGGGAGATCGTAATCTTCAACTGGAAAATAAGAGAAGACGAGATTAGGCCAATATATCATATCATTTACGAAAATGATCCTTTTCTTCCAAAATGTAGAAAATAGTCCCGAACTCAAAAAAATCCGCAAAAATGTCCGTTTGGAACTGGGTGATCGTCATCTTCAACTGAAATATAAGAGAAGACAAAATTAGGCCAAAATCATACATTTAATAAAAGGATCGTCATCTTCAACTCGAAAATAAGAGAAGACAAATTTAAGATAGAAAAATCATA
Organism: Scilla litardierei; assembly: GCA_030789695.1. Taxonomy (NCBI): domain Eukaryota; kingdom Viridiplantae; phylum Streptophyta; class Magnoliopsida; order Asparagales; family Asparagaceae; genus Scilla; species Scilla litardierei. The sequence goes on from CM061140.1 coordinate 62,056,031, forward strand.
TCAATTAATAAAAAGATCCATTTCTTTCATAAAATGAATAAAATAGCACCAAACTCAGAAAATGATATATAAAAAATCTTTTCAGTTGCAGATGACGATATCACGGGTTGAACGAACATTTTTATAGATGAAGATGGCGATTTTCCTGTTCTGAATTTTGTCTTCTCTTATATTTCAATTGAAGATGTCGATTTTCCGGTTCCAACGGACATTTTTTGGCCTAATTTAGTCTTCTCTAATATCATGTAGCTCAGAATTATCCGCAAAAATGTACATTGGAACCGGGAGATCGCCAACTTCAACTGGAAATTAAGAGAAGACAAAATTAGGCCAAAAAATCGTATCATTTAATAAAATGTTCCATATCTCCCAGAAAATGAGGAAAATAACCTGGAGCTCAGAAAAATCGACAAAATTTTCTTTGGTAACGAGAGAATGCCATCTTTAATTGAAGCACAAGAGAAGACAAAATTAGGCCAAAAATCATATCAGTCAATATAACGATCGCCATCTTCAACTGGGAAATAAGAGAAGACAAACTTGGTTATAAAAATCATATCATTTAATAAAAAGATCCATATCTTTCATAAAATGTAGAAAATAGTCGGAAGCTCAGAAAAATCTGCAAAAATGTCCATTGGAACCGGGCGATCGTCATCTTCAACGTAAAAATAATTGAAGACAAACTTAAGCTATCAAAATCATATCATTTTAAAAAATATACATATCTTTCATAAAATAAAGAAAATAGCAATGGGCTCAAAAAATCCGAAAAAATGTCCGTTGGAACCGAGAGATCGCCATGTTCAACTGAAAAATAAGAGAAGACAACATTTGGCAATAGAAATCATATCATTTAATATAAAGATTCTTAGTTTCCATAAAATGTAGAAAATATTCTTGAGCTGAGAAAAATCTGCAAAAATATCTGTCAGAATCGGGAGATCGCTAAATTTAACAAAAAGACCAAAATTCAATGAAAAATCATATCATTTAATAAAACTATCGATATCTTCCAGATAATACAGAAAATAGTTCAAAGCTCAGAAAATTCCGCAAAAATATCCGTCAGAACCAGGAGATCACCATCATCAACAGAAAAATATACATGAGAAAATAAAATTAGGCCAAAAACTATATCATTTAATAAAATGATCGATATCTTTCAGAATACAGAAAAGAGCCTCAAGGTCAGAAAAATTCAAAAAAAATTCGTTAGAACATGGAGACCGCCATCTTCGAGTGAAAAAATAAGAGAAGAAAAAATTAGGCGAGAAAAATCAAATCATTTAATAAAAAGATCCATATCTTCTAGAAAATGTAGAAAATAGACCCAAGCTCAAAAAGATCTGTAAAAGTGTACAAAATTAAGTCAAAAAATCATTTCATTTAATAAAAATAAATAGAAATTGGCCCGAGTCAAAAAATCCGCAAAAATGTCCGTTGGTACGGGAAGATCGCCATCTTCAACTGAAAAATAAGAGAAGACAAAGCTATAAAAATAAAATCATTTAATAAAAAGATCCATATCCTATAGAAAATGTAAAAATACACTCGATCTCAGAAAAATCAACAAAAATGTCTGTCGGAACCGGGAGGTCGCTATCTTCAACTGAAAAATTAGGAGAGCCAAAATTAGGCTATAAAAATAAAAATTTTCAGTACAAAAGATCCATGTCTTCAAGAAAATGCAGAAAATAGTCCCGCGCTAAGGAAATATACGCAAAAAATGTCCGTTAGAATCGGTAGATCGCCATTTTTAACCTTAAAAAATAAGAGAAAAGAAAATTAGGCCAAAAATACTATCATTCAATAAAAAGATCAATATCTTTCAAAAAATTAGGAAATAGCACCGAGCTCAGAAAAATCAGTAAAAATATCTGTTGGAATAGGGAGATCATCAATTCAACTGAAAAATAAGAGAAGTGAAACTTAAGTTAGAAAAATCATATGATTTAATAAAACATCCATATCTTTTTGAAAATAGAGAAAATAGCTCCAAGCTTAGAAAAATCTGCAAAAATATTTGATGGAACCCGAAGATCGCCATCTACAACAGAAAAATAAGAGAAGACAAAATTAGCATTTAAAAATCATATCATTTAAAATAAATATACATATCTTACAAAAAATGTAAAAAATATTTCTGAGCTCAGAAAAATCCTCGAAAAAGTCCGTTGGAACTCTGAGATCGTCATCTTCAAATAAGAAAAAGGAAAGTTAGACCAAAAATCATATCATTTAATAAAAAGATCCATACCTTCCAGAAAATGAAGAAAATAGTCCGTAGCTCTAAGAAGTCCGCAAAATGTCCGTTGGAATCGGGAGATTGTCATATTCAACTGAGAAAAATAAAAGAAGATAAAATTAGGCTATAAAAATCATATCATTTAATAGAACCATCTATATCTTACAGAAAACGTAGAAAATAGCCCCGAGCATAGAAAAATCGGTAAAAAAGTCTGTTAGAACCGGGAGGTCTCCTTTTTCAATCAGAAAAAAGAAGAGAAGACAAATTTAGGCCAAAAAATCATATCATTTAATAAAAAATACTTATATTAAAAAAATGTAGAAACTAGACTCGAGCTCAGAAAAATCTACAAAAATGTCTATTGGAACCGAGAGATAGCCATCCTCAAATGAAAAATAAGTAATGACAAAATTAGGCTATAAAAATCATCTCATTTATAAAGATCCATATCTTACAGAAAAAGTAGAAAGTAGCACGTAGCTCAAAAAAAATCCACAAAAAATCCGTGGGAACCAAGAGATGCCAGATTCAAGGAAAAAAATAAGAGAAGACAAAATTAGGCCAAAAATCATATCATTTAAAAGAACGATCCAAAAATGCAGAAAATAGCCCCGAGCTCATAAAAATTCACAAAAATTTCCGTTTGAACTGGGGACACCATCCTCAACTGAAAAATAAGAGAAGATAAACTTAGATGATACAAATCATATCATTTAATAAAAAGATTCATATCTTCCATAAAATTTAAAAAATAGAACCGAGCTCAGAAAAATCTGAAAAAATGTCTGTTGGAGTTGAGAGATCGCCATCTTCAACAGAAAAATAAGAGAACACAATATTAGAACCTAAAAAGCATATCATTTATTATATAGACCCATATCTTCCATAAAATATAGAAAATGGGACCAAGCTCAAAAAAATCCACAAAATGTCTGTCGTAACTGAGAGATTGCCATGTTCAACTAAAAAAATAAGTGAAGACAAAATTATGCTATAAAAGTCAAATCATTTAATATAAAGATCCATATCTTACAGAAGATGTAGAAAATAGGCTGGAGCTCATAAAAATCCACAAAAATGTCTATTGGAACCGGGAGATCGCTATCTTCAACGAAAAAAATAACAGAAGACAAAATTAAACCAAAAAATTATATTGTTTCATAAAACGATGTATGTATTCTAGAAAATGCAGAAAATAGGCCTGATCTCAGATAAATTGGCAAAATATCAGTTGGAACCTGGATATCGGAATTTTCAACTTAAAAATAAGAGAAAACAAAATTAGGCCAAAAAATCATATCATTTAATAAAACTATTCATTTCTTCCAGATAATGTAGAAAATAGGCCGAAGCTCAGAAAAATCTGCAAAAAATGTCTGATGAAACGGGGAGATCGTCATCTTCAACTGAAAAAAATAAGATAAGCAGAACTTAGGTTATAAAAATCATATCATTTAATAAAAAGCTCCATATCATCCAGAAAATGTAGAAAATAGCCTCGAGCTCAGAAATGTCTGCAAAACGAGGAGATTGCCATCTTCAATAGAAAATAAGAGAAGACAAAATTAGGGTGTGTAAATCATATCATTTAATATAAAGATACATGTTTTCTAGAAAATGTAGAAAATAGAACCGGACTTAGAAAAATCTGCAAAAATATACGTATGAACAAGGAGATCGCACTCTTAAACTTAAAAATAAGAAAGACAAAATTAGGCCAAAAATCATATCATTTAATAAAATGATTCATATCTTCCAGAAAATTTAGAAAGTAGCCATGAGCTCAGAAAATCAGCAAAAATGTCCGTTGGAATCAGGAGATCACCATCAACTGAAAACTAACAAAAGGCAAAATTAGGCCAAAAATCATTTCATTTAATAAAAAGATTAATATCTTCTAGAAAATGTAGAAAAAATTGCTCCAAGCTCAGAAAAATCTGCCAAAATGTCCATTGGAACCGGGAAATCGACATATTCAAATAAAAAATATGAGAAGACAAAATTAGACCAAAAAATCATATCGTTTAATAAACGAAAACATATCTTCCAGAACCAAGCTCAGAAAAATCTGCCAAAATGTCCATTGGAACCGGGAAATCGACATATTCAAATAAAAAATATGAGAAGACAAAATTAGACCAAAAAATCATATCGTTTAATAAACGGAAACATATCTTCCAGAAAATGTCGAAATAGCCACAAACTCAGAAAAATCTGCAAAAATGTCGGTGGAACCAGGAGATTGACGTCTTCATCTGGAAAATAAGAGAGGATAAATTAGACCAAAATATTATATCATTTTCTAAAACAATCCATATCTTCCATAAATGTGGAAAATAGGCCAGAGCTCAGAAAAATCCCCAAAATGTCTGTTGGAACCAGGTGATCGCCATCTTTAACTAGAATATAAGAAAAGACAAAATTTGGTCAAAAAATCATAACATTTAATAAAAAGATCGCCATCTTCAACATGAAAATAAGAGAAGACAAATTTAGGCTAGGAAAATCTTTCAATTAATAATATATTTCCTAAAAAGTAGAAAATAGCCCCAAGCTCAGAAAATGATAAATAAAAATCTTTTCAGTTGAAGATGTCGATATCCCGGTTATAACAGACATTTTTATAGATGAAGATCGCGATTTCCCGGTTCCGAATTTTGTCTTCTTTTTTATTTGGCGATTTCCCGGTTCCAACGGACATTTTTTGGACTAATTTTGTCTTCTTTGATATAATTTAATAAAACGAACATATATTTCAGAAAATGTGAAAAATAGCCTGGAGGTCAGAAATATCTGCAAAAATGTCTGCTGGAAAATAAGAGAAGACAAACTTAGATTATAAACATCATATCATTTACTAAAAAGATCCATGTCTTCCATAAAATGTAGAAATTAGCCCGGAGCTCCGAAAAATCTGCAAATATATCCGTTGGGACTGGGAGATCGTCATCAACAATTAAAAATAATAGAAGACAAACTTAAGCTATCAAAAGCATATCATTTAATAAAAATATCAATATTTCTATAAAGTAAAGAAAATAGCACTAATCTTAGAAAATCCGAAAAAATTTCCTTTGGAACCAGGAAATCGCTATGTTCAACTGAAAAATAAGAGAAGAAAAAACTTTGGCAATTATCATATCATTTAATATAAAGATTCTTATTTTCCATAAAATGTAGAAAATATCACCGAGCTCAGAAAAATCCGCAAATATATCCGTCAGAACCAGGAGATCGCCAAATTTAATGAAAAAAGAGAAGACAAAATTAGGCCAAAAATCATATCATTTATTAAAACGATCGATATCTTACAGATAATACAAAAAATAGGTCAGAGCTCAATGAAATCCACAAAAATATCCGTTGGTTTCGGGAGATTGTGATAATCAATGAAAAAAATAAGAGACGACAAAATTTGGCCAAAAAATAAAAACATTTAATAAAACAATCGATATCTTCCAAAAAACGCAGAAAATAGCGTCGAGGTCAAAAACCTGCAAAAATTTCCTCGCCATATTCAATTGAAAAATAAGAGAATATGAAATTAAGATAGAAAAATCATATCATTTAATAAAAATTCTATATCTTACAGAATATGTAGAAACTAGACCCGACTCAGAAATATCGACAAACTTTCCGTTGGAACCGGGATGTTGCCATCTTCAACTGAAAGATAAGAGAAGACAAAATTAGTCTACAGAAATCATATAATGTAATAAGAAGATCCATATCTTTGAGAAAATGTAGGAAATAGCCCCGAGCTCAGAAATATCTGCAAAAATATCTGTTCGAACCGGAGATCGCCAATCTTCAACTTGAAAATAAGAGAAGCCAAAATTAGGCCAAAATATCATATCATTTAATAAAGCGATCCATCTCTTCCAAAAAATTCGGAAAATAGACTAGAACTCGGAAAAATCTGCAAAATTTCTATTGGAACCAGGAGATCTCCATCTTCAACTAGAAAATTAGAGAAGACAAATTTAGGCTAGAAAAATCATATCATTTAATAAAAATATCCATATCTTTAATAAAATGTAGAAATTAGCACAAAGATCAGAAAATGATATAAAAAATTCTTTTCAGTTGAAGATGGTGATATCCCAGTACAATGAACATTTTTATAGAGTAAGATGGCGATTTCCTGATTCCAAATTTTGTATTCTTTTATTTTTAATTGAAGATGGCGATTTCCCGGTTCCAACAAACATTTTTTGGCCTAATTTTCTCTTCTCCGATATCATTTAATAAAACGATCCATATTTCCAAAAAATGTGGAAAATAGCCCAGAGCTCAGAATTATCCGCAAAAATGTTCTTGGAGCAGGGAGATCGCCAACTTAAATGAGAAAAATAAGAGAAGACAAAATTAGGCCAAAAATCATATCATTTAACAAAACGATCCATATCCTCAAGAAAATGTGGAAAATCGCCCAGAGCTCAGAAAAATCTGCAAAAATGTCATTTGGGACCGAGAGAATGACATCTTCAACTAAAATATATAAGTGAAGACAAAATTAGGCCAAAAAATCATATCATTCAATATAAAGATTGCCATCTTCAATTGGAAAATAAGAGAAGACAAACTTTGGTTATAAAAATCATATTATTTAAAAAAGGTATATATCTTCCATAAAAAGTGGAAAATAGCCTTGAGCTCAGAAAAATCCACAAAAAATATCATTTTGTTATGAATCAACTACTGGGGGAGGAACCCCCAGCCCTTTATTTAGAGGCATGGTAGGAGAGTAGAAAGATAGAATACATAGATATGGGCGTATCTCTAGGATACCCGCAATCCTAACCGACTCTGGTTATATCCATTCACAACACTCCCCCTTATCCAGCCATAGGTGTGGACTCTGCTCAAGAGTACTTCGGGATTCTGAGCGTAATAGGAGTCTCACATGGGGTGGATACTTCAAGATCCTGAGTTGGTGAGGTTTGCCTTGTTAAAACCTTTAGCTATGGAAAACCCAGTGGGAGAAACCATAGTTAAGGAAAAAGAATACAAACGCTCTTTAACTCCCCCTGATTTGTACAAGTGACTCTGCTCATGAATATTTCTGGATTCTGAGCGTCACATAGGGGTGGATACTTCAGGATCCAGAGTTGATGTGATTTCCTTCGTTAAAACCTTTGGCTATGGAAAACCCAGTGGGAAAACCCATAGCTAAGGGAAAAGAGTACAAATTCCCTCAACTCCCTCTGATCTGTAAAATCTCTTAGGCTTTCAGATCTTTTAGGCTTATCTCATCACTCCTATTTACAACATTCCGAAAGTATACACAGATTACAAATATTATCACCATTGAGCAGCTGCTGAATCCAAAAACTTTGTAGAGGTGTGCTAAGATTCGTCGCCTCTGATGTGGTCTTTAGACTATGTGGACAGCTCCACAATACCAGCCTCTATCCCAGTCATCACTAGGATGTGATGTACCACCAGGCACCCTCAAATACACCATTGGTGTGATTCTGGAATGGTGAGGATCTCAGAATGATAGGATGATGTTGCCTTCATAAGTTGCTTTGCAGATCTGCAGTAGATGGCCATCCCACTGTGGGCACCCGTTCTGTGATTTCTTAGTATAGGGGCCAGACTTGTAACCTGCATTTGCATAAACATCGGAGGATGATACTTCATATTGTAAGTCCAAATCTTTCGACCCTTGGAGGAAGCACAGAAGGCTTAACTCTGGTCTAATGTCCCTTTTTAGGTGCCAACTATCTCTAGCTAATGAGTTTACTGCAATAGCTATATCGGGACGTGTGCAGTTAGCCATGAGTGCCTTATTGCACTTAGATAAGGGACTTTAGGACCAGTTATATCCTCCCCCTCTTCCAGCGATCGGAAGGGTTCTTTTTGTACATCCATTAAGTATACTACAGTAGGTGTACTTTGGATGACAATGGTCCTTTTAATTTCTCCAACGCACTTCTGGGCATTTGTAACAGGATTCTATGAGCCATGACTTTATACCTGCCTAGGTCTTTTAATTTCATGTTTAAAAGTCAGTCTTGAACAGGTGTTTCGGTTTTTTCTTCAGGAGATCCGATGAGATTTTAGTTGTTTACAACTGTGATCTCAAATCCTACTCAGATGCAAAGACAACCCTCAGTAGGAATCATTACTTTGTCAAGCGATTCTCTTGGTTGTACATTATTCTTATTGTTTTTCTTCAATAGAATAGACGTCCCAAAGTCTATTCAGGCATTTAAGGAAATGTGGAAATTATCTTTACCAAGATATCCACGGAGGTATGCTGTCACAACATCCAATAACAGCATATCCAAAATTTTCCTTCGCCAAATCGTAAGGTATTCGCTTTTGATAACTAAGGGAGACTGATGCATCATTTATGAGACATTCTCATTTTAATTTGTTTGCTCCCTAGTTTCAGCGAAATTTTCCTTGGGCTATAGGTTGTACCTTATAGCATACGATTTTGTATTTATTTTTCTTATGTGTGCAATACTTTATTTTATCCACAGGTTTGACACCTTTTGGTGTCTGGACTTCAGGTCCGAACATTTCACGTTTCATAAGTAAGTCCAGCTCATCTTTTATTGTCCCGTTCCACATTTGGCCAATCTCTACGTTTGCCTTCTAGCAACGGAGTATGGAACGATAATTTATAAACATCATCGCTTTTGCGATGTATGTGGAAATATGATACGTGAATACATTGTCGAAAATTTGTGTTCTATCTGTCCAACACCTCCCCAGTACGTACAACATTTACTTTCAATTTCACTTTTTCCCAGCAGTTCCTCTGTAGTGGATTTCGAAAAGGGTGAGGGTGTGGACATGAGCTCATTGTCCTGTGGTAGTATTGTCTTAAGGTCTCCAGGAGTTTCTGTCCTTGAAGCCTGGTGGTTTGCCTGTTTTCTGTTGAGGATTAGCCACTTCTGCTGCTGGTGGATTGCATCCATCTTCGGGGATGTCAATCCTAACTGGAGTTTTTGCAGCAGGGATGTGTGATCTGGCAATCTTCTGGTTGTCAGTAAATGAGTTCCGTAAGTAGTGAACATTGTTCTGTGGAGGATCTTCAGGATCGCATCATCACATTTGTTATGTTATCGAATCATAGTGGGTCAAGCATTTTGTATCCCACGTTATAATTTGTGCGCCAGATTTTCCAGTATCTGGGCCTATTTTGGGAAACTCGTCTCATTGAAATCACAGTCTTCAAGATGTGCCTTAAATATGTCCTCCGTTTGGGGTTCTAGGTATCTTATAATTGAGGGTGAGTCAAACCCTACATAGATACCTAGACAATGTTGAGGACCCATTTTTGTCCTCTATGGTGGTGCGATGGGGATTTAAACTGCGCGACCGAATATTCTCAGATGAGAAATGTTCGGTGGCATTCCATATGCAAGTTGCATTGGAGACTCTGACCTCCAGAGGGTCTTATTTTCATTTACGATGCAGCATGCAGAATTTACACCATGCATCCATAGGCAATCGGGATTTAATGGATGTTCAATCCATTGGAGTCTAATTTTCAGTGACTCTGCCGACCCATTTTGGGTATGAACATGCGGCACTTGTATGTTCATTTTCTATTTCCGTTGCTTGGCAGTACTCTTGAATTGACCGGGAGGTATATTTTCCAACATTAACCAAACTTATTTTCTATATTTTATTGTCTGGGAAATGTGCCCGCAACATTTTTATTTTTTTGTGCCAATAGCTTTGGAAGAGCTAAGTTTGCGGGTCTGCAGTAGACACACATACGAATATTCTGAGGATGCAGTTATCAGTACAATGAAGTACTGAAATAGCCCACTAGGGGGTGGATTTTATCCACATCTATCTCCTTATATTCTTTTTGAGGAAGCGTGGAGATTCTTTTTCAATTTTTCGTAGAGATGGCCTTGTAATTAGTTTTCCCTTATAGCAAGGGAGTGAGGGAATTCTCCCTTCTGAAGAATCTTCTAGTTCTTCAAGTCATACCCATGGGATAAGATGCGGTGCATCATTACTGATCCAGGGTGGCCAAGTCTATCATGCCACTGTAGAAACTTGGCTGATGTCGGGTACTTCAGGTGCTCCATTTAATTTCGCTTCCTTTCTCCGAATGTCTGTATGGTTGAGGCCTGTAAGGCTCTCAATACGTTCAAGTATGGATTTTACTCCTTTTTCTTGAGACGTTACATTCAGTAATTTTTTTTCATTTACATTTGCTGTTTCCAAATGGAATCCGTCGAAACGGATGTCCTTGAAACTTAGAAAGTTTCTTTTGGAATTCGGAGAGATTAGTTTATCCTTTATTTTTGTTTCTGTGTCATTTGGGGGCAACAGTGTTGCATTCCCTGATCTTCAATATGGCCCTTGGGCTTTTTATTGAAAGATCATATGTGTTTATTGTCCACTAATCAGTCATAAGAGCAGTCATCTATTAAAAGATGAATCGTATGGGCACATGCATTTTCAGATAAACATTTTTATTCAAAACAAATTACATAATTCAAATGCTCTCATAACATAAATTATTCTCAAAACAAATTGCTAAGATAAAAATAGGGACTAATCAAGCATGACATCATTTTCGAAGTCGTCAGGTGTAAACTTGACTGGAGCATCAGACGTCATCAGGTTTGTTTCAGCTTTATTTTTCTTGTTCTCTTTATACAAATCCTGGAGATGCTGAGGAGTTCTGCACACTTTGGACTAGTGGCCTTTCATGCCACAGCTATGGCACCGGTCTTCCTATTTCCTCTGGGGTGGGGTGCATCATCTCTATTTTTGTCATTTCTGCGCCAGGTGAACTTTCGATTACTTTCATTTCTTCGTTGCTGGACTTGGCCCCTAGCTCTTTTGTTCTGTCCCCCTTTCTATGGTCTTTCTTTTCTTTTGTTGTCCTTCTTCTTTCGAGAAGAAGAGGCATTATGAGCTTCTGGAAGGGGCAGTGCCAGGGGGCGCATGTTGTGAGTGGTGAGGAGAAGCCCTCTGTTTTGTTCAGCCATGAGTAAACATGACAACAGCACAGAATACTTGTTGAACTTGCTTTTACGGTATTGCTGCATTAGTATGGCATCTTTTTCATGGAAGGACGTATACGTCTTTTCCATCATGCGATCTTCTGAGACTTTTTCACCACACAACTTCAGGCGTGAGGTGATGCTAAAAAGTGCTGAGTTGTACTCAGCAATGGACTTAAAGTCTTGCAGTCTCAGGTTCTCCCACTCATATCGTGCCTTTGGGAGTATAACATCTTTCTGATGTTTATACAGATCCTCAAGGGCAGTCCATAGCTCAAGTGGATCTTCGACCGTAAGGTATTTAGCCTTTAGGGTCTTGTCCACGTGGCGGCGAATATATATAATGGCTTGCGCTTTTTCTATATCGCTTACATTTTCATCATTAGTCATAGCAGAAATAAGGGACTTTGCCCGCAGATGAAACTTCATATCGAGCTGCCAGCTTAGATAGTTTCTTCCTGGTGCATCCAGCACTTCGAAATCGACACTTGTAATTTTAGCCATTTATCTAGCAGAGCACAAATATGCATGAATTAATAATTTAAACATAAACATTTTCATGGGGAGGCAATTTTAATATGAAGGGCTAATTGCGTGGATCGACCAGTCCCACATAAATAATAGTCCAAAGTCCCATTACAGTCCATATTACACAATGAAAGCTTTAAAAAGAAATTATAACTTTGGAAACCCCCGTGTGTCCCATATAAGATCTTCAGCTTCAATTGTGGCCTCCATCTCTATGGAAAATGGTCGCCGGTCTTGGACATTTACATAATTTCCTCACTACAATTTCTCTCAAAAGTAAAAGAAAAGTGCAGGAAAATAAAATGTTGGACTTAAACAGCCGATCCGAAAACCGCAATTAGCCATCCATGCAGAAATTTTGTTCTCATCAAACATTTTCACCAGATATTTTTCATCACAGGCATCACAGGCATTAATATTCGCAGAGATGGATAAACAATTTAATTACTTAATAATTATTCGACCACTGGCAACGTCATACACCGTTAGGTTAGCTGACTAACGGCAGAGCGGTCGCATGATCTTCCTAATTATTAAGCTTAAATATAATGCACAACCACGCATAAAATATCCACAGAATAAGCCAGTGATGCAAAGCCTGTAATAATGATTTTCAGAAAAAATCATTTAATAGAGAGTTGTGCAAGTTGAGTTTATCCAAAAAAATTTGGAAAAGAGCTCAAATAGTTAAACATGTTCTTCGAGAAGGAGGAAAAAGTTTTCCTTTTTAAATCATCCCAAATAACCCCCAAAGGTCCCCAAAAATCCCTTATATGCCCGGTATTTGGCCCATAAAGTACCGTGATTTTTCACGAATTTATAGGCCCTCAAAATGCCCTTTTTAAATTGATTTTTAGCCCAAAAAGTTCTTTTAAGGCTTATTTTAGCATTTGCCCCCCATTTATCTTCTTTTTTCGTAAGTGGGTCGGCCTGCGGGCCTGAAGCCCTCAGCCGGCCTGCGGGCTTCAGGCCCGTAGAGTTTTTTTTGTAACTGTGTTGGCATGCGGGCCTGAAGCCCGCAGGCTGGCTGCGAGCTTTAGGCCCACAGAGATTTTTATTTTTTTTGTGAAGTTGGGCGAAAAGCCCAATAGGGCTTTGGAGGAGGCGGCTAGGGTTAGCCGCTGTCGCGCCCTTTCTTCCGCCGGTGGCGGATGGGGGGGCACCGCCCCCTACAGGGGGGCGGTGGTAGGTAGAGACGCCCCCAGCTGCAGGGGACGGCGGCAGGAGGGGTCGCCCCCTGCTGCAGGGGGGACGGCAGTAGGAGGGGCTGCCTGCAGAGGGGGCGGCTCCACTGCCGCCCCCTGCAGGGGGGACGGCGGCTGCCGCCCCCTGCTAGGGAGGGCGGTGCGCAGGGCCGCCCCCCGCTGTAGGGGGAGCGGCGGCGGTCGCCCCCTGTAGGGGGAATGGCGGCGGGGCTGTCCTCTACTGGGGAGGGCGGCGGGCAGGGCCGCCCCTTGCTGCAGGGGGGAGCGGCGGACGCCGCCCACTGTAGGGGGAACAGAGGCGGGCAGGGGCCGCCCCCTGTAGTGGAGGCCGGAGGCCGCCCCGCAAAGGGGAGTTTGGCCAGGTGTCGGCCGCCCCCCCCCCCGCAATGGGGGGTGGTTGCGACGCGTGGAGGGCGGTGTCTGGCGGCAAAGCCGTCGACGGGCTCATGGTGAGGTTTACGCAACAAAAGCCCTAAAAATTTGATTTTTAGGATGAAAAATTCATCGTTTTTAGGCAATCTTGCAAATCCCCGTATCGATCTTACGAGATCTAGAGGTAGAGCAATCATACGTATGATTAAAAGCATCGTTTTTAGTGTTTTTACCTCTATATCTGTACTCCGGATATAGCGACGGTTGAACGATGCCCTACACAGATGACGACACTCGATTGAGGAAGCCTTGCACTGCATGCGTGGATCTCCCGTCTCCTATCGCCTTCTGACATCGATATAGGATCTCCACTGGTTGCTGCTCGTATGTCAAGTCCGGACGAACTGCAATCTCCGAGTAGTCCACGACATGACTAGGGTCGCTCACATAGCGACGCAGCTGTGAGATGTGAAACACATTATGCACTCCCTCTAAGGCAGGGGGCAATGCAAGCTTGTAGGCCACTTCTCCTACTCGCTCCAAAATATCGAATGGTCTAATGAATCGAGGACTAAGCTTTCCTCTCCGCCCAAAACGAATCATCCCTCAGTTAGGCGAGATCTTCAGAAAAACATGATCTCCAGGCTGAAACTCTAGATGTCGTCGTTTCGCATCCGCCCAATGCTTGTACCTATCCTGAGCCAGCTGCAGCTTCTCTCTGATGGTTCGAACCACATCCACGGCTTCTGTGATTAGCTCAGGACCAACCAACTCTCGATCTCCTACATCATCCCAGCTCAAGGGGGATCGGCACTTCCTCCCATACAGTGCCGCAAATGGTGCCATGCCGATGCTAGACTGATAGATGTTGTTGTATGCAAACTCCACCAAATGGAGATGGTCTTCCCATGATCCTTTGAAGTCTAGCATACATGCCCGCAGCATGTCTTCAAGTATCTGAATAGTACGCTCTGACTGGCCATCTGTCTGCGGATGGTAAGCCGTACTAAAACTCAAGTGAGTCCCCAAGCTTTCCTGTAGGCTCCTCCAGAAATGAGAAGTGAATCTGGTGTCTCTGTCTAAGACAATGCTGATAGGAACCCCATGCAGCTTCACAATCTCATTCATGTACTTCTTGGCCAAAACTTCGGTAGACTGGCCCACTCGGAAAGGAATGAAGTGCGCTGTCTTGGTCAATCGGTCTACGATCACCCAGATAGCGTCATTCTGCTTTGTACTCTTGGGTAGTCCAGTCACAAAGCCCATCGTGATGTGCTGCCACTTCCACTCAGGAATGGGCAATGGCTGTAACAAGCCAGCAGTCCTCTGGTGTTCAGCCTTCACCTGTTGGCACACAATACATTTCACTACGCTCCGAGCGATGCTTCTCTTCATGCCATGCCACCAGTAATGCTGTCGCAGATCCTGGTACATCTTGGTACCTCCAGGGTGTATGGAGTATGGAGAACTGTGAGCTTCCTCCAATAGCTCCTCTCTGATGACGCCAGACGGTACACAGATCCTATCTCCAAACCTTAAGGATCCATCTGCATGAATCGTAAACTCTGGCCTCTGGCCTGTTATCACCAAATCTTTGATCTTCCGCAGCTTCTCATCATCCATCTGAGCATTCTTGATCCTCTCTACCAAGGTCGACTGGATATGCATGCCCATTAAAGATGCAGTCATCCCTAGTAGAATCACTTCTATACCCATGTCCCGCATCTCTTGTTGTAATCTCCACTGAGTCGTAAGGGTCATCACCGCTGGTAGACGACTCAATGCATCAGGTACGACATTGACTTTCCCAGGATGGTACTGAAGGTCAATGTCATAATCCGCCATGAGCTCTATCCATCGTCTCTGACGCATGTTGAGCTCCTTCTGAGTGAAGAGATACTTCAGACTCTTATGATCCGAGAACACCTTCACATGCTCTCCCAATAGGAAATGCCTCCAAATATTTAATGCAAAAATTACTGTCGCCAACTCAAGATCATGAGTGGGGTAGTTCTTTTCATGGATCTTCAACTGCCTGGATGCATAGGCTACGACTCGACTGTGCTAATGTAACACGCATCCAAGTCCTTTACCAGATGCATCACAGAAGACTTCAAATCCTCCTGATCGGTCTGGAATGATCAAGATGGGTGCAGTCGTCAACCTCTTCTTCAGCTCCTGGAAAGCATCCTCACATGCTTTTGACCAAACAAACACCACATCCTTTCTCGTCAATCGCGTTAAGGCTCCTGCGATCTTTGAGAAGTCTTTGATAAACCTCCGGTAGTAGCCAGCAAGTCCCAAGAAACTTTGAATCTCAGTCACTGTTCGGGGGACTGGCCAGTTTTGAACAGCGGCTACTTTTTCAGGATCAACAGCAATCCCTTCTCCGGACACTATGTGGCCTAGAAACGCCACCTTGTTCAGCCAGAACTCGCATTTGCTAAGTTTGGCATAAAGCTGGTGTCTTCTTAGGGTCTCGAGAACCTTCCTGAGATGCTCAACATGCTCCACTGCATTCTTTGAGTAGATGAGAATGTCGTCGATGTAGACTACCACGAACTTGTCCAAGTATTCATACAATACTTGGTTCATGAGACTCATAAATACCGCGGGTGCGTTGGTTACACCAAACGGCATTACTAAGTACTCATAATGTCTGTATCTGGTCCTGAATGCAGTCTTGGGAATATCTTCGTCTTTCACCTTCACTTGATGATATCCCGTCCTCAGATCCAGCTTCGAATAGATGCTTGATCCACCGAGCTGATCGAAAAGATCGTCGATGCGCGGTAGAGGGTACTTGTTCTTCACGGTGACTTTGTTCAGCTCACGGTAGTCAACGCACATACGAAGGGATCCATCTTTCTTCTTTACCAGCAATATAGGAGATCCCCAGGGAGATACACTGGGTCGTATCCATCCCTTCTTTAGAAGCTCATCTAGTTGGGTCCGCAATTCTTCTAGCTCAGATGGTGCTAAACGATATGGTCCCTTAGATATTGGTTGAACTCCTGGTATTAGTTCAATGGAAAATTTGAGAGTGCGATCTGGAGACAAACCTGTAAGGTCGTCTGGAAACACATCCAAGAATTCTCGAACCACTTCTGGTATCTCAGGCTCAGCTTCCATAGCAGCTGCCATTGCTTCGGTCGATTTGGCTCTGAACTCCACTGGGCCTACTGATCTGCTTCCACTAATGAACTCGAACTTTGGATGATCAGGAATCTCGAAGACTACCCTCCTTCGATTACAGTCGATGGTGGCATGGAAAGTCCCCAACCAATCCATCCCGAATACAGCATCAAAGTTCAGTATGTCTATTATCATAAAGTCAGCAAATAACGCTCGCCCACAAATAACCACTGGGCATTGTGGATACCCACGGGTCGTCTTTATCACTCCGCCACCCGTGTTGACGTTCCAACCGGATGCTAAAGATTTGACAGGAATAGTGTGGGTGCGAACGAATCGACTCGCCAGAAAGCAATGTGATGCTCCTGAGTCGAATAAGGAGAGGGCGGGTTGCCCAGCTACTAGCATGACACCTAGGTCCAAACACTAATCTAAGCAACCAATGCTAATGAAAGAAATGAATTACGTACTATGCAAGAATTATACCTGTGATCACTTCACCGGTAGCCTCAGCCTCTTCGACGGTCATGGTGTAAGCCTGGCGTTTCGGTGGTGGCTGCTGCCTTGCTTGCTGAAACTGCCTCTGCTGTGGAGGTAGAGGTGGACGTTGTGGAGCGTTCCCAGTTGGGACAACACGAGGAGCTGGGGCTGGAGCTGTAGCTGTAGCACGATGCAGACAATCCCTAGCCATGTGTCCTGACTCTCCACAAATCAGACAAAGGCCTAAAAGAATTCGACACTCAGACCGGATGTGTCCAGGCTTCCCACAATAGTGGCAGACCGGGAGGGCCTGCTGATGTTGCCCTGGTTTCTTAAACTGAACCTGCTGAATAGGGCGGTGTATCTGTGGCCGTCTGCTTGGCCCAGCTTGGGTCGGTGGAGGCCTTGCAGGTGCTGTCAGCCTTCGCTCTTCCTTCGCTTCCATTTCGACCATCTCATGGTTACGAGCAATGGCTAAAACTTCAGCATGTGTGGTCGGACTAGCACCGACCATCATCCTCTGAATCTCAATATTAAGCCCCTGCTGGAACTGCTGAGCTCGAGTCAATGGATCTACAACCATCTCCGGGGCAAACCTGCTGAGCCTGGAGAACTCAGCGTCATACTGATCCACGGTCATCGAGCCCTGCTTCAGGTTAATGAACTTCTTCCTCATCAGGATCTTTGCCTGTGGGGGAAAGTATTGAGCATTGAATGTTTTGGTGAAGACATCCCATGAAATCGGCAATCCCAAGCAGTCTTCTACCGCCTGCCACCAGTCTCGAGCACCATCAGTTAGTTGCCTTTTGGCGATAGCCACCCATGCTTCTTCTCGAATCTGAGATGCTCTCAGATCATCAGTGATTCTCTTGAGCCATTCTTCCGCTTGGAGATGATTCTCGGTCCCAGCGAAAGTCTTCGGGTTCATCCCGCGAAAGTGATAAACACTCGGGTCAGCTTTCTGCTCTCTGCGTAAAGCCTGCTCCAAAGCCTGTCCAAGCTGCTGATGAAGGGCATACATGCCTCGCATGCAATCTTCTGCAGACAATGGTGCGGTCGGAAATGCTGTCGCGTTCGGACCGGTGTTAGCTCCATTGCCAGCATCATTTTGGTTGGGACCCCCATTCAGGTGATTGATCCCGGATCCAAATGCACTGTCCTCGCTTCCTGAAGTGTTCCTTTCCATTTCTTTCCTGCGTTTTCATAAGGCTGGATCAGTTTCATTGAGTATTTTATACAGCACATTCTGAACTTCCTGTACTGCTCATGTGGTATTTAGCGCGGACCTGCATGGGCCACCAAACCTGTAACGACCCGCTCTCGGGGCCCGTTACTATTTGGAAATGCACAAGTCCTGCTAGGCACCGATGAGATCAATACAGGCTCTGTTGCAGAAATGCGCCAAAATACTCATACATGAAAATGGTGTAAACCTTATTACAAACCAGCAGCGTACATGAAAGGAAATACAACTCGAGAATACAAATACACACCCAGCAAGCCACTCTGATACATATAATAAATAAACACGCTCACACTCACACTTAGTAACCAGCATCCTCCTGGTCAAATTCTACAGCAAACTCAGCGTCTGCAGTCCCTGGTGCAACTTCCTCAACCTGTGCTGTATCTGGCGAGACCACCACAAAAAGAAGGGTCGCCAGGATCAGACGTAACTCAAAGTAACTCTAGCATGATATTTAAACCAATAAACGAGCATGGCAAAACTAGCATGGCAAACTAAAAAGTAAAGTGCGATCAATAGAGCAGAAAAGTTACATAACAGTCTACTTCTATCAGCAATAACAATATTTACTAGTTGTGCCTGAGCCTACGTGACTTATAAAGGGAAGTATGCTATGCAACCAAGAGTCCACCTGATATCTCGGGTTACAACAAAACGATACGGTACAATCATTACGATACAATCAAAACGGTACTTTTCAACAAAACGATACTGTTCAGTCAATACGGTACTATCCACTGGAGATCGGACTGGTCGCTCCCGAACTTCCACAATTATAAGTTACCCCAAAAACCCAGTGTGTGTGTGTGGGGGGGGGGTGCAGGTTACCATACTTACAATTTACGAGTCAATCACCATTCTTACTTTTCCAATTACATCTTTCGGTTAACGGTTAAGCATGTCACAGAGTCCAATTCAATTTACGGTACGGTGCAACTTATCAAGTTTAGCTAACTGTTCAAGTGAAACACTTTGCCAATAAAAGAAACTAATTTGGCATGCATCAATATTGCTTTTAAACCCCATAGCTAGGGTACGATGAGTTACCGTTTCGCCCTGTAGTGAAAGGCAGGTTTTGAAAGGCGGTCGGTGTACCTGGTTCACATGCGTTACATAATAAGTTAGCTACACAAATAAAACTTTTATAGGATAATATATAATTACTAATTTAACTTTTAACTTATTAATTAACTTAAATAATTAACTTAAATAACTTAACTCTTATAAAGATATAAATTACTTAACCATAACTTATTTAATAAGTTATCTAACTTAATATAAAAAACTTATATCAAAACTAAATTATTGTATAAAGCACTAATTTAGTCAATAGGAGCTATGTATATAGGTGTGTCATTCATCAGCAGACCAAGTATTGACAGTACTTGTAATGCACAATAACTTAACTTACTTAAAAACTTATATAATAACCAACCTCACTTAATAACTATAAGTTTCAATATAACTTAAATAATCTAATACTTTAACTTATATTAACTCATACCTACTCAACCTCTTTCTCCCTTTCCTTCGTTCTGTCTCTGTCTGTCTCTTTTTTCTTCTTCTTCTTCGTTGCAGCAGGGGGCCACGGCGCAAGGGGAGCGGCGGCCAAGGGCGGAGCAGCGCGCAGGATCCGGCTGAGGGGGCGGTCGGCGCTAGGGGGGCCAGGCGGGCGGCGCGATGCGGGGGGGGGGGGGGGGGGGGGGGGCGCAGCGCGATGGGGGCCGGCGGGCGGCGCGAGGCGGGGGGCGGCGCAGCACTATCCGGTAGGGCGGCGGCGGCCTGGAGGGTGGCCGGGGGCGGCGCGAGGGTGAGGGGGCCGGCGGTCTGGAGGGTGGCCGGCCTGGGGAGCTCCGGCAACGGGGGGCCTGGTGGTGGATCTAAGGTGGAGGAGAAAGGATTTTGATGTTGTAATTTAGGGAAAATTTGGGGGTTGCAGTGTTGATTTTGTAGGGTACAGTTCCGAATTCTCTATCTCCCTCTTGCCAATTTTTGTTTTGATTTTTGGGTTGATTTCTTTTTGATTGTAAGAGGTTGTTGATGGTGAAGGGGTTGATGGTGGTGGCTGATTTGGGGGAGAGGGATGGTGATGATTTGGTGTTTGCTGGTGGAAGGAGGTTGTGGTGGTTGATCATCGTGTATGGAGGAGGGGGTGGCTAAAGAATGTTGCAGTCATCCTTAAAAATGAAGAGGCAGGGGACAGGTTCATTAATCGGGGAGGATTAGTCATGGGAAAATTGAGACGTGGAAGAGACGTGTAATACGAAATGTTTAAAAAATCAACCTAAGTATTAATGAAGGAAGACTAAAAATTTAGGAGGAATGTATCGAACGTGTTCTGGGGAAGAGGCCGGGCTTGGAATGAGAAAAACGTGAATGTGTTTGTTAGAAATTAGGTTGATAATTAATACGAGGTAATTATTAATTAACTAAAATAATTAGTAATCGTAATTAGTAATTAGTAAAATAAATTAGTAAATTAAATTTAACTAAAGTAATTATCGATAATTGGTAAAATAATTTAGTAATCGTAACTTGTAACTAGGAAAATAACTTAGCTAAGGTAATTAGTAAATTAAAACAACTATATTACCTATTAAACTACGGTGAAAAATTTAGACGCGCTCGCGTTGATTCTACGGATAAAAACACTCGGACAATTCGGAAGTAAAATACTAGCACACACATACCTAAAAATACCGGCCGTTACACAAAAAATTTGGAAAAGAGCTCAAACAGTTAAACATGTTCTTCGAGAAGGAAAAAGTTTTCCTTTTTAAATCATTCCAAATAACCCCCAAAGGTCCCCAAAAATCCCTTATATGCCCGGTATTTGGCCCATAAAGTACCGTGATTTTTCACGAATTTATAGGCCCTCAAAATGCCCTTTTAAATTGATTTTTAGCCCAAAAAGTTCTTTTAAGGCTTATTTTAGCATTTGCCCCCCATTTATCTTCTTTTTTCGTAAGTGGGTTGGCCTGCGGGCCTGAAGCCCTCAGCCGGCCTGCGGGCTTCAGGCCCGTAGAATTTTTTTTTTGTAACTGTGTTGGCATGCGGGCCTGAAGCCCGCAGGCTGGCTGCGGGCTTTAGGCCCACAGAGATTTTTATTTTTTTTGTGAAGTTGGGCGAAAAGCCCAATAGGGCTTTGGGGGAGGCGGCTAGGGTTAGCCGCTGCCGTGCCCTTTCTTCCGCCGGTGGCGGATGGGGGGGCACCGCCCCCTACAGGGGGGCGGTGGTAGGTAGACATGCCCCCAGCTGCAGGGGACGGCGGCAGGAGGGGTCACCCCCTGCTGCAGGGGGGACGACAGTAGGAGGGGCCACCTGCAGAGGGGGCGGCTCCGCTGCCGCCCCCCTGCAGGGGGGACGGCGGCTGCCGCCCCCTTCTAGGGAGGGCGGTGCGCAGGGCCGACCCCCGCTGTAGGGGGAGCGGCGGTGGCCGCCCCCTGTAGGGGGAATGGCGGCGGGGCCGTCCTCTGCTGGGGAGGGCGGCGGGCAGGGCCGCCCTTCGCTGCAGGGGGAGCGGCGGACGCCGCCTCCTGTAGGGGGAACAGAGGCGGGCAGGGGCTGCCCCCCTGCAGTGGAGGCCGGAGGCCGCCCCGCAAAGGGGAGTTTGGCCAGGTGTCGGCTGCCCCCCCCCCCCCCCCCCCGCAATGGGGGGTGGTCGCGACGCGTGGAGGGCGGTGGCTGGCGGCAAAGCCGTCGACGGGCTCATGGTGAGGTTTACGCAACAAAAGCCCTAAAAATTTGATTTTTAGGATGAAAAATTCATCGTTTTTAAGCGATCTTACAAATCCCCGTATCGATCTTACGAGATCTAGAGGTAGAGCAATCATACGTATGATTAAAAACATCGTTTTTAGTGTTTTTACCTCTATATCTGTACTCCGGATATAGCGACGGTTGAACGATGCCCTACGCAGATGACGACACTCGATTGAGGAAGCCTTGCACTGCATGCGTGGATCTCCCGTCTCCTCTCGCCTTCGCCTTCACAACAAACGAAAAAAAATTTGTAGAGAGAAAAATTTTCTAGAGTCTCGTGCTGATAACGTGTTATGAATCAACTACTGGGGGAGGAACCCCCAGCCCTTTATTTATAGGCATGGAAGGAGAGTAGAAAGATAGAATACATAGATATGGGCATATCTCTAGGATACCCGCAATCCTAACCGACTCTGGTTATATCCATTCACAACACATTTTTAATAAAAATATCATATTTTTAATAAAAATATCATTTTTTATTAAAAATGTCCGTTGAAACAGGGAGATCGCTTCTTCAACTTAAAAATAATAGAAGACAAATTTAACCTATAAAAATCATATAATTTCATAAAAAGATCCATATCTTCAATAAAATAAAGAAAATAGCACCGAGCTCAGAAAATCCGAAAAAAAGTCTGTTGGAACCAAGAGATTGCTATATTCAACTTAAAGAAGGAGAAGACAAAATTTGGCAATAAAAATCATATCATTTAATATAAAGATTATTATTTTCCATAAAATGTAGAAAATATCCCTGAGCTCATAAAAAACCGAAAAAATATCTGTCGGAACCGGGTGATCGCTAAATTTAACAAAAAAAAACAAAATTCGGCCAACAATCATTTCATTTAATAAAATGGTCGATGTCTTCAAGATAATACAGAAAATAGCCAAGAGCTCAAAAATCTTCAAAAATACCCGTTGGAACCGAGAGATCGCCATCTGCAACAAAAAGATGAGAGATAAAAATTGGCAAACAATCATATCATTTATTAAAACGATCATATCTTTCAGAAAATACAAAAAATAGCCTCGAGGTCAGAAAAATGCGTAAAAATGTCTGTTGGAACTGGGAGACCGCATCTTCAAGTGAAAAATAAGAGTGGACAAAATTTGTTTAGAAAAATCATATCATTTAATAAAAAGATCCATATCTTCTAGAAAATGTAGAAAATAGCCCCAAGCTTAGAAAAATCCGCAAAAATGCCAGTTGGAACCGAAAGATCGCCATATTCAATTAAAAAATATGTGTAGACAAAATTAAACCAAAAACTCATATCATTTAATAAAAAGATACATATGTTCCATAAAAAGTAGAAATAGGCCCGAGGTCAGAAAGATCCGCAACTGTGTCCTTTGAGACTGGGAGATTGCCATCTTCAACTGAAAAATAAGATAAGACAAAATTAGGCTATAAAAATCATAACATTTAATAAAAAGATAAATATCCAATAGAAAATGTAAAAATACACTCAATCTTAGAAAAATCTTCAAAAATGCCCGTTGGAACCAGAGGTCGCCATCTTTAACTGAAAAATAAGAGGAGACAAAATTAGTCTATAAAAATAATATATTTCAATACAAAAGATCTAAATCTTCTAGAAAATGCAGAAAATAGTCCCATGCTTAGGAAAAATATGCAAAAATGTCCGTAGGAATCGGGAGAACACCATCTTCAACCGAAAATAAGAGAAAGAAACTTAGGTTATAAAAATCTTATCATTTAATAAAACATCCATATCTTCCAAAAAATGTAGAAAATAACCTCGTGCTCAGAAAAATCTACAAAGAATATCTGATGGAACCGGGAGATCGCCATCTACAAATGAAAAATAAAAGAAGGCAAAATTAGGCCAAACTCATATCATTTAATAAACGATCCATTTCTTCCAGAAAATGTTGAAAATAGTCTAGAGCTCAGAGAAATCCGCAAAATGTCCGTTGGATCGGAGGAATCGTCATATTCAATTGAAAAATAAGAGAAGATAAAATTAGGCTATAAAAATCATATCATTTAATATAAAGGTCCATATCTTACAGAAAATGTTGAAAATGGATCACACCTTAGAAAAAGCGCAAAAAATTCCGTTGGAACATTGAGATCCGCATCTTCAACTTAAAAAATAAGAGAAGACAAAATTGGGCAAAAGATGATATCATTTAATAAAAAGAACCATATCTTCTTGAAAATGCAGAAATTCACATCGAGCTCAGAAAATTCGGCAAAATGTCAGTTTGGGTCGGAATTTTCAACTTAAAAATAAGAGAAATCAAAATTAGGCCAAAAAATCATATCATTTAATAAAACTATTCATATCTTCCAGATAATGTAGAAAATAAGCCAGAGCTAAGAAAAATCCGCAAAAAATGTCTTATGGAACCGGCAGATCGTCATCTTCAATTGAAAAATAAGTAAGTGATACTTAAGTTATAAAAATCATATCATTTAATAAAAGCTCCATATCATCCAGAAAATGTAAAAAATAGCATCGAGTTTGAAAAATATGTAAAAATGTCTGTTGGAACGAGGAGATCACCATCTTCAATTGAAAAATAAGAGAAGACAAAATTCGGATATGAAAATCATATCATTTAATATAAAGATACATGTCTTCCAGATAGCAACAAACTCAGAATAATCTGCAAAAATATCCATTGAATCGGGAGATCGCACACTTCTATTTAAAAATAAGAGAAGATAAAATC
Source organism: Scilla litardierei (assembly GCA_030789695.1). Taxonomy (NCBI): domain Eukaryota; kingdom Viridiplantae; phylum Streptophyta; class Magnoliopsida; order Asparagales; family Asparagaceae; genus Scilla; species Scilla litardierei. Next base: position 62,080,709 of record CM061140.1, read on the forward strand.
AGGCTAAAAATCATCTCATTTAATAAAACGATCCATAACTTCTAGAATATTTACAAAATAGTCCAGAGCTCAGAAAATCCGCAAAAAAGTCCAGTGGAACCAGGAGATAGCCTTCAACTGGAAACTAAGAACAGACAAAATTAGGCCAAAAATCGTATCATTTAATAAAAAGATCCATACCTTCCAGAAAATGTAGAAAAATTGCTCCGAGCTCAGAAAATTCGCAAAAATGTCTATTGGAATCGGGAAATCGACATATTCAACTGAAAAATATAAAAAGCAAAATTAGGCCAAAAAATCAAATCGTTTAGCAAAAAGAAACGTATCTGTCAGAAAATATAGAAATAGCCCCAAACTTAGAAAAATTCACAAAAATATTTGTTGGAAATGGAGATCGCCATCTTCAACTAGAAAATAAGAGAAGACAAAATTAGGCCAAAATATCATATCATTTAATAAAATAATCTATATCTTCCAAAAATGTGGAAAATAGGCCGAAGCTCAGAAAAATCCGTAAAAATGTCTGTTGGAACCGGGTGATCGCCATCTTCAAAATAATATATGAGAAGACAAAATTAGGCCAAATAATCATATTATTTAATTAAAAGATCGCCATCTTCAACTGGAAAATAGCACCATGCCTATAAAATGATTTATAAAAATCGTTTGTTGAAGATGTCGATATCCCGATTTCAACGGACATTTTCATAGATGATGATGGTGATTTCCCGTTTCCGAATTTTGTCTTCTCTTATATTTCAGTTGAAGATGGCAATTTCCCGGTTCCAACAAACATTCTTTGGTACAATTTTGTCTTCTCCGATATCATTTAATAAAATGATAAATATCTTCCAGAAAATGTCAAAAATAGCCCGGAGCTCAGAAATATCCGCAAAAATGTCCGTTGGAACCTAGAGATCGCCAACTTCAACTGAAAAATAAGAGAAGACAAAATTAGGCCAAAAAATCATATCATTTAATAAAACGATCCATATCTTCTAGAAAATGTGGAAAATAGCCCGGAGCTCAGAAAAATCTGTAAAATGTCCTTTAGTACCGATAGAATGACATCTTCAACTAAAATATAAGGGAATACAAAATTAGACCAAAAATCATAGCATTCAATATAAAGATCGCTATCTTCAATTAGAAAATAAGAGGAGACACACTTTGGTTATAAAAATCATATCATTTAATACAAGTATCTATATCTTCCATAAAATGTAGAAAATAGCCCTGAGCTCAGAAAAATCTGAAAAAAATTCCATTGGAATCGGGAGATCGCTTCTTCCACTTAAAAATAGTGAAGACAAACTTACGCTATAAAAATCTATCATTTAATAAAAAGATCCATATCTTCCATAAAATAAAGAAAGTAGTTCCAAGCTCAGAAAATCCAAAAAATGTCCGTTGGAACTGGGAGATCGCTATGTTCAACTGAAAAAACAGAAGATAAAATTTGGCAATAAAAGTCATATCATTTAATATAAAGATTCTTATTTTCCTTAAAATTTAGAAAATATCCATGAGCTTAGAGAAACCGAAAAATATCTGTCAGAATCGGGAGATCGCTAAATTTAACAAAAAAAGAAAACAAAATTCGACCAAAAAATCATATCATATAATAAAACAGTCGATATCTTCCAGATAATACAAAAATAGTACAGAGCTTCGAAAAATCTGCAAAAATATCCATTGGAACTGGGAGATCTCCATCATCAACGAAAAAAAATATGAGAAGATATTAGGCCAAAAATCATATCATTTGATAAAATGATCGATATCTTTCAGAAAATACAGAAAATAGCCTCGATGTCAGAAAATTTGCAAAAATATCCGTTGGAATTTGGAGACTGCATCTTCAAGTGAAAAATAAGAGAGGACAAAATTAGGCTAGAAAAGTTATCATTTTATTTAAGATCCATATTTTCTAGACAATATAGAAAATTGCCCCAAGCTCAGAAAAATCTGCAAAAATGTCTATTGGAACCAAAAGATCAACATATTCAACTGAAAAATAAGAGTAGACAAAATTAAGCCAAAAACTCATATCATTTAATAAAAGATACATATCTTCCACAAAAAGTAGAAATAGGCCCGAGGTCAGAAAACTCCACAACAATGTCCATTGGTCTGGGGAGATCGCCTTACTCAGCTAAAAAAATAAGAGAAGACAAAATTAGGCTATAAAAATATCGTCATTTAATAAAAAGATCCATATCATATAGAAAATGTAAAAATATAATCGATCTCAAAAAAATTTGCAAAAATATCCGTTGGAACCGGGAGGTCGCCATCTTCAACAGAAAAAATAAGAGGAGACAAAATTAGGCTATAAAAATAATATATTTCAATACAAAAGATCCAAATCTTTCAGAAAATGCAGAAAAGAGTCTCGAGCTCAGGAAAAATGCGCAAAAATGTCCATTGGAACCGGCAGATTGCCATCTTCAACAGAAAAATAAGATAATAGAAAATTAGGCCAAAATCCTATCATTTAAGAAAAAGATCAATATAATTCAGAAAATTTAGATAATAGCCCCAACCTCAGAAAAATCAACAAAAATATCCGTTGGAACCAGGGTGATCGCCATCATCAACTGAAAAATAAGAGAAGAGAAACTTAGGTTATAAAAATCATATCATTTAAAGAACATCTATATCTTCTAGAAAATGTAGAAAATAATCCCGAGCTTATAAAAATCTGCATCAATAACCGATGAAACCGGGAGATCGCTATTACAACTAAAAAATAAGAGAAGGCAAAATTAGGAATTAAAAATCATATCATTTAATATAAAGATCCATATCCTACAGAAAATGCAAAGTATAGCGCCAAGCTCAGAAAATTTCGCAAATATGTCCATTGGAACCGGGAGATCGTCGTCTTCAACTAAAAAAAGGAACGACAAAATTAGGCCAAAAATCATATCATTTAATACAAAGATACATATCTTTTATAAAACGTAGAAAATAGACCGAGCTCAAAAAAATCTGCAAAAATGTCCGTTGGAACCGGAAGATCACCATTCTCAAATGAAAAATAAGTGATGACAAAATTAGGCTATAAAAATCATATCATTTATAAATATCTATATCTAACAGAAACTGTCGAAAATAGCCCGTAGCTCAAATAATCTGCCAAAATGTCCATCGGAACCAAGAGATCGCCATCTTCAACGAAATAAAATAAGAGAAGACAAAATTAGGCCAAAAAATAATATCCAACGATCAAAATCTTCCAGAAAATGTAGAAAATAACTTCGGGCTCAAAAAATTCGCAAAAATTTTCGTTTGGCCCGGGAGACGCCATTTTCAACTGAAAAATAAGAGAAGATAAACTTAAACGATAAAAATCATATCATTTAATAAAAAGATCCATATCTTTAATAAAATTTAGAAAATAGTACCGAGCTCAGAAAAATCCGAAAAAATGTCTGTTGGAACCGAGAGATCGTCATCTTTAACAGAAAAATAAGAGAAGCTAAAATTAGAGCCTAAAAATCATATCATTTAATATATAGACCCATATCTTCCATACAATAAATAAAATAGCACCAAGCTCAACAAAAATCCGCATAAATGTCTGTTGGAACCAAGAGATCGCCATGTTCAACTGAAAAAAATAAGAGAAGACAAAATTATGCTATAAAGAGAATATCATTTAATATAAAGATCCATATCTTACAAAAAATGTAGAAAATAGCCCAGAGCTCATAAAAATCCAGAAAAATGTCTGTTGGAACCAGGAGAGCGCTATCTTCAACAAAAAATAAGAGAGGAAAAAATTAAATCAAAAAAATATTACATTTAATAAAACAATGCATATCTTCCAGCATATGCAGAAAATATCCCCGATCTCAGAAAAATCGGCAAAATATCAGTTGGAACAGTGAGATCTCCATCTTAAAATTAAAAATAAGAGAAGATGAAATCACGCCAAAGATGATACCATTTCATAAAATGATTCATATCTTCCAATAAAATGCAGAAAATAGCCCCGAGCTTAGAAAATCAGAAAATGTCAGTTGGAACCGAGGGACCAGAATTTTCAACTTAAAAAAGAGAAAACAAAATTAGGCCAAAAAATCATATCATTTAATAAAAGATCCATAACTAAGAAAATCCGCACAAATGTCTGTTGGAACCGGAAGATCGCCATTTTCAACTAAAAAAGAAAAGACAAAACTCGGCTATAAAAATCATATCATTTAATAAAAATTCCATATCTTTAATAAACTGTAGAAAATAGATCCGTGCTCAGAAAAATCTGAAAAAAATGTCCGTGGAAAACAAGAACGCGATCTTTAACATAAACATAAGAGAAGATAACATTAGATTATAAAAAGCATATCATTTAATATAAAGATTCATATAATACAAAAATGTAGAAAATTGGTCGGAGCTTGGAAAAATCCGCAAAAATGTCCATTGGAATTGGGAGATTGCCTTCTTCAAAAGAAAAAATAAGAGATGACAAATTTATGCAAAGAAAATCATATTATTAAACAAAGTGATTTACATCTTCCATTAAACGTAGAAAATAGCTCGAAGCTTAGACAAATCCGTAAAAAAGTCCGTTGGAACCAGGAGATCGCCATCTTCAATAGAAAAATAAGAGAAGACAAACTTAGGCTATAAAAATTCATATCATTTAATAAAAAGAAACATATCTTCCGCAAAATTTAGAAAATAGCTTAGAGGTCAAAAAATCCGTAAAAAATTTATTTGGAACTGAAAAATAAAAGAAAACAAAATTAGGCATGTTGAGTCATCGAGCCGGCACTCGAGGGGACTCGTTCGGCGAGCGATTAATGCCCACAGAGCCCACAAGTGAAGCCTATAACTGACTCAGTCAAGGCCCACATGCGAGTCACCCATTGCACTCCCACCGATTGAACTTGGGATTGAGGGTGAGCTCATAAATAGCAGCGACATGGACGACGGTTACCCATATTAAAGGGGAAGATCATGGCACCATAATTGGTGACCGTTATCCTCCCAACGTCACTTAAAAGGCCCCGGAGGTCCATAAATACAGGGAGACAAACAGAATAAGGAGGTACGAGATCTGATACTCTGAGATTACACACTTCATCTTATATTTCTTCCACAAAAGAGCTTACGATGCCAGACCTGAGACGAGCCTCCGTGGGTCGATCTCAGTTGCTCCAAGATCTTTTCTCTCTTAAGTTCCATTCTAACTTAAGCATTAGAGGGGATTTAGGTCGGGATCCAGATCCAACCCACCTTGACGCTTCCTTGTGGTGCAGATCTTCGAGTCTCGATCCTACAAGAGGTTCGTACGTGAGCTTATCAGCATCAATCGACCGATGCTCAAACCGTTCGAGGGTCGAACAAGCACTGCAAGTCAACCACTATACACCGACCCTGATTCTTCCAACCTAGGGTCCCACTCGATCGACTGACGAAGCTCCAATTAACCAAGAAAGGATCCATGTCAGCATCTCAATTGTTTCGATCATTTTTGGCCTTAACAGTTTGGCGTCGTCTGTGGGAAAGTTTATCAGTTCGACATCCCAAAGCAATAATAAGCTATGTCGAATGGACCCAGAAACATTGGATCGAACCCAGGTCCAAGCAAGAAACAAAAAGCGAATAGCGTCCAGGTGGAGGATGCCTCAGATTCAACGTCCTCATCAAAAAGACCCAAGAGGACCACCAAAGTACCTAGGTGTCCAAGGAGCAATTCGACCAATTTGCAGAGCAGGTCGACAAGAGTCTCAGCGTATCGACGACTCTGGTGCATCAAAACATGGGAGATCCACTATGTGCAAATGAGCAACTACCGCCTCTAAATCCAACTCTGACACCGACGAGAAGCTGACCATGCTTAGATATCCAAGAGATCCGAGAGTGGATCGGCAAGAGATTGCCCCACTCAATACAACTCCTACATATCACTAATATGGTGAAATGGAGAATGTTAACCATACCTTCGGTTTCCAGGAAGGACCTAGTCCCCCAACTATAAACAAGCGCCTCGCAGCATCTTGGATCAGATAATAAATGGAATCTCACCAGGCTACAACCATCTCGATTTTGCAGGTGGGTATGGGAGGAGAGAGGCGGAGGAAATTCTCAACCGATCCTCTGGAGCTACATACTTGCAAGCTGGGGATGAGCGATTCCAGCTTATCCATTCCACACTTCGGCAGACCCCATTGAAAGAGAACATCACGTCTGATTCCTTTCTCCCGAAATTCAAACTCACCGCCTTGCCGACATATGATGGCAGAGGCGACCCGTGGGCACACATTCACAAATACCCAAATGTGATGATGCTTCATGGGGCCGACGAGCCATACCTCAATCGAGCTTTTAACACTACCCTAGTCAAGACGACGGAGGGCTGGTACAATGGATTACCCAACGACAGTATCGGGTCATTCGACGAATTATCCGATTTTTTTGCAGGCAATTTGTCACAGATCGGTGTCCCAAGAGAAAGTCTTCCCCCCTCTTTATGTTAACAGAAGGATAAGGAGCCAATTCGAGCCCTCGTCTAACGATTCAATGAGAAAAGGCTCTAAGTAGAGGACACACCAGATGTAACTGTCATTGCGGCTTTCCCTCAAGCAGTGTGGGACAACCACTTGCGGAGGGTGCTCCACCAGTTTCCACCTAACAACTGATGCAAATCATAGCACAACTTCAAATGATCAAGTTCAAGTTCCAATTGGACAAATTATGCGATCATGAGTAAAGAAGTTCAAAGATGTACTTAACGAGTTGATTTTTGAGATTTGGGCTCAAGCAAATTCTTGGAGGTCATCATGAGCCATGTGTACAACAAAGATGGCTCAACATGACTCAAGTTCTAAAAGAATCCGACTAGGCTAGTGCAAATTCTGCAAATAAATTGGCATGCATTGGATTACTCTTTTTGGAAGGGTTGCATGCCAATTTCCTCTTTTTGGGAGGCTTGCATGCCAAAATACCTTATTTGGAAGGCTTGCATGCCTATATAATTACTTTCTTCTTTTTATGGAAGGCTTGCATGCCAAAATACTCTATTTGGAAGGCTTGCATGCCTAGATATTTAGTTTCCTTTTATATTTTTAGCATATGATCAGCCAATTAAAAAAAGAGTAGACAAAATAAGGCCAAAAATCATATCATTTAATAAAAAGGTTCATGTCTCTCAGAAAATGTATAAAAAATCCCCCAGCCAAGAAAAATCTGCAAAAATAAGAGAAGATAAATTTAGGATATAAAAATCATGTCATATAATATAAAGATTCTTATCTTCTAGAAACTGTAGAAAAAGGCCCGAGCTCAGAAAAAAATGCATAAAATGTCTTTTGGAACCGATAGATCGCCATCTTCAACTGGAAAATATGAGAAGACAACATTAGGCCAAAATAACATATCATTTAATAAAATGATCTATATCTTCCAAAAAATGTGGAAAATATGCCGGAGCTCAGAAAAATCCATAACAATGTCCGTTGGAACCGGGTGATCGCCATCTTCAACTGGAATATAAGAGAAGACAAAATTAAGAGAAAAATATCTAACCATTTAATAAAAAGATCGTCATCTTCACTAGAAAATAAGAGAAGACACATCTAGGCTAGAAACATCATATCAATTAATAAAAAGATTGATACCTTTCATAAAATGTAGAAAATAGCATCAAGCTCAGAAAATGATATATAAAAATTTTCAGTTTAAGATGGCGATATCCCGGTTACAACAGACATTTTTATAGATGAAGATGGCGATTTCTCGGTTCCAACGGACTTTTTTGGCCTAATTTTGTCTTCTCTGATATCATTTAATAAAACGGTCCACATATTCCAGAAAATGTGAAAAATAGTCCAGAGCTCGAAAATATCCGTAAAAATGTCCTTGGAACCGGGAGGTCGCCAACTTCTACTAGAAAATAAGAGAAGACAAAATTAGGCCAAAAATCATATCATTTAATAAAACGATCCATATCTTCCAGAAAATGTGGAAAATAGGTTGGAGCACAGAAAAATACGCAAAAATTCTGTTGGGATCGAGAGAATGCCATCTTCAACTGAAAAATAAGAGAAGACAAAATTAGGCCAAAAAATCATATCATTCAAAATAAAGATCGCCATCTTCAACTAGGAAATAAGAGAAGACAAACTTAGGTCATAAAAATCATATCGTTTAATAAAAAGATTCATATCTTGCATAAAATGTAGAAAATAGCCCAGAGCTCAGAAAAATCCGTAAAAATGTCTGTTGGAACTGGGAGATCGCAATCTTCAACATAAAAAAAGACAAACTTAAGCTATAAAAATCATATCATTTAATTAAAAGATCCATATCATGCATTAAATAAAGAAAATAGCACATAGCTCGGAAAATCTGCAATAATGTCTGTTAGAATCGGGCAAGCGCAATGTTCGATTGAAAAATTAGAGATGACAAAATTAGGAAATAAAAATCATGATTTAATATAAAGATTCGTATTTTCCATAAAATGTTGAAAATATCCCCGACTCAGAAAAATCTGCAAAAATATCCATCGAAATCGAGAGAGCACAAAATTTAATGAAAACAGAGAAGACAAAATTAGGCCAAAATACCTTATCATTTAATAAAATGATTGATATATTTCAGATAATACATAAAATAGCCCAGGGCTCAGGAAAATCCTCAAAAATATTTGTGGGAACCGGGAGATCACCATCATCAATGAAAATCTAAGAGAAGACACAATTAAACACAAAAATCATAGCGTTTAACAAAACAATCGTTATTTTCCAGAAAATAAAGAAAATAGCCACGAGGTCAGAAAAATCCGCAAAAATTTCTGTTGGAACCGAAAACTGTCATCTTTAAGTAAAAAATAAGAGAAGACAAATGTAGGCTATAAAAATCGTATTATTTAATAAAAAGATCCATATCTATAATAAAATGTAGAAAAATAGACTCGAATTCAGAAAAATCCGCAAATATTTTCGTTTGAACTAAGAGATCGCCATCATCAATTGAAAAATAAGAGAAGACAAAATTAGGCAAGAAAAATCATATCATTTAATAAAAAGATCCATATCTAGTAGGAAATGTAGAAAATAGTCCCAAGCTCGGAATTATCTGCCAAAATGTCTGTTGGAACCAGGATATCGCCATCTTCATCTGAAAAATAAGAGAAGACAAATTTAGCCTACAAAAATCATATAATGTATAATAAAGATCAACATCTTCCAGAAAATGTAGAAAATAATCTCGAACGCAGAAAAACCGTAAAAATTTCCATTGGAACCGGGAGATCGAAATTTTCAATTAGAAAAATAAGAGAAGACAAAATTAGGCCAACTATCATATTATTTAATAAAACGATCCATACCTTCAAAAAATGTTGAAAATAGGACGACGCTCAGAAAGACAAAATTAGGACAAAAAATCATATGGTTTAATAAAAAGATCGTCATCTTCAATTGGAAAATAATGGAAGACAAATTTATGATTGAAAAATCATAACATTTAATAAAAAGATCCATAACTTTTATAAAATGTGTAAAATAGCACCAAGCTCAGAAAATGATATATAAAAATCTTTATAGATTAAGATGGCGATCTCTCGGTTACAACAGACATGTAATAAAAAGATCCAGAAAATGGGGAAAGTAGCCCGGAGCTCAGAAAAATCCTCAAAAATGCCTTTTGGGACCAATAGAATGCCATTTTCAACTAAAATATAAGAGAAGACGAAATTAGTCCAAAAATCATATCATTCAATATAAAGATCGCCATCTTCAATTGGAAACTAAGAGAAGACAAAATTTAGCCAAAATATCATATCATTTAATAAAACAATCCATATCTTCCAAAAAAGTGGAAAATAGGTCTGAGCTCAAAAAAATCCGAAAAAACGTCAGTCGGAACTGGGTGATCACCATCTTCAACTGGAATATATGAGATGCAAAATTAGGCCCAAAATCATATCATTTAATAAAAATATCCCATCTTCAACTGTCATCTTCAACTGGAAAACAAGAGAAGACAAATTTTGGACAGAAAAATCATACCAGTTAATAATTAGATCCATATCTTTCATAAAATGAATAGCACCAAACTCAGAAAAGGATATACAAAAATATTTTAAGTTGAAGATGGCAATATCCCAGTTACCACTGATATTTTTATAGATGAAGATGGCGATTTCATTGTTCCGAAGTTTTTATTCTCTTATCTTTCAGTTAAAGATGGCGATTTCCTTGTTCTGAATTTTTTATTCTGTTATCTTTCAGTTGAAGATGACGATTTCTAGTTCCAATGGATATTTTTGGCCCAATTTTGCCTTCCCTAAAATCATTAAAAACGATCAATATATTCCAGAAAATATGGAAAATATCCAGTAGCTCAGAAATATTCGCAAAAATGTCCGTTGGAACCGGGAGATCGCCAACTTCAACTGGAAATTAAGAGAAGATAAAATTAGGCCAAAAAATTAGAGCATTTAATAAAACGTTCCATATCTTCCAGAAAATGTGGAAAATGGCCCGGAGCTTAGAAAAAATCTGCAAAAATTTCATTTGGGAGCGAGAGAAGGCCATCTTCAACTGAAATATAAGAGAAGACAAAATTAGGCCAAAATCATATCATTAAATATAAAGATCGCCATCTTCCACAGGAAAATAATAGAAAGAAACTTAGGTTATAAAATTCATATCATTTAATAAAAAGATCCATATCTTTCATAAAATGTAGAAAATATGCCAGAGCTCAGAAAAATCCGCAAAATTATCTGTTGGTACCGAGAGATCGCCATCTTCAACTTAAAAATGATAGAAGACAAAACTAAGATATACAAATCATATCATTTAATAAAAAGATCCATATTTTCCATAAAATAAAGAAAATAGCACAGCGACCAAAAAATCCAAAAAAAAATGTCCGTTGAATCTGGGAGATCGCCATGTTCAACTGAAAAATATGAGAAAGCAAAATTTGGTAGTAGAAATCATATCATTTAATATAAATATTCTAATTTTCCATAAAATGTTAAAAATATCCTCGCGTTCAGAAAAATCCGTAAAGATATCTGTCAGAACCGAGAGATCGCCAAATTTAACTAAAAAAGAGAAGAGAAATTATGTCAAAAAATCATATCATTTAATAAAACAATTGATATCATCCATATAATACAGAAAATAGGCCATATCTCAGAAAATCCGCAAAAATATCTGTTGGTTCCTGGAAATCGCCATCAGTAGCGAAAAAATAAGAGAAGACAAATTTTGCCCAAAAAATCTTATCATTTAATAAAACGATCGATATCTTCCAGAAAATTGAAAAAATATCACCGAGTTCAGAAATATCCGCAAAATTGTCCGTTGGAACTGGGAGAACGCCATCTTCAAGTGAAAAATAAGAGAACATAAACGTAGGCTATAGAATCATATAATTTAATAAAATATCCATATCGACAATAAACCACAAAAATAGCCTATAGGTTAGAAAAATCAAAAAAATTTCCGTTGGAACCGAGAGATCGCCATCTTCAATTGAAAAATAAGGAAAGACGAAATTCGGATAGAAACTTCATATCATTTACTAAAAAGATCTAAGTCTTACAGAAAATGTAGAAACTAGGACTGTGCCCAGGAATATCAGCAAAAATATCCGTTGGAACCGGGATACTGCCATCTTCAACCAAAAAATAAGAGAAGAAAAAAATTAGCCTACAAAAGTCTAATAAAAAGATCCAAATCTTCGAGGAAATGTAGAAAATAGTCCAGAGTACAGAAAAATCCGCAAAAATGTCCGTTGGAACCGGGAAATCGCCATCTTCTATCAGAAATAAGAGAAGACAAAATTAGGCCAACATATTATATTATTTAATAAAACGATCCATGTCTTCCAAACGTGTGGAAAATAGGCCTAAACTCAGGAAAATCCGCAAAAATTTCCATTGGAACCGCGAGATCGCCATCTTCAACTGGAAAAAAGAGAAGAAAAATTTTGGCTAGAAAAATCGTATCATTTAATAAAAAGATCCATATTTTTAATAAAATGTATAAAATAGCACCAAGCTCAGAAAATGATATATAAGAAACTTTTTAGTGGAAGATGGCGATATCTCGGTTACAATGTACATTTTAATAGATGAAGATGGTGATTTCCCGGTTCTAAATTTTGACTTCTCTTATATTTCAGTTGAAGATGTCGATTTTCCAGTTCCAGCAAACATTTTGTGGCCTAATTTTGTCTTCTCCAACATCATTTAATAAAACGATCCATTTCTTCTAAAAATGTGGAAAATAGCCCGGAGCTCAGAAATATCTGCAAAAATGTCTGTTGGAATAGGGAGATCGACAACTTCAAATAGAAAATACAAGAAGACAAAATTAGGCCAAAAAATCATATCATTTAATAAACCATCCATATCTTCCAAAAAAATGTGCAAAATAGCCCGGAGCTAAGAAAAATTCGCAAAAAGTCCTTTGGGACCAAGAGAATGCCATCTTAAACTAGAATATAAGAGAAGACAAAATTAGGCCAAAAAATAATATCATTCAATATAAAGATCGCCATTTTCAATTGGAAAATAAGAGAAGACAAACTTTAGTTATAAAAATCACATCATTTAACAAATCACTTCATTTAAAATAGCCCTAAGCTCCGAAAAATTCACAAAAATGTCTGTTAGAACCAGGAGATCCCATCTTCAACTTAAAAATAATTGAAGTCAAACTTGAGCAATAAAAATCATATCATTTAATAAAAAGATCCATATCTTTCATAAAATAAAGAAATTAGTGCCGGGCTCAGAAAATCTGAAAAAATGTTCGTTGGAATTGAGAGATCGCTATGTTCAACTGAAAAATAAGAGAAGGCAAAATTTGGCAATAAAAATCATTTCATTAATATAAAGATTCTTATTTTCCATAAAATGTTGAAAATATCCACGAGCTCAGAAAAATCAGCAAAAATATTTGTCAGCATCGGGAGATCGCTAAATTTAACAAAAAAGTCAAAATTTAGCCAAAAATCACAACATTTAATAAAAGGGTCGATATCTTCCGAATAATGCAGAAAAATATCCCAGAGCTCAGAAAAATCCTCAAAAATATCTGTTGGAACCGGGAGATATCCATCATCAACCAAAAAATATATAAGAAGATGAAATTAGGCCAAAGTTCATATCATTTAATAAAACGATCGATATCTTTAAAAAATACAGAAAATAGCCTCGAGGTCAGAAAAATTCGAAAAAATTCCTTTAGAACTGGGAGATCGACATCTTCAAGTGAAAAATAAGAGAAGACAAAATTTAGCCAGAAAAATCAAATCATTTAAAAAATCCATATCTTCTAGAAAATGTAGAAAATAACCCAAGCTCAGAAAGATCTGCAAAAATATCTGTTGTAACCGAAAGACCTCCATACTCAGCTGAAAAATAAGAGTAAACAAATTTAAGCCAAAAATCATATATTTAATAAAAAGAAGTAGAAATAGGCTTGAGGTCACAAAAATCGGCAAAAACGTCTGTTGGTACGGGGAGATCGCCGTCTTCAATTGAAAATAAGAGAAGATAAAATTAGGCAATAAAACCCTATCATTTAATAAAGAGATCTATATCATATTGAAAATATAAAAATACACTCGATCTCAGAAATATCTGCAAAAATGTTTATCGGAACCGGGAGGTCGCCATCTTTAACTGAAAAATAAGAGGAGACAAAATTAGTCTATAAAAATAATATATTTCAATTCAAAGCATCCATATCTTCCAGAAAATGCAGAAAGTAGTCCCGAGCTAAGGAAAAATATGCAAACAATGTCTGTGGAACCGAGAGATCGCCATTTTCAACGGAAAAAAATAAGAGAATAGAAAATTAGGCCAAAAATCATATCATTTAATAAAATGTTAAATATCTTTTAGAAAATTTAGGAAATAGCCCCAAGCTCAGAAAAATCAGCAAAAATATCCGTTGGAACCGAGAGGTTGCCATCATCAACTGAAAAATAAGAGAAGAGAAACTTGGTTAACAAATCATATGATTTAATAAAACATCCATATATTCCAGAAAATGTAGAAAATAGCCCAGAGTTAAGAAAAATTTACAAAAATATCTGATGGAACCGTGAGGTCGCCATCTACAACTAAAAAATAAGATAGACAAAATTAAAATTTAAGAATCATTTCATTTAATATAAAATCCATATCTTACAGAAAATGTAATAAATAGCGCCAAGCTCAAAAAAATCCGCTAAAAAGTTTGTTGGAACTGGGAGATCGTCATCTTCTACTAAAAAGGAAAGAAAAAATTAGACCAAAAAATCATATCTATCAATAAAAATATCCATATCTTCCAGAAAATGTAAAAAATGGTCCTGAGCTCAGAGAAGTCCCCAAAATGTCTGTTGGAACCGGGAGATCGTTATATTCAAATAAAAAATAAGAGAAGATAAACTTAGGCTATAAAAATCATACCATTTAATATAACAATCCATATTTTAAAGAAAATGTAGAAAATAGCCCCGAACTTAGAAAAATCCGCAAAAAAATCCGTTGGAACCGAGAGATTGCCTTCTTCAACCGAAAATAGAAGAGAAGACAAAATTAGGCCAAAAATCATATCCTTTAAAAAATACATATCTTTCAAAAAAATGTAGAAAATAGACTCGAGCTCAGAAAAATCGCAAAAAAGTCCGTTGGAACTAAGAGATTGCCATCCTCAAATGAAAAATAAGTGATGACAAAATTAGGCTATAAAAATCATATCATTTTTAAAGATCCATATTTTACAGAAAATGTAGAAAAATAGCACGTAGCTCAAAAAATCCGCAAAAATGTCCCTTGGAACCAAGAGATGGCCATCTTCAACGAAAAAAGACGACAAAATTAGGCCAAAAATCATATCATTTAATAGAATGATCCATATCTTCTAGAAAATGCACAAAATAGCCCCGAGGTCATAAAAATTCACAAAATTTTTTGTTTAAACCGGGAGATGCCATCTTCAACTTAAAAATAAGAGAAGATAAACTTAGGCGATAATAATCATATCATTTTATAAAAAGATTCATATCTTTCATAAAATTTTAAAAATAGCACCGAGCTCAGAAAAATCCGGAAAAATGTTCGTTGGAACCAAAACATTGACATCTTTGACAGAAAAATAAGAGAAGACAAAATTATAGAATATTTATAGACCCCTATCTTCCATAAAATGTAGAAAATAGCACCAAGCTCAAAAAATCGCATAAATGTCCGCTGAAAAAAATTAGAGAAGAAAAAAGTATGCCATAAAAATCATATCATTTAATCTAAAGATCGGTAGCTTACAAAAAATTTAGAAAATAGCATTGAGATCACAAAAATCTGCAAAAATGTCCGTTGAAAGTGGGAGATCGCCATCATCAACGAAAAATCTAAGAGAAATCAAAATTAGACAAAAAATCATAGCATTTAATAAAACGATCGTCAGAAAATAGTTTTGATGAAAGAAAAATCCGCAAAAATTTTCGTTGGAACCGGAAAACATGCATCTTCTAGGAAAAATAAGAGAAGACAAACGTAGGCTATAAAATTCATATCATTTAATAAAAGATCCATTTCTACAATAAAATGTAGAAAATAGACTCGAGTTCAGAAAAATCCGCAAAAAATTTCGTTTCAACAGGGAGATCGCCATCATTAATTGAAAAATAAGAAAAGACAAAATTAGGCTAGAAAATCATATCATTTAATAAAAAGATACATATCTTACAGAAAATGTTGAAAATAGTCCCGGGCTCAAAAATATCGGGTAAAATGTCCGTTGGAATAAGGATATCGCCATCTTCAACTTAAAAATAAGAGCAGATAAAATTAGGCTACAAAAATCATATAATGTAATAAAAGATCCATATCTTCCAGAAAATGTAGAAAATAATCCTGAGCTCAGAAAAATGCACAAAAAATGTCCGTTGGAACCGGGAGATCGTAATCTTCAACTGGAAAAAAAGAGAGGCCAAAATTAAGCCAAAATATCATATTATTTAATAAAATGATCCATATCTTCCAAAAAATGTGGAACATAGGCCAGAGCGCAGTAAAATCCGGAAAACTGTCCGTTTAAACTGGAGATCGTCATCTTCAACCAAAAAATTAGAGAAGACAAAATTAGGCCAAAAATAATCTCATTTAATAAAAAGATCTATACCTTTCAAAAATGTATAAATTTACTAAGCTCAGAAAAACCGAAAAAATGTCTATGGGAACCGGGTGATCGACTAGAAAATAAGAGAAAACCAAATTAGGCCCAAAAATCATATAATCTAATAAAACGATCCATATCTTCCAGAAAGTGCGCCAAAATAGCTTGGAGGTCAAAACAATCCACATAAATATCTTCCAAATATGTGAAAAATTAGCCCAGAGCTCAGAAAAATACGCAGAAATGTCAGTTGGAACCAGGAGATCGACATTTTCAACGAAAAATAATAGAAGACAAAATTAGGACAAAAATAATATCATTTAACCAAACGATTCAAATTTTCCAGAAAATGTGGAAACTAGCTTCGTGCTCAAACAAATCCGCATAAATGTCTGTTGGAATCGGGAGATCGCGATATTCAACGAAAAAAATAAGAAAAGTGAAAATTAGGCTAAAAAATCATATCATTTAATAAAAAAGATCCATATCTTCAAGAAAATTAGGCACAAAAATCAGACTATTTAATAAAAAATTCATATCTTCCAGAAAATGTAGAAAAAGGTTCAAATCAGAAAAATCCGCAAAAATGTCCGTCGAAACGGGAGATCTCCATCTTCAACAGAAAAAATAAGAGAAGACATCTTGGGCTATAAAAATCATATCATTTAATTAAAAGGTACATATCTTCCATAAAATGTAGAAAATAGCCATGAGCTAAGAAAAATCCGCAAAAATGTCTATTGGAAGTGGCTGATAGCCTTCTTCAATTGAAAAATAAGAGAAGACAACATTATGCTATAAAAATCATATTATTTAATAAAAAGAGCCATATATTCAATAAAATATAGAAAATAGCTCGAAGATCAGAAAAATCTGTAAAAATGTCTGTTGGAACCGAGAGATTGCCATCTTCAACTTAAAAAGAAGAAGAGATAAAATTAGGCCAAAAATCATATTCTTTAATAAACAGATATATCTTTCATAAAATGTAGAAAATAGCCCTGAGCTCAGAAAAATCCTTAAAAATGTCCGCCGAAAGCAGCCATCTTCAACTGAAAAAAGAGAAGACAAAATTAGGCCAAAAATCATATCCTTTAATAAAAGGATACATATCTTACAAAAATGTTGAAAAATAGTCCCAAGCTAAGAAAATTCCGCAAAAATGTCCACTGGACCCAGTAGATCGCATTCATCACCTAAAAATAAGAGAAAAATATGCGGGCTATAAAAATCCTCTCATTTAATAAAAATATGATATCTCACATAAAATGTAGAAAATAGCACCGAACTCAGAAAAATCTCCAAAAATATCAGTTGGAACTAGGGGATCACCAACTTCAATTGAAAAATAAGAGAGGCAAAATTAGGACAAAAATCAAATCATTTAATATAAAGAAGCATATCTTATAGAAAATTAGAAAATAGCCCAGAGTTCAGAATAATTCGAACAGATGTAAAATGGAACCGGGAGATCGCCGTCTTCCACTGAAAAAAGAGAAGACAAAATTAGGCCAAAAAAATCATATCTTCCAATAAAAATATCCATATAATCCAGAAACTGTAGAAAATAGCCCTAAGCTAAGAAAAATCTGCAAAATTATCCGTTGGAACTGGTACAACACCGCCATCTTCAACTTAAAAAAAGAGAAGACAAATGTCGGCAATAAAAACATATCATTTAATAAAAAGATTCTCATCTTTCATAAAATGTAGGAAATATCATCGAGGTCATAAAAATCCGCAAAAATGTTCGTTGGAATCGGTAGATCACCATCATCAACTGAAAAATAAAAGAAGAAAAAATCAGACCAAAATCATATCATTTAATAAAATAATCCATATATTCCTGAAATTTTAGAAAATAGCATCGAGGTTAGAATAATACGCAAAAATGTTTGTATCTCATTTAATAATAGAAAGACCCATAATTTCCGGGAGAATCTGGGAGAATCTTCCGCTGAAAAATAATAGAAGACAAAATTGGGCCTAAAATCGTATCATTTAATAAAAAGACCCATAATTTCCTTTAAATGTAGAAAAATAAACCCGAGCTCAGAAAAATCTGCAAAAATGTCCATTGGAACCGGGAGATCGCTATCTTCACTGTAAAATAAGAGAATACAAAATTTGATTATAAAAATTATATCATTAAATATAAATATTCATATCAAACAGAAAATGTAGAAAATAGCCCGGAGCTCAAAAAAATCTGCACAAATGTCTGTGAGAACCAGGAGATCACCATTTCAACTTTAAAAAGAGAAGACAAAATTAGGCCAAAAAACCGTATCAATTTACAAACGTTTCATATCTTCCAGAAATTGTAGAAAATAGCCACAAGCTAAAAAAAGTACAAAAATGTCCATTAGAACCAGGAGATCGCTATCTTCAACCGAAAAAAATTATGAGAAGACCAACATAGGCTATAAAAATTATATCAATTAATAAAAGTTCTATATCTTCCATAAAATGTAAAAAATAGCACCAAGCTCAAACAATCTGCAAAAATGTCCATTGGAACCGGTAGATCGCCATCTTCAACTGAAAAAAATAAGAGAAGACAAAATTAGGCTATTAAAATCATATCAATTAATAGAAAGATACATATCTTACTAAAAATGTAAAAATTAGCCTGAAGCTTAAAAAATCTGCAAAAATATTCGTTGGAACCCGGAGATCGCAATCCTCCTCTGAAAAATAAGAGAAGACAAAATAAGACCAAAAATCGTATTATTTAAAAAAATATTCTTATCTTCAAGAAAATTTGGAAAATAGGCTTAATGTCAGAAAAATCTTCAAAAATGCCGGTTGGAACTGGGAGATTGCCATCTTCAACTAAAAAAAAATATGAAAATAGAAACTTAGGCTAAAATAATCATACCATTTAATATAAAGATCCATATTTTAAATTAACTGTAGAAAATAGCTCAGTGCTCAGAAAAATCCATAAAAATCTCCGTTAAAGCCGGAAGAGCGCCATATTCAACTGAAAAATAGAAAATAGCTCCGAGCATAAAATGCAAAAAATAGCTTCGAGCTCAGAAAAATCCAGAAAAATGTCCTTTGGAACATGGAGATCCCATCTTCAACTAAAAATAATTGAAGACAACTTTGAGCAATAAAAATCATACCATTTAATAAAAAAAATCCATATCTTCCATAAAATAAAGACAATAGCACCGAGCTCAGAAAATCCGAAACAACGTTTATTGGAAGCGGGAGATCGCTATGTTCAACTGAAAAATAAGAGAAGACAAAATTTGGTAATAAAAATCATATCATTTAATATAAAGATTCTTACTTTCATTACACGGTTGAAAATATTCCCGAGCTCAAAAAACCCGCAAAAATATCTGTCGACACCGGGAGATTGCTAAATGTAACCAAAAAGTCAAAAGTCAGCCAAAAAATCACAACATTTAATAAAACCGACGATATCTTCCAGATAATGCTGAAAATAGCCCAGAGCTCAGAAAAATCTGCAAAAATATCCATTGGAACTCGGAGATCGCCATCATCAATAGAAAAAATACATGAGAAGATGAAATTAGGCCAAAAATCATATCATTTAATAAAACGATCGATTTCTTTTAGAAAATACAGAAAATAGCCTCGAGGTCCGAAAAATTTGCAAAAATTCCATTGGAATTGGGAGACAGACATCTTCAAGGGAAAAATAGAACACAGAAAATTGCCTCGAGGTCAGAAAAATCTGCAAAAAATTCTGTTGGAACCGAGAGGTCGTCATCTTCAATTGAAAAATAAAGGAAGACAAAATTAGGATTGAAAAATCATATCATTTAATAAAAAGATCAGTATGTTACAGAAAATGTAGAAACTAGTCCTAGCTCAGAAATATCAACAAAAATGTCCGTTTGAACTGGGATATTGCCATCTTCAACAGAAAAATAAGACAGATAAAATTAGCTTACAAAATCATATAATGTAATAAAAAGATCCATATCTTCGAGAAAATGTAGAAAAAAGTCCCGAGCACAGAAAAATCAGCAAAAAAATTCATTGGAACCGGGGGATCTCCATCTTCAACTGGAAAATAAGAGAAGACAAATTTAGGCTAGAAAAATCATCTCATTTAATAAAAAAATCCATATCTTTCATAAAATGTAGGAAATAGCACCATATTCAGAAAATGATATATAAAGATCTTTTCAGTTGAAGCCGGCGTTATCCCAGTTATAAAGCACAATTTTATAAATGAAGATGGTGATTTTCCTGTTTCGAATTTTGTCTCATCTTATATTTCAGTTGAAGATGGCAATTTTCCAGTTTCAACAAACATTTTTTGGCCTAATTTTGTCATCTCTGATATCATTTAATAAAGCGATCCATATCTTACAGAAAATGTGAAAATGGCCCGGAGCTCAGAAATATCCGCAAAAATGTTCGTTGGAACCGGGGATCGCCAACTTCAATTGGAAAACAAGAGAAGACAAAATTAGGCCAAAAATCATATCATTTAATAAAAGGATACATATCTTCCAGAAAAAAATGGAAAATATCCCGGAGCTCAGAAAAATCCGCATAAATGTCCTTTGGGACCGAGAGAATGCCATCTTCAACTAAAATATAAGAGAAGACAAAATTAAGCCAAAAAAATCATATCATTCAATATAAAGATCGCCATCTTCAATTGGAAAATAAGAGAAGACAAACTTTGATTATAAAAATCACATCATTTAATAAAAAGATTCATATCGTCTATAAAATGCATAAAATAGCACATAGCTCAAAAAATCCGTAAAAATGTCCGTTGGAACTGGGAGATCGCCATCTTCAACTTAAAAAATAGAAGACAAACTTAAGCTATCAAAATAATATCTTCCATAAAATAAAGAAAATAGCACCGAGCTCAGAAAATCCAAAAAAAGTTTGTTGGAACCGTGAGATCGCTATGTTCAACCGAAAAAATAAGAGAAGACAAAATTTGGCAATAAAAATCATATCATTTAATAAAAAGATTCTTATTTTCCATAAAATGTAGAAAATATCACCAAGCTCAAAAAAATCCGCAAAAATATCTGTAGAATTGGGAGATTTCTAAATTTAACAGAAACGACAAAATTCGGCCAAAAGTCATATTATTTAATAAAACGGTCGATATCTTCTAGATAATATAGAAAATAGCCTAGAGCTCAAAAATATCTGTAAAAATATCCGTAGGAACCAGGAGATCGCCATCATCAACGAAAAAATATATAAGAAGATAAAAATATATGATTGATATCTTTCAGTAAATACAGAAAATAGCCTCGAGGTCAAAAAAATTTGCAAGAATTCCGTTGGAACTGGGAGACCGCCATCTTTAAGTGAAAAATAAGAGAAGACAAAATTAGGCTAGAAAAATCATATCATTTAATAAAAAGATCCCTATCTTCTAAAAATGTAGAAAATATCCCCAAGCTCAGAAAGATCGGTAAAATGTATGTTGGAACCGACATATCGCCATACTCAGCTGAAAAATAGGAGTAAACAAAATTAAGCCAAAAAGTCATTTCATTTTATAAAAAGAAGTAGAATAGGCTCAAGGTCAGAAAAATCCGCAAAAACGTCCTTTGGTACGGAGAGATCCCCATCTTCAACTAAAAAATAAGAGAAGACAAAATTAGGCTATAAAAATCAGATCATTTAAAAAAGATTCGTTTCCTAGAGAAAATGTAAAAAGACACCTGATCTCTAAAAAATCTGGAAAAATGATTGTCAGAACCGAGAGGTCTCCATCCTCAACTGAAAAATAAGAGGAGACAAAATTAGGCTATAAAAATAATATATTTCAATTTAAAAGATCCATATCTTCCTGAAAATAGTCCCGATCTCAGGAAAAATATGCAAAAATGTCCGTTGGAACCAGGAGATCGTCATCTTCAACTTTAAAAAAAATAAGAGAATAGGAAATTGGCCAAAAAAACCCTATCATTTAATAAAAAGATCAATATCTTTCAGAAAATTTAGGAAATAGCCCCGAGCCCAGAAAATCAGTAAAATATCTGTTGGAACCAGGAGATCGCCATCTTCAACTGAAAAAAAATAAGAGAAGAGAAACTTAGGTTATAAAAATCGTATGATTTAATAAAACATCCATATCTTTTAGAAAATGTAGAAAATAGCCCTGAGCTCAGAAAAATCAGCAAAAATATCTGATGGAATCGGGAGATCGACATCTATAACTGAAAAATAAGAGAAAATAAAAGCAGGATTTAAATATCATATCATTTAATACAAAGATCCATATCTTACAGAAAATATAAAAAATAGCGCCGAGCTCAGAAAAATCTGCAAAAAAGTCTGCTTGAATTGGGAGATCGTCATCTTCAAATGGAAAAGGAAAGACAAAATTAGACCAAAAAATATCATTCTATAAAAAGATCCATATCTTACAGAAAATGTAGAAAATAGTCCGGAGCTTTGAGAAGTTCACAAATGTCTGTCGGAACTGGGAGATCGTCATATTCAATTGAAAAATAAGAGAAGCTAAAATTAGGCTATAAAATCAAATCATTTAATATAACAGTCCATATCTCACAGAAAATATAGAAACTAGCCCCGAGCTTAAAAACTCCGCTAAAAAGTCCGTTGGAACTAGTAGATTGCCTTCTTCAACCAAAAAAGAAGAGATGACAAAATTAGGCCAAAAAATCATTTCATTTAATAAAAAATACACATCTTTCAGAAAATGTAGAAATTAGACACGAGCTCAGAAATATCCGCAAAAATGTCCGTTGGAACCGGGAGAATGCCAACCTCAAATAAAAATTAAGTGATGACAAAATTAGGCTATAAAAATCATATCAATTATAAAGATCCAAATCTTGCAGAAAATGTAGAAAATAGTATCTAGCTATAAAAATCCGCAAATTTTCCGTTGGAACCAAGAGATCGCCAAATTAGGCCAAAAATATATCATTTAATAGAACGATCCATATATTCCAGCAAATATAGAAAATAGCCACGAGCTCATAAAAATCCACAAAAATTTTCCTTTAAACCGGTACATGCCATCTTCAATTGAAAAATAAGAGAAGATAAACTTAGATGATAAAAATCATATCATTTAATAAAAAGATTCATATCTTCCATAAAATTTAAAAAATAGCACTGAGCTCGAAAAAAATCAGAAAAAATGTCTGTTAGAAACCAGAGATCGCCATCTTTAACAGAAAAATAAGAGAAGACAAAATTAGAACCTAAAAATCATATCATTTAATATATATACCCATATCTTCTATAAAATGTAGAAAATAGCACCTAGCTCAAATAAATCCACAAAAAATGTCTGTTGGAACCGTGAGACTGCCATGTTCAACAGAAAAAAATAAGAGAAGACAAAATTATTCAATAAATATCATATCATTTAATATAATGATCCATAGCTTACAGAAAATGTTGAAAAATAGCCCGGAGCTCATGAAAATCCTCAAAAATGTCCGTTGGAACCGTGAGATCGTTATCTTCAACGAAAAAATAAGAGAAAACTAAGCTAATCCAAACAGTATATCATTTAATAAAACGACCCATATCTTCCAGAAAATGTAGAAAATAGCCCCGATCTCAGAAAAATCAGCAAAATGTCAGTTGGAACAGCAAGATCACCATCTTCAACTTAATAATAAGAGAAGATAAAATTAGGCAACGATGATATCATTTAATAAAAAGATTCATATCTTCCAGAAACTGCAGATAATAACCCCGAGCTTAGAAAAATCGGCAAAGTGTCAGTTGGAACTGAGATATTGGAATTTTCAACTTAAAAATAAGAGAAAACAAAATTAGGCCAAAAAATCATATCATTTAATAAAACTATTCATATCTTCCAGATAATGTAGAAAATAGGCCAGAGCTCAGAAAAATCTGCCAAAATATCCGATGGAACCGGGAGATTGTCATCTTGAACTGAAAAATAAGATAAGTGAAACTTAGGTTATAAAAATCATAGCATTTAGTAAAAAGCTCCATATCGTCCAAATGTAGAAAATAGCCTCGACTCAGAAAAATCAATAAAAATATCTGTTGGAACAAGGAGATCGCCATCTTCAATATATAAATAAGAGAAGACAAAATTAGGGTATGAAAATCATATCATTTAATATAAAGATACATGTCTTCCAAAAATTGAAGAAAATAGCACCAAACCTAGAAATATCCGCAAAATATCTGTTGGAACCTGAAGATCTCATATCATTTAATAAAACAATCCATATCTTCCAAAAATATGGAAAAAAGGCCGTAGCTCTGGAAAATCCACAAAAATGACAAAATTGTCCCTTGGAACCGGGTGATCGCCAACTTCATCTAGAATATAAGAGGCGACAAAATTTGGCCAAAAAATCATATCATTTAATAAAAAGATCGTCATCTTCAACAAGAAAATAAGAGAAGACAAATTTTGGCTAGAAAAATCATATCAATTTAAAAAAAGATCCATATCTTCCTAAAAATGTAGAAAATACCACTAAGCTCAGAAAATGATATATAAAAATCATTTTAATTAAAGATGGAAATATCCCTGTTACAACAAACATTTTTATAGATGAAGAAGGTGATTTCCCGGTTCTGAATTTTGTATTCTGTTATAATTTCAGTTGGAGATGGCGATTTTTCGGTTCCAACGGACATTTTTGGCCTAAATTTGTCTTCTCTGATATCATTTAATAAAATGATCTATATATTTCAAAAAAATGTGAAAAATAGCCCATAGCACAGAAAAATCCGCAAAAATATCCGTTGGAACCGAGAAATCGCCATCTTTAACTTAAAATTATCCGAAGACAAATTTAAACTATAAAAATCATATCGTTTAATAAAAAGATCCATTAATTCCTTAAAATAAAGAAAATAGCAAATAGCTCAAAAAATCTGAAAAATGTCTGTTAGAACTGGGAAACCGTCATCTTCAAGTGAAAAATAAGAGAAGACAAGTGAACGCTATAAAAATCATATCATTTAATAAAAAGATCCATATCTACAATAAAATGTAGAAAATAGCCTCCAGTTCAGAAAAATCCACAAATATTTCTGTTGGAACCGAGAGATCACCATCATCAAATGAAAAATAAGAGAAGACAAAATTAGGCTTGAAAAATCATATCAATTAATTAAAAGATCCATATCTTACAGAAAATGTAGATAATAGTCCCAAGCTCAGAATTATCAGACAAAATGTCAGTTGGAACCGGGATATCAACATCTTCAACTGAAAAATAAGAGAAGATAAAATTAGGCTACAAAAATTATAAAATGTAATAAAAAGATCCATATTATCCAGAAAATGTAGAAAATAATACCGAGCGTAGAAATATCCGTAAAAATATGCGTTTGAACTGGGAGATCGCAATCTTCAACTAAAAAATAAGAGAAGAAAAAATTAGGCCAAAATATATTATCATTTAATAAAATGAACCATATCTTCCGATCCATATCTTCCAAAAATGTGAAAAATAGGTTGGAGCTTAGAAAATTCCACAAAAATGTCTATTGAAAACGGGTGATCGCTATCTTCAACTGGAATATAACAGAAGACAAAATTAGGCTTAAAAATTATATCATTTAATAAAAATATCGGCATCTGCAACTGGAAAATAAGTGAAGACTAATTTAGGATAGAAAAGTCATAACAATTAATAAAAAGATCCATATCTTTTATAAATTGTTTAAAATAGCACCAAGCTCAGAAAATGATATATAAAAATCTCTTCAGTTGAAGATGGCGATATCCTGGTTAGAACTGACATTTTTATAGATGAAGATGTCGATTTCCATGTTCCAAATTATGTCTTCTCTTATCTTTTAGTTGAACATTGCAATTTCCCGTTCCAACAGACATTTTTGGCCTAATTTGTGTGTTCTTCGATATTATTTAATAAATGAACCATATATCCAGAAAATATGGAAAATATTCCAGAGCTTGGAAATATCAGGAAAATGTCCGTTTGAACCAGAGATCGCCAACTTCAACTGGAAATTAAGAGAAGAAAAAATTAGGCCAAAAAATCATATCATTTAATAAAACTTTCCATATCTTCTAGAAAATGTGGACAATAGCCCGGAGCTCTGAAAAATCCACAAAATTTCCTTTAGGACTGACAGAATGCCATCTACAACTGAAATATAAGAGAAGACAAAATTAGGCCAAAAATCATATCATTCAATATAATGATTATCATCAACTTGAAAATACGAGGAACAAAACTTAAGTTATAAAAATCATAAGAGCGTAGAAATATCCGTAAAAATATGCGTTTGAACTGGGAGATCGCAATCTTCAACTAAAAAATAAGAGAAGAAAAAATTAGGCCAAAATATATTATCATTTAATAAAATGAACCATATCTTCCGATCCATATCTTCCAAAA
>CM061140.1:62107726-62268037 GCA_030789695.1 Scilla litardierei
ATTTAATAAAAGATACATATCTGCCATAAAATGTAGAAAATAGCCCCGAGCTCAGAAAAATCCGCAAAATGTCCGCTGGAACTAGGAGATCACCATATTCAACTAAAAAAGAGTAGACAAAAGTAGGCCAAAACATCTTATCATTAATAAAAAGGTTCATGTCCCTCCGAAAATGTACAAAAAAGCCCTAAGCTAAGAACAATCCGCAAAAATGTTGGAACCTGGAGATCGCCATCTTCAACTAAAAATAAGAGAAGATAAATTTGGGATATAAAAAACTTGTTATATAATATAAAGATTCTTATCTTCCCGAAATTGTAGAACTGGAAGATCGACATCTTCAACTGGAAAATAAGAGAAGACAAAATTAGGACAAAATATCATATCATTAAATAAAAATAAGAGAAGACAACTGTATGCTATAAAAATCATATTATTAAATAAAAAGATCCATATCGACAATAAAATGTAGAAAATAACATCAAGTTCAAAAAAATCCGCTAATATCTCTGTTTGAACTGGGAGATCACCATCACCAATTGAAAAATAAGAGAAGACAAAATTAGGCTTAAAAAATCATATCATTTAATAAAAAGATTCATATCTTACAGAAAATGTAGAAAGTAGTCCCGAGCTCAAAATTATCGGCCAAAATGTCCGTTCGAACCGGGATATCGCCATCTTCAACTGAAAAATAAGAGAAGACAAAATTAGGCCAAAAATCACAGCATTTAATAAAACATTCCATATCTTGGAGAGAATGTGGAAAATAGCTCGGAGCTCAGAAAAATTTACAAAAATTTCCTTTGGGACCGAGAGAATGTCATCTTCAACTGAAATATAAGAGAAGACAACATTATGCCAAAAAATCATATCTTCAACATAAACATCGCCATCTTCAACGGGAAAATAAGAGAAAACAAACTTAGCTTATAAAAATCAAAACATTTAATAAAAAGATCCATATCTTCCATAAAATGTAGAAATAGCCTGGAGCTCAGAAAAATCCGCAAAAATGTCAGTTGGAATTGGGAGATCGTCATCTTCAACTTAAAAATAATAGAATACAAACTTAAGCCATCAAAATCATATCATTTAATAAAAATACGTATCTTCCATAAAATGAAGAAAATACCATCGAGCTCAGAAAATCCAAAAAAATGTCCGTTGGAACCAGAGATCGCCATGTTTAACCGAAAAATAAGAGAAGACAAAATTTGGCAATAAAAATAATATCATTTAATATAAAGATGCTTATTTTCCATAAAATGTAGAAAATATCCCGTAGCTCAGAAAAATCCACAAAAATATCTGTCAGAACCGAGAGATCGCCAAAGTTAACGAAAAAAGTGAAGACAAAATAAGGCCAAAAAATCATATCATTTAATAAAACGATCGATATCTTCCAGAAAATATAGAAAATAGCATCGAGTTCAGGAAAATCCGCCAAAATGTCGTTGGAATTGGTAGACCGCCATCTTTGAGTGAAAAATAAGAGAAGAGAAACGTAGGCCATAAAAATCATCTCATTTAATAAAAAAATCCATATCGACAATAAAACACAGAAAATGTCCTCGAGTTCAGAAAAATCCGCAAAAATTTCCGTTGGAACCGAGAGATTGCCATCTTCAATTGAAAAATAAGTTAAAAGAGAAAAATCATAACATTTAATAAAAATATCTATATCTTACAGAAAATGTAGGAACTAGTGCCGAGCTCAGAAATATCGACACAAAGGTCTGTTGGAACCGAGATACTGCCATCTACAATAGAAAAATAAGAGAAGATAAAATTAGCCTATAAAATCATATAATGTAATTAAAAGATCCATATTTTCAAGAAAATGTAGAAAATAGTCCCGAGCACATAAAAATCTACAAACATGTCTGTTGGAACTGAATCAAATGAGAGTACGGGATACTAGACATAACTTAGACGGAGAGATTGGAAGACTTAATTGGAATCTGATAGGGTTAGAAGGATTAGACCTGGAATGATATACTGTTTTTTGGACTGCTAGACTGACTACCCTACCCTCCCTTGGACTGGTAGACGGACTCAAACTGATACTTAGTTGATGATGTCCTTGAAAGAAAGTTTCAAATGAGAGAATCTAATTGAATAAGTGAGACTAGTGAGGAAAGAGCTTACATATTAGGCTGATGGGACATAGGTAAGATTCCACTTTTACGGACTGACTGCAAAGAGACTTCCAAGCTGATTAAAGAGCCTCAAAAGAAGTACAATCAAGATCAAGTCAAGTAAAAAGCACATGCATCGATCGAAATTGAAGACTTCGATAACGAGATGGGAGAGAGATAGATATATACTTTGTGTGAAGTGAGTTATATGGTCTTTAACATTTTCACATTGAAAGAAAGAAGAGGACACTTAGCCGATTCCTAGAAAGAGTCAGGCGAGGTGCTGGGTCTATATGCGTTGGCCTTATCGTTTTAATATGGTAACTCATTTTACCTTGAAACTTTTTGACTTCCGAAGCGAGCGTAGCGTAGTTATTTCCTTCCTTTTTAACAGGAAAATAAGAGAAGACAAAATTAGGCCAAAATATCATATCATTTAATAAAACGATCCATGTCTTCCAAAAATGTGGAAAATAGGCGGAAACTCAGAAAAATCTGCAAAAATTTCCATTGGAGCCACGATATCGCCATCTTCAACTGGAAAATAAGAGAAGACAAATTTAGGCTAGAAAAATCATATCATTTAATAAAAAGATCCATATCTTCCATAAAATGTAGAAAATAGGATGAAGCTCAGAGAATGATATATAAAAATCTTTTCAGTTGAAGATGGCAATATCCCGGTAACAATTGACATTTTTATAGACGAAGATGGTGATTTCCTGGTTCCACATTTTGTCTTCTCTTATATTTCAGTTGAAGATGGCGATTTCCTGGTCCGAATAAATATTTTTGGCCTAATTTTGTATTCTCCATTATCATTTAATAAAATATCCATATCTTCCAAAAATGTGGAAAATAACCTAGATCTCAGAAATATCCGAAAAAATGTCCGTTAGGACCGGAAGATTGCCAACTTCAATTGGAAAATAAGAGAAGACAAAATTAGGCCAAAAAGCATAGCAGTTTATGAAACGATCCATGTCTTCCAGAAAATGTGGAAAATAGCCGGGAGCTAAGAAAAATCCGCAAAAATGCCCTTTGGGACCGAGAGAATTCCATCTTCAACAAAAATATAGGAGAAGACAAAATTAGCCAAATAACATATCATTCAACATAAAGATCGCCATCTTCAATTGGAAAATAAGATAAGGCAAACTTAGGAGAAACTAGCAACCTGTTATTTAAAGATTCTTATTTAAAGATTCTTATTTTCAATATAATGTAGACAATATCCCCGAGCTCAGAAAAATCCGCAAAAATATCTGTGGAACCTGGAGCTCGCTAAATTTAACAAAAAGATAAAATTCAGCCAAAAAATCATATCATTTAATAAAACGGTCGATATCTTCCATATAATACAGAAAATAGACCAGAGCACAGAAAAATCCGCAAAAATATCTGTTGAAACCTGGAGATCGCCATCATCAACAAAAAAATATATGAGAAGAAAAATTTGGCCAAAAATCATATCATTTAATAAAATGATCGATATCTTTCAGAAAATACAGAAAATAGCCACGATGTCAAAAAAATTCGCAAAAATTCCGTTTGAACTAGGGATCGCCATCTTCAAGTGAAAAATAAGAGAAGACAAAATTAGACTAGAACAATAATATCATTTAATAAAAAGATCCATATCTTCTAGAAAATATAGAAAATAGCCTGAAGCTCAGAAAGATCTGCAAAAATGTCTGTTGGAACCGAAAGATCACCATATTCAACTTAAAAATAAGAGTAGACAAAATTAAGCTAAAAATCACATCATTTACTTAAAAAAGTAGAAATAGGTCCGAGGCCAAAAAATCCGCAAAAATGTCTGTTGGTACGAGCAGATTACCATCTTCAACTGAAAATAAGAGAAGACAAAATTAGGCTAAAAATCATTTCATTATATAAAAAGATTCATATCATATAGAAAATGTAAAAATACACTCGATCTCAAAAAAATCTGCAAAAAAGATATTGGAACCAGGAGGTCGCCATCTTCAACTGAAAAATAAAAGGAACAAAATTAGGCAAAAAAATAATATGTTTCAAAACAAAAGATCCAAATTTTCCAGAAAATGTAAAAAATAGTCCCGAGCTCAGGAAAATTACACAAAATTGTCTGTTGGAACCGGGAGATCGCCATCTTCAACTGAAAAATAAGAGAATAGAAAATTAGGCCAAAAATCCTATCATTTTATAAAAAGATCAATATCTTTCAGAAAATTTAGGAAATAGCCCCGTGCTCAGAAAAAGCAGCAAAAATATCTGTTGGAACCAGGAGATCGTCATCTTCAACTGAAAAAGAAGAGAAACTTAGGTTATAAAAATCATATGATTTAATAAAACATCCATATCTTCCAGAAAATGTAAAAAACAGCCTCCAGCTCAGAAATATCTGCAAAAATATCCAAAAGAGCCGGGAGATCGCCACCTACAATTAAAAAATAAGAGAAGGAAAAATTAGGATTTAAAAATCATATCATTTATTATAAAGTTCCATATCTTAGAGAAAATGTAAAAAATAGCACCGAGCTCAGAAAAATCCGCAAAAAAGTCCGTTGGAACTGGGAGATCATCATCTTCAACTGAAAAAAAGGAAAGAGAAAATTAGACCAAAAACATATCATTTAATAAAAATATCCATATCATCCAGAAAATGTAGAAAATAGTCCGGAGCTCTGAGAAGTCTGCAAAATGTTCGTTGGAACCGGGAGATCGTCATATTCAACTGAAAATAACAGAAGATAAAATTAGGCTATAAAAATCAAATCATTTAATATAACATTCCATATCTTCCAGAAAATGCAAAAAAATAGCCCCGAGCTCATAAAAATTCTTAAAAATTTCCGTTTGAACCGGGAGATGCCGTCTTCAACTTAGAAAATAAGAGAATATAACTTAGAAGACAAATCATATCATTTAATAAAAAGATTCATATCTTCCATAAAATTTAAAAAATAGCACCGAGCTCAGAAAAATCAGAAAAAATGTCTGTTGCAATATAGAGATCGCCATCTTCAAAAGAAAAAAGAGAAGCCAAAAATTAGAACCTAAAAATCATATCATTTAATATATAGACACATGTATTCCATTAAATGTAGAAAATAAAACCAATCTACAAACATCAGCAAAAATGTCCCGTTGGTACCGGGAGATCGCTAGTTTCAACAGCAAAAAAGGAGAAGACAAAATTATGATATATAAATCATATCATTTATTACAAAGATCCATATCTTACAGAAAATGTAGAAACTAGCCCTGAGCTCATAAAAATCTGCAAAAAAATGTCCGTTGGAACCGGGAGGTCGCTATCTTCAATGAAAAAAATAAGAGATCTCCATCTTCAACAAAAAGATAATAACATTTAATAAAACGATCCATATCTACCAAAAATGCAAAAAATAGCCCCGATCTCAGAAAATCGACAAAATGTCAGTTGAAACAGTGAGATCGCCATCTACACTTAAAAATTAGAGAAGAAAAAATTAGGCAACAGACTATCTTCAACGAAAAAATAAGAGATGGCCATCTTCAACCAAAAAATTATATCATTTAATAAAACGATTCATATCTTCCAGAAAATCAAGAAAATAGCCCCGATCTCAGAAAATCGGCAAAATGTCAGTTGGAATAGTGAGATCACCATATTCAACTTAAAAATAAGAGAAGACAAAATTAGGCAAAAGATGATATCAATTAATAAAACGGTCCAAATCTTCCAGAAAATGCAGAAATTAGCCCCGAGCTCAGAAAAATCGGCAAAATGTCAATTGGAACAGGGATATCTGAATTTTCAACTTAAAAATAAGAGAAAACAAAATTAGGCCAAAAACATATCATTTAATAAAACTATTCATATCTTCCAGATAATGTAGAAAATAGGCTGGAGCTCAGAAAATACGCAAAAAATGTCTGATAAAACTGGGAGATCGTCATCTTCAATTGCAAAATAAGATATGAGAAAATTAGGTGATAAAAATCATATTATTTAATAAAAAGCTTCATATTGTCCAGAAAATGTAGAAAATAGCCTCGAGCTCAGAAAAATCAAGATCAAGTCAAGTAAAAGAGGTACAATCAAGATCAAGTCAAATAAAAAGCACATGCACCGACCGAAAGTGAAGACTTTGAAAATGAGACGGGAGAGAGATAGATATATACTTTATGTGAAGTGAGTGCTATGGTCTTTAACTATTTCACATTGAAAGAAAGAAGCGGACACTTAGCCGATTCCTAGAAAGAGTAAGGCGAGGGGCTGGGTCTATCCTCATTGGCCCTATTGTCTTAATATAGTAAACTCATTTTTCGTTGAAAATTTTCGACTCTTGAAGCGAGCATAGCGTAGTTATTTCCTTCCTTTAACTGGAAAATAAGAGATGGCAAAATTAGGCCAAAATATCATATCATTTAATAAAACGATCCATGTCTTCCAAAAATGTGGAAAATAGGCCAGAACTCAGAAAAATCTGCAAAAATTTCCATTGGAGCTAGGATATCGCCATCTTCAACTGAAAAAATAAGAGACGACAAATTTGGGCTAGAAAAATCATATCATTTAATAAAACGATCGATATCTTTCAGAAAATACAGAAAATAGCCCAGAGGTCAGAAAAATTTGTAAAAATTCCGTTGGAACTGGGAGACCACCATCTTCAAGTGAAAAATAAGAGAAAACAAAATTAGGCTAGAAAATAATATCATTTAATAAAAAGATCCATATCTTCTAG
Source organism: Scilla litardierei (assembly GCA_030789695.1). Lineage (NCBI taxonomy): Eukaryota > Viridiplantae > Streptophyta > Magnoliopsida > Asparagales > Asparagaceae > Scilla > Scilla litardierei. Next base: position 62,114,586 of record CM061140.1, read on the forward strand.
AAAATGTAAAAAATAGCCCAAGCTCAGAAAGATCTGCAAAAATATCCGTTGGAACAGAAAGATCGCCATATTCAACTAAAAATAAGCATAGACAAATTTAAGCTGAAAATAATATCATTTAATAAATAAAAGTAGAAATATGCCCGATGTCAGAAATATCTGCAAAAATATCGGTTGGTACGAGGAGATCGCCATCTTCAACTAAAAATAAGAGAAGACAAAATTAGGCTTTAAAAATCATATCATTATATAAAAAGATTCATATCCTATAGAAAATGTAAAAATACACTCGATCTCAGAAAGATCTGCAAAAATGTTTGTTGGAACCGAGAGGTTGCCATCTTCAACTGAAAAATATAAGGAATAAAATTAGGCTATAAAAATAATATATTTCAATACAAATGATCCAATTCTTCTAGAAAATGCAGAAAATAGTCCCTAACTCAAGAAAATACACAAAAATGTCTGTTGGAATCGGGAGATCGCCATCTTCAACTGAAAAATAAGAGAATAGAAAATTAGGCCAAATATCTTATCATTTTAAAAAAAGATCAATATCTTCCAAAACATTTAGGAAATAGCCCCAAGCTCAGAAAAATCAGCAAAAGTACCCCTTGGAACCAGGAGATCATCGTCTTCAACTGAAAAATAAGAGAAGAGAAACGTAGGTTATAAAAACCATATGCTTTAATAAAACATCCATATCTTCCAGAAAATGTAGAAAATAGCACCGAGCTCAGAAAAATCTGCAAAAATATCCAAAGGAGCCAGGAGATTACCATCTAAAACTGAGAAATAAAAGAAGGCAAAATTAGGATTAAAAATCATATCATTTAATACAAAGATCCATATCTTACAGAAAATGTAAAAAATAGCACCGAGCTCAGAAAAATCCGCAAAAAATCAGTTGGAACTGCGAGATCGTCATCTTCAACTGAAAAAATGAAAGACAAAATTAAACCAAAAAATCATATCATTTAATAAAAATATCCATATCTTCCAGAAAATGTAGGAACTAGTGCCGAGCTCAGAATACTTATGAACCTTAATTCTAAAACCGAAAGATTTGAGAGAGTATTGAGACAATGGTTTTCTCATATGAGGAGGAAGAAGGAGTTTGTGTGTATTTATAGAAATAATTGAAGAGGGAAATTTGAATTTGAATCTTCAAAAACAATGTGATAACTCTTAAGAAGTTACTGCAACATTTCCTAACTACTGGGAAATAAAACTAATCAAAACTGATCAAGAAACGACTCAAAATTTGCACTGAAAACGGCTCTGGAATTTCGTGTTCTTCAACGATTAGTCGACTAGGGCGACCTATTAGTCGATTAATTAATTAGGAATTCCGAACTGTTTGAGAAAGAGGCGGAAAAATTCAAAATTTTAATAATAAAAAATGTTTTCGGTCAAAAAGGAAGGTGTATTATTACCTAAGGAATGACCAAAAATCAAAGATGGTTGACTAAAAAGTAGTCTTGTACTTTGTGTAAGGGAACGTGTAAGAAAAGGCCATGTACTTTTTGTACATAGTACTTGCAAAGTACTTGTGAGAGGGAGAATTCAAAAAAATTGAATTTGGAAATCTTCCCATGATGACATTAGGTTTTGACGGAAATAAAATTAAAAAAATTTTAATAAAAAATATTTAATATTCAAATAAGTCGTTTATATATAATTCATTCTGGATTATTAGTCGACTAATACAGTTGATTAGTCGGCTAATTAAAATATGAATAAATTTCTGAAAAATCCAGAAAAATCATAAAATGATAATAACTTCATATATAAATATACTATAGGGTTAAAATGCCGATTCACTAATAATAACGAGCTCTCTTCTTAATTTAAGAAAAGTCTCTTCCTTAAGGGGCTTAGTAAGGATATCGGCTATTTGATTCTTAGTATCTATATACTTCACAATAATATCACCTTTTTGGACATGGTCATCCAAGAAGTGATATCGTATATCTATGTGCTTAGTGCGTGCATGATGTACATAATTTTTGGATAGATTTATAGCACTAGTGTTGTCACACATAATAGGACATGTGTCACATTTAATGCCATAATCTAAAATTGTTGTTTCATCCATAATATCTGGCACATGCAAAACCAGCGGCAATGTATTCGGCTTCTGTTGTAAACAAAGAGACAGAGTTTTGTTTCTTACTAAACCATGATACTAATGCATATCCTAAAAAGTGACAAGTACCACTTGTACTCTTACGATCAGATTTGCAACCTGCAAAATCTGCATAACTATATGAAACTAAATCAAAAGAACTTGATTTTTGATAATAGAAACCAAAATCAGATGTATGTTTTATATACCTAATTATCCTTTTGACAGCAGTCAAATGTGATAATTTAGGATAATATTGATATCTATCGCATATACAAACAGAAAACATAATATCTGGTCTACTTGCGGTAAGATAAAGTAATGGTCCAATCATACCTCGATATAATGTTTGATCGACACTCTTACCATTTGGATCCTTATCAAGATTTGATGAAATACCCATTAGAGTACGCTTTTCTGCAAAATTCTCTAATCCAAATCTTTTGATGAGTTCATTTGTATACTTACATTGAAGTATAAAAATACCTTCCTTCATTTGTTTGATTTGAATTCCAAGGAAGTAGGTTAATTCACCCATGTGACTCATCTCAAATTCATTCTGCATTTCCTTAGAAAATTCTTGACAAAGAAAATCATAAGTAGAACCAAAAATTATGTCATCAACATATATTTGTATAATGATGACAACAGAATCTATATGTTTGGTAAATAAAGTAAAATCTATCTTTCCTATAGAATAACCAGATTTTAATAGAAAGTTCTTTAATCTTTCATACCAAGCACGAGGTGCTTGTTTTAATCCATATAATGCTTTCTTTAACTTAAAAACATGATTATCCAAACTTTCATGTTGAAATCCTGGTGGTTGTTCTACATAAACTTCTTCCTTTATAATACAATTTAAAAATGTGCACTTAACATCCATTTGATATAACTTAAAATCCTTATAACATGCATAAGCTAGAAGCATTCTAATTGCTTCTAATATAGCAACATGTGCATAGGGTTCATCATAATCTATATATTCTTCCTGATGATAACCTTGTGCGACTAATCTAGCCTTATTTCTAACTACTTGTCCAGATTCGTCCAATTTATTCTTAAATACCCACTTAGTACCAATAATATGATGATCTGAGGGTCTAGATACTAATTCCCATACATCATTCCTTTTGAATTGATTAAGTTCTTCCTGCATTGCTATAATCCATGAACTATCTTTACAAGCTTCAATAACATTCTTTGGTTCAATGGATGAAATAAATGAACAATTAGTCATTGTTCAATTTGTGATCTAGTTCTTACTTTATCAGAAATATTTCCAATAACTATTTCGTGTGGATGATTAGGAATTTCAACAAATGCTATAGAAAGACTTGTATTTTCAGGTATAATCTCAGGAATGGGATTATTAGTATCATCGTCATTTAACTTAGTGTTTTCTAAAGAACTAATGATAGGAATAGAATCATCTTCATCTAAATGAGTAATAGGAGAAAAGTTCTCATCAAAACCAACATGAAGATATCCATATAAAAAGATTTGTTTCCTATAGAAAATGTAAAAAGACACTCGATCTCTAAAAAATTTGCAAAAATGTCTGTCAGAACCGAGAGGTCTACATCCTCAACTGAAAAATAAGAGAAGACAAAATTAGGCTATAAAATAATATTTTTCAATTCAAAAGATCCATATCTTCCTGAAAATAGTCCCGATCTCAGGAAAAATACGCAAAAGTGTCCGTTGGAACCAGGAGAACGACATTTTCAACTGAAAAAAAATAAGAGAATAGGAAATTAGGCCAAAAAACCTATCATTTAATAAAAAGATCAATATCTTTCAGAAAATTTAGGAAATAACACCGAGCCCAGAAAATCAGTAAAATATCTGTTGGAACCAGGAGATCGCCATCTTCAACTGAAAAAATAAGAGAAGAGAAACTTAGGTTATAAAAATTGTATGATTTAATAAAACATCCATATCTTTTAGAAAATGTAGAAAATAGCCCCGAGCTCAGAAAAATCAGCAAAAATATCTGATGGAATCGGGAGATTGCCATCTATAACTGAAAAATAAGAGAAGACAAAAGTATGATTTAAAAATCATATCATTTAATACAAAGATCCCCATCTTACAAAAAATATAAAAAAATAGCGCTGAGCTCAGAAAAATCCGCAAAAAAGTCTGTTTAAATTGGGAGATTGTCATCTTCAACTGGAAAAAGGAAAGACAAAATTAGACCAAAAAACATATCATTCCATAAAAAGATCCATATCTTACAGAAAATGTAGAAAATAGTCTGGAGCTCTGAGAAGGTCGCAAAATGTCCATTGGAACTAGGAGATCGTCATATTCAATTGAAAAATAAGAGGAGCTAAAATTAGGCTATAAAAATCATATCATTTAATATAACAGTCCATATCTTACAGAAAAGGTAGAAACTAGCCCCGAGCTTAAAAACTCCGCTAAAAAGTCCATTGGAACCAGTAGATTGCTTTCATCAACCAAAAAAGAAGAGATGGCAAAATTAGGCCAAAAATCATTTCATTTAATAAAAATACACATCTTTCAAAAAATGTAGAAAATAGACTCGAGCTCAGAAATATCCACAAAAATGTCCGTTGGAACCGGGAGAACGCCATCCTCAAATGAAAATTAAGTGATAACAAAATTAGGCTATTAAAATCATAACAACTATAAAATCCAAATCTTGCAGGAAATGTAGAAAATAGTATGTAGCTCAAAAAATCCGCAAAAATGTCCGTTGGAACCAAGAGATCGCCAAATTAGGCCAAAAATATATCATTTAAAAGAACGATCCATATATTCCAGAAAATAGCCAAGAGCTCATAAAAATCCACAAAAATTTTCCTTTAAACCGGGACATGCCATCTTCAATTGAAAAATAAGAGAAGATAAACTTAGACGATAAAAATCATATCATTTAATAAAGAGATTCATATCTTCCATAAAATTTAAAAAAATAGCACTAAGCTCAAAAAAATCAGAAAAAATGTCTGTTGGACTTTGTTCGCTATATCACTTGCATGTTCATTATTAGTCACAGCAGAAATGAGGGACTTTGTTCGCAGATGAAACTTCACATCGAGCTGCCAGCTCAGATAGTTTCTTCCTGATGCATCCAGCACTTAGAAATCGACACTTGAAATTTTAGCATTTTATCAAGCAGAGCACAAATATGCATGAATTAATAATTTAAACATAAACATTTTCATGCGAAGGCAATTTTAATATGAATGGCTAATTGCATGGATCAACCAGTCCCACATAAATAAGAGTCCAAAGTCCCATTACAGTCCATATTACACCAATGAAAGCTTTAAAAAGAAATTACAACTTTGGAAATCCACGTGGGTTCCATATAAGATCTTCAGCTTCAATTGTGGCATCCGTTCCCATGGAAAATGGTCTTCGGTCTTGGACATTTACATAATTTCCTCACTACAATTTCTCTCAAAAGTAAAAGAAAAATGCAGGAAAATAAAATGTGGGACTTAAACAGCCGATCCAAAAACTGCAATTAGCCATCCATGCATAAATTTTGTGCTCATCAAACATTTTCACCAGACATTTTCATTACAGGCATCACATGCATTAATATTCGCAGAGATGGGTAAACAATTTAATTACTTAATAATTATTGGACCACTGAGCAACGTCATACACCGTTAGGTTAGATGACTAATGGCAGAGTGGTCGCGGGATCTTCCTAATTATTAAGCTTAAATATAATGCACAACCACGCATAAAGTATCCACAGAATAAGCCAAAATAATGCAAGGCATATATTAATGATTTTACAGAAGAAATCATTTAATGCAAGGGTTGTGCCAGTTGGGTTTGTCCAAGAATTGAAAAAGAGCCCAACAATTAAACATCTTCTTCGTAAAAGGAAAGAGTTTTCCTTTTTAATTCATCCCCAATGAATCTCCAAATGTCCCTTTAGGACCTCTTATTTCCCCATAATTAATCTTGAATTTTTAGGCCCATAAACACCTTTTAAAGCTTATATTTTAGGCATTTCCCCCTCCTTTTCTTTTTTTAAAGGCCTGCGGGTCTTGGGCCCGCAGTTTGCCAGCGGGCCTGGGGCCCGCAGTTTGCCTGCAGGCTTCAGACCCGCTAGACTGTAATACAATATCTTTTTCTGTTTATGTATGGGCTTCAAGGCCCAAAGCGAAACTGGGCCGGAGGGGGGGAACTGATGGCAGCCAGAGCGCCGCCCCCCTCCGGTGGCTAAGCAGGGGAGGGGGCGTTATCAATGGGGCACCGACCCCCTTCGGGGGGGGCACCGATCTGCGACAGAGCACCGGCCCCCTTCGGGGGGGCTCGATTCACGGCGAGGCGCTGGCCGGCCCCCTTCGGGGGGGCTCGATTCATGGCAAAACGCCGGCCCCCTTCGGGGGGGCTCGATTCACGGCGAGGCGCTGGCCGGCCCCCTTCGGGGGGGCTCGATTCACGGTAAAATGCCGGCGCCCTTCGGGGGGGCTCGATTCACGGCGAGGCGCTGGCCGGCCCCCTTCGCGGGGGGGGGCCTCGATTCGGTGGCGAAACATGCCGGCCCCCCTTTGGAACTAGGAGATCACCATATTCAACTAAAAAAGAGTAGACAAAATTAGGCCAAAAAATCGTATCATTTAATAAAAAGGTTCATGTCTCTCAGAAAATGTACAAAAAAGCCCAAAGCTAAGAACAATCTGCAAAAATGTTGGAACTTGGAGATCACCATCTTCAACTAAAAATAAGAGAAAATAAATTTGGGATATAAAAAACATGTCATTTAATATAAAGATTATTATCTTCCCGAAAGTGTAGAAAATAGCCCCGAGCTCAGAAAAATACGCAAAAATGTCTGTTGGAACCGGGGAGATCGCCATCTTCAATTGGAAAATAAGAGAAGACAAAATTAGGCCAAAATATCATATCATTAAATAAAAATAAGAGAAGACAACTTTATGCTATAAAAATCATATCATTAAATAAAAAGATCCATATCGACAATAAAATGTAGAAAATATCATCAAGTTCAAAAAAATCTGCTAATATTTCTTTTTGAACCAGGAGATCACCATCATCAATTGAAAAATAAGAGAAGACAAAATTAGGCTAGAAAAATCATATCATTTAATAAAAAAGATCCATATCTTACAGAAAATGTAGAAAATAGTCCCAAGCTCAAAATTATCGGCCAAAATGTCTGTTCGAACCAGGATATCACCATCTTCAACTGAAAAATAAGAGAAGACAAAATTAAGCTACAAAAATTGTATAATGTAATAAAAAGATCCATATCTTCCAAAAAATGTTGAAAATAATCCTGAGCTCAGAAAATCAGCAAAAATGTCCATTGAAACTGGGTAATTGCAATCTTCAACTGGAAAATAAGAGAAGACAAAATTAGGCCAAAAAAGCAATTCATTTAATAAAACGATCGATATCTTCCAAAAATGTGAAAAGTAAGCCGGAGCTCAGAAAAATCCGTAAAAATGTCCGTTGGATCTGAGTGATCACCATCTTCAACTGCAATATAAGAGAAGATAAAATTAGGCCAAAAAATCATTTCATTTAATATAAATATCGTCATTTTCAACTGGAAAATACGGGAAGACAAATTTTGGACAGAAAAATCATAACAATTAATAAAAAGATCCATATCTTTCATAAAATGTATAAAATATCACCAAGTTCAGAAAATGATACATAAAAATATTTTCAGTTAAAGATGGCGATCTCCCGGTTATAACGGACAGTTTTATAGATAAAGATGGCGATTTCTCGGTTCCGAATTTTGTCTTCTTTTATCTTTCAGTTGAAGATGGCGATTTCCCGGTTCCAACAGACATTTTTTGGCCGAATTTTGTCTTCTTTGATATTATTTAATAAAATGATGCTTATATTTCAGAAAAATTGGAAAATATCCCGAAGCTTAGAAACATCCGCAAAAATGTCCGTTGGAACTGACAGATCGCCAACTTCAACGGGAAATTAAGAGAAGACGAAATTAGGCCAAAAAATCATATCATTTAATAAAACATTCCATATCTTCCAGAAAATGTGGAAAATAGCCCGGAGCTCAAAAAAATCTGCAAAAATTTACTTTGAGACCGAGAGGAGGCCATCTTCAACTGAAATATAAGAGAAGACAAAATTAGGCCAAAAAATCATATCATTCAATATAAAGATCTCCATCTTAAACTGGAAAATAAGAAGAAACAAACTTAGGTTATAAAAATTAGATTATTTAATAAAAATATCTATATCTTCCATAAAATGTAGAAAATATGTCGGAGCTCAGAAAAATCCGAAAAATTGTCCTTTGGCACTGGAGATCGCCATCTTCAACTTAAAAAATAATAGAAGACCAACTTAAGCTATAAAAATCATATTATTTAATAAAAATATCCATATCTTCCATAAAATAAAGATAATAGCACAGAGATCAAAAAATATGCAAAAATGTCCGTTAGAACCGGGGGAACGTTATGTTCAACCGAAAAATAAGAGAAGACAAAATCAGGCAATAAAAATCATATCATTGAATATAAAGATTCTTATTTTCTACAAAATGTAGAAAATATCCATGAGCTCAGAAAAATCTGCAAAAATATCCATCGAAACCGGGAGAACACAAAATTTAACGAATAACAGAGAAGACAAAATTAGGCCAAAATATCATATCATTGAATAAAATGATCGATATCTTCCAGATAATATAAAATAGCCTAGAGCTCAAAAGATCCTCAAAAATATCCGTCGGAACCGGGAGAACGTAAAATTTAACAGGAAAAAAAAGACAAAATAAGGCCAAAATATATATCATTTAATAAAACGGTCGATATCATCCAGATAATACAGAAAATAGCCAGAACTCAGAAAAATCCTAAAAATATCTGTAGGAACCGGGAGATCGCCATCATCAACGAAAAATCTAAGACAAGTCAAAATTAGAAAAAAAATCAAAGCATTTAATAATACGATCGTTATCTTGTAGAAAATACAGAAAATTGCGCCGAGGTCAGAAAACTCCGCAAAAATTTCCGTTGGAAACGAGAAACCTCCATTTTCAAGTTAAAAATAAGAGAAGACAAACTAGGCTATAACAATTATATCATTTAATTAAAAAATCCAAATCTACAATAAAATATAAAAATAGAGTCAAGTTTAGAAAATTCCGCAAAAATTTCCATTGGAACCGGGAGATCGCCATCATCAATTGAAAAAGAAGAGAAAACAAAATTAGCTAGAAAAATCATATCATTTAATAAAAAGATCCATATATTACAGAAAATTTAGAAAATATTCATGAGCTCAGAAATATCGGCCAAAATGTCTGTTGGAACCGGGTACATAGAAATATAGCCATCATCAATTGAAAGAAGAGAAAACAAAATTAGGTTAGAAAAATCATATCATTTAATAAAAAGACCATATCTTCAAGAAAATGTAGAAAATAGTCCCGAGCACATACGAATCCGCAAAAATGTCAGTTAGAACTGAATCGAATGAGAGTACGGGATACTAAACATAATCTTAGACGAAGAGATTGGAAGACTTGATTGGAATCTGATAGGGTTAGAAGGATTAGACCCGGAATGATATACTGGTTTTTGGACTGCTAGACTGACTACCCTACACTGGACTGGTAGACGAACTTAAATTGATGCTTAGTTGATGATGTCCTTGAAAGAAAGTTTCAAATGAGAGAATCTAATTGAATAAGTGAGACTAGTGAGGAAAGAGCTTACATTTTAGGCTGATGGAACATAGGTAAGATTCCACTTTTACGGACTGACTGCAAAGAGACTTCCAAGCTGATTAAAGAGCCTCAAAAGAGGTACAATCAAGATCAAGTCAAGTAAAAAAGCACATGCATCGACCGAAATTGAAGACTTCGATAACGAGACGGGAGAGAGATAGATATATACTTTGTGTGAAGTGAGTTCTATGGTCTTTAACAGTTTCACATTGAAAGAAAGAAGAGGACACTTAGTCGATTCCTAGAAAGAGTCAGGCGAGGGGCTGGGTCTATATGCGTTGGCCCTATCGTCTTAATAAAACGATCGATGTCTTCCAGATGATACAGAAAATAGGTCATTACTCAGAAAAATCCGCAAAAATATCCATTGGTTCCGAGAGATCGACATCGTCAAAGAAAAATAAATAAGAGAAAACCGAATTAGGCCAAAAAATCATATCATTTAATAAAACGATCGATATCTTTCAGAAAATACAGAAAATAGCCCCGAGGTCAGAAAAATTCGCTAAAATTCCGTTGGAACTGGGAGACTGTCATCTTCAAGTGAAAAATAAGAGAAAACAAAATTAGGCTAGAAAATAATATCATTTACTAAAAAGATCCATATCTTCTTGAAAATGTAAAAAATAGCCCAAGCTCAGAAAGATCTGCAAAAATATCTGTTAGAACCGAAAGATCGCCATATTCAACTGAAAAATAAGAGTAGACAAAATTAAGCTAAAAATAATATCATTTAATAAAAAAAGTAGAAATAGGCCCGATTCAGAAAAATCGGTAAAAATGTCTGTTGGTACGAGGAGATCGCCATCTTCAACTGAAAATAAGAGAAGACAAAATTAGGCTTTAAAAATCATATCGTTAAATAAAAAGATTCATATCCTATAGAAAATGTAAAAATACACTCGATCTCAGACAGATCAGCAAAAATGTTTGGCGGAACCGAGAGGTCTCCATCTTCAACTGAAAAATAAAAGGAATAAAATTAGGCTATAAAAATATTATATTTCAATAAAAAATATCCAAATCTTCCAGAAAATTCAGAAAATAGTCCCTAACTCAGGAAAATACACAAAAATGTCTGTTGGGATCGGGAGATCGCCATCTTCAACTGAAAAATAAGAGAATAGAAAATTAGGCCAAATATCTTATCATTTTAAAAAAGATCAATATCTTTCAAAAAATTAGGAAATAGCCCCGAGCTCAGAAAAATCAGCTAAAATATCCATTGGAACCTGGAGATCACCGTCTTTAACTAAAAAATAAGAGAAGAGAAACTTAGGTTATAAAAATCATATGCTTTAATAAAACATCCATTCCAGAAAATGTAGAAAATAGCACCGAGCTCAGAAAAATCTGCAAAAATATCCGAAGGAGCTAGGAGATCGCTATCTACAACTGAAAAATAAAAGAAGGCAAAATTAGGATAAAAAATTATATCATTTAATGCAAAGATCCATATCTTACAGAAAATGTAAAAAATAGCACCGAGCTCAGAAAAATCCGTAAAAAAGTCAGTTGGAACTGGGAGATCGTCATCTTCAACTGAAAAAGGAAAGACAAAATTATACCAAAAAATCAGATCATTTAATTAAAATATCCATACCTTCCAGAAATGTAGAAAAAAAATCCAGAGCTCTGAGAAGTCTGCAAAATGTTCGTTAGAACCGGGAGATTTCTATCTCCAACGAAAAAAATAAGAGATCGCCATCTTCAACCAAAAAATTATATCATTTATTAAAACGATCCACATCTACCAGAAAATGCAGAAAATAGCTTTGATCGCCGAAATCCGTGAAATTTGAGTTGGAACAGTGAGATCGACATCTTCAACTTAAAAATAATAGAAGACAAAAGTCGGCAAAAGACTATCTTCAACGAAAAAAATAAGAGATCACTATCTTCAACCAAAAAATTATACCATTTAATAAAACGATCCATATCTTCCAGAAATCTAGAAAATAGCCCCGATCTTTGAAAATCAGCAAAATATCAGTTGGAATAGTGAGAACCCCATCTTCAACCTAAAAATAAGAGAAGACAAAATTAGGCAAAAGATGATATCAATTAATAAAAAGATCCATATCTTCCAGAAAATGCAGAAATTAGCCCCGAGCTCAGAAAAATCAGCAAAATGTCAATTGGAATCGGGATATCTGAATTTTCAACTTAAAAATAAGAGAAAACAAAATTAGGCCAAAAATCATATCATTTAATAAAACTAATCATATCTTCCAGATAATGTAGAAAATAGGCTGGAGCTCAGAAAATACGGAAAAATGTCCGATGAAACTGGTGTTGGTTCTTGGGTTCAAGACTAACGTTGTTTTGATGATGATCAATAACAAGGGATATCTTAAAGACATCCAAGAGTGATGGTGTGCTCAAGCTTGGATGAAATCATGAAGATCATCTAATGAAGCCAAAGCTTGGAGCATAATGATGGATGGACATCTAGAGGAGCATTGTGAAAGCTTGGAGCTTGATAAAGGGAAGCTCATCAAGGAGTGCCAAAGCTTGGAGATGATGGGGAGCATCAAGGTATCATGAGCTTAAAGTCTTAGACTAGAGGAGATGCAATATGTAATCCATGTAATTTCTATTACTTGTATTTCTCTTTTTGAGTCTAGGATTATTGTAATGCCTTGATAGATGGTCTTACTCTCATGCATATGCATTTCACCATCTTAGTGAACCTTAGGAATATCATAGAATCCAACCCAATAGGTTCATCTAGCCCAAAGACTCATTTGGAGTCTCTGGCTCTCTAAAAGTCGCCTGATGAAGGTTTTACAGTCGACTGGGTGATTCCAGTCGACTGTCGAGCCTTCTACAGTCGACTGTGATGCATAGCTTAAGTCAACTTTTCTATTGACTCTTCTTGAGCTTTTCGCATCAGTCGACTGATGTTCAATGTATAGTCGCCCGTGTTTCTACAGTCGCCTGTGAATTGGTCAACAGTCGACTGTGCGCTTCTTGCATTTTCTGGGCTTCATCCCAATATGCAAGACAGTCGCCTGTTGCTGTTTTTTACAGTCGCCCGTATATTTACAGTCGCCTGTGAAATGTCCATCAGTCGTCTGAAAGGCGTAAGTGCGAAAAATACATCTCTCTCTGTTTTTCTCCATCCTATGCAGCAGTTGACTGATGAAGGAGAAATAGTCGCATGTCTATTTTACAGTCGACTGTACTCTAGTCATAAGTCGCATGTATGCATACTCGGTGAAAGTTGCAACTCTCTGTTTTCTCCATCCCCTGCAGCAGTCGCCTGATGAAGGATATACAATCGACTGTCTACTTTACAGTCGCCTGTGTAGTCTTCTACAATCGACTGTCCTGGCTCAGATTATAGCCGTTGGGATTTTTCTAGCCGTTGAACAGTCGACTGTCATTTGTTCATCAGTCGACTGTTTGTGTCATAAACTGCCAAAAATCTAGTCGTTGCAGATTTCTTCTGTTTGGGTTTTTGGCTGGGTTTATGGGCTCTTCTTGGCTTCCTATATATAGGAATTGGCTTAGTTCATTTAGAACTCTTGGTTATTATTGAATAACTTTGAGAATCAATAGCCACTCGTAATCTCTCCCATTTCCCTCTCATAAGCACATTCCTCTTCATGCATTGAAGCTAGCTCATAGGGAAATTCTCCAAGGGATTTAATTCTCATTCCTTTCTTGGAGATCATCTTTCTTCTTTTCATTTTCATACATTCAAGTGAGAAGTGTTATGATTCATTCCTAGAAGAGAGAAAGATCGACAAGTGCAATCAAAGCCAATCTCAAGCACTTGGTCATTCACTTGCTTGCCTTCTTCTTCACATTGGTAAGATCATATCAAGGCATAGGTAAGTGTTGTTTTGTTTTGTTATGTCATTGAAACCCTAGCTTTCTGTGTGAGAGCTAGTTACTCTCTATGTGAGAGTATAACCTTCTGTGTGAGGGTTGGTTGATATCTCTTTGTGTGAGAGTATAAGTCTTTCTGTGTGAAAGCAAGGATATCTCTTTGTGGGAATCCTAAATCCTCTGTGTGAGGTCTCTCTGTGTGAGAGTAAGACTTTCTCTGTGTGAGAATCCAAATCCTATGTGTGAGGTATCTCTGTGTGAGATTGTATTCACTTTCTCTGTGTGGGAATATAGTGAATATTGGTGTGGCTGGACGTACCCAAGTTTTTGGGGAACCAGGGTAAAATCCTTGTGTTTGCGATTGTTATTGTTGAGCACTCTGTTTATTTTCGCTGCTTATTGTGCTTTAATTTCAGTAACTTTTAATTAAGCACTTTGCTTGCCATTACATTATTCACCCCCCTCTAGTGTGTGCAGCCCTGCAGGGTCACTTACAACTGGGAGACCGTCATCTTCAACTGAAAAATAAGATAAGCGAACTTAGGTTATAAAACTAATATCATTTAATAAAAAGCTCCAAATCGTCCAGATAATGTAGAAAATAGTCTTGAGCTCAGAAAAATCTGTAAAAATGTCTGTTGGAACGAGAAGATCGCCATCTTCAATAGAAAAATAAGTGAAGACAAAATTAGGGTATGAAAATAAAATCATTTAATATAAAGGTACATGTCTTCCAGAAAATGTAAAAAATAGCACCGAGCTTAGAAAAATCCGCCAAAATGTATGTTGGAACTGGGAAATCGACATATTCAACTTAAAAACTTGAGAAGACAAAATTAGGCCAAAAATTCATATCGTTTAACAAAAAGAAACATGTCTTCCAGAAAATGTATACATAGCCCCAAACTCAGAAAAATCTGCCAAAATGTCCGTTGGAACCTGGAGGTCGTCATCTTCAATTGGAAAATAAGAGAAGAAAAAATTAGGTCAAAATATCATATCAATTAATAAAACAATCGATATATTCCAAAAATGTGAAAAATAGGCCGGAGTTCAGAAAAATCCGCAAAAATGTCCGTTGGAACCAGGTGATCGCCATGTTCAACTGAAATATTAGAGAAGACAAAATTAGGCCAAAAAAATCATATCATTCATTAGAAAGATTGCCATCTTCAACAGGGAAATAAGAGAAGACAAATTTAAGCTAGAAAAATGATATCAATTAATAAAAAGATCCATATCTTTCATAAAATGTTTAAAATAGCACCAAGCTCAGAAAATGATATACAAAAATCTTTTCAGTTGAAGATGGCGATATCCTAGTTACAACTGACATTTTTAAATATTAAGATGATGATTTACCGATTCCAAATTTTGTCTTCTCTTATATTTCAGTTGGAAATGGTGTTTTCTCGGTTCTAACAGAAAATATGGAAAATATCCCATAGATGAGAAATATCTGCAAAAATGTTCGTTGGAACCGGGAGATCGCCAACTTCAAGTGGAAAGTAAGAGAAGACAACTTCAAGTGGAAATTAAGAGAAGATAAAATTAGGCAAAAAATTCATATCATTTAGTAAAACGTTCCATATACTCCAGAAAATGTGGAAAAAATCCCGGAGCTCAGTAAAATTCTCAAATATTTCCTTTGGGACCGAGATAATGTCATCTTCAACTAAAATTAGGCTAGAAAATTCATATCATTTAATAAAAATATTCATATCTTACAGAAAAGGTAGAAAATAGTCCCGAGCTCAGAAATATTGGTCAAAATGTCTGTTGGAACCGTGATATCGCCATCTTCAACTAAAAAATAAGAGTATACAAAATTAGGGTACAAAAATCATATACTGTAGTAAAATGATTCATATTTTCTAGAAAATGTAGAAAATAATACAGTAACGCCCCGCTTCCCAAAAGCCACGGAAGCGAGAACATTACTAAGGTCCACATGAACTAGGGCAATGAAGCCCGAGTTTATTAAGCGTCTGTGACAACATCCGCGCAAAATTCTTGCATGCATTTCAGAACACTAAGAACATCCATATAATAAGAAGCCACATCCAGAATTTGTTCATACACGAAATAATATGATAATGTCTCAACATAGCCAAAAGGAACTACAACAAAAGGAGACATACCCTAAAACAAGTACTAAAGCAAAACTAAAGGAAAGCGACACAACACCAGTCTCTAGTCCTCCGTGGTGAGTGAATCAGCGTCAACAGTGAACTCCTGACTCTCAGGGTCAGGCGTCTCGAATAGGTCCTCCTAATACTCCGGCTCGGGATCTGATATACATTCCACAAACAAGAATGTATGTCAGTAAGGTCTGGCAAGTAAAAGTAAACGAACCAAAACGAAGTGTGCGAAAAGTAACAATTTATGAAGCATTATTGTTTATACAAGATGGCAGCAGCATGGTTATAACATGGCAATTCTAAAGGAAAGTAAATTACGTCTAAACATGCAGTTCTAAGGAAATAAAAAGACGAGAAATATTTAACATGGAATTTCAACAAATGTTATTAGCATGGCATTTCTAGTGTACAACTGAGATTACAACAATAATTTCAAGTTCCATGTCAGCGTTTCTATCACTCATAGGGTTCACGCCTTTAAGTCGCGGATAGTAGGTCGATCCTTCTCACGGGGGTATAATCGTGATTGACGCCACCCACTGCCTAGGTGGTGCTCTTGAAGGGGGCCTCTATATGCACGCTCAGTGGCCACTCAACCCTAACCCCGCCCAAAAATGTGCTGAAACACAAGCCAGCCTAACGATTTGCATAAGTTCACGAATTCCAGATTTTCGCCTTTGAGGCACATGAATTAGCGTGGTCAAGATTTCAAGAAGTCCACAAGTGTCCATTCTAGCTACCTATGTTCAAGTATGATATAAAGCAAGTGACCATATTTATTCCAGCGTTGAACATGAGGTACAATATCCTGAAACAATTTAAATAACGAAATTAAGTGGGTTGTTTATTAAACATGCTGCAATCATCTATTTTTTGCTATTTACATTTGAATTATAAACAAGCGAAGTTTTATGTCAATGTGTCACATTTTGAGTATGGAACATCACGGTATTTTTTGGAACGTCATTTCACGGGTCATATTCCTGTTATTTAGCTTTAAGCAAAAACGACATTTTAAACATTAAGCTTCAAAAATTCACAAAAAATCGCACACTTACATGCTTTTGACGAATTTGGTGTCGTTGGATTCGTCTTGACGAGCACTACGCTACGGTTCAATTGTTTCTCTGGTTTGATTAAACATATAATGGAAATTAGGTTCTTTCTGACATGATAAAGCGTTAAATAACCCTTATGACGTCTAATACATCAATTCTATCATGTTCTCTATTATATGGTGTGGGTTGTAGTATAGTAAGGGATAGATCTACTAATTGTTAATGCAGAGAAGGGTCGGGATGCAGCGATGGGCAGCGACGACGAGTACGCCCTTAAAACAGCGACGTTGAGCATCGGGGATCTATTGTCAATGGCCAACGGTGCTGCAGTGGCTGCGTGGGCTGGTTGACGGTATGCTGCAGGGGGAAGATGATGTCGGTGGTCTGCAGTCGACGACGATGTGTACATGCAAGCTGTCGATGCATGAAGAAGTACTGACATCAGTTTGCACGTGAGTAAAGGCTGGTGGAGGCTGTCGGACAGGGAAGAGACTCGGTGGATGTGAGGGTGGCTGAACAGGGAGTGAGAGCACAGGTTCGAGAGGGGAGGATGACAACTGGAGGCTGTTTGTGTGGCGAGGAGAAGGTTGCAGGCGGATTTTGGGGATGTCGACGACTGGGAGGCGCAGCGGACGGAGCTCAGGCCGTCGAAAGGGTGAGAGGGGGCTGCACGCGGAAGAGCTGGACCGACGGAGAGTAGGTGAGAGCTCATGCGGCTTCGGGGTTGATGCTGGGCACTGGAAGGGGTTACCGGCGTCGGGAGTTGATGATGTGTGATGGGAGATGTTGCGAAGGGATCTGCGGTCGGAGGGAGACCCGCGCGTGGGCTTGGGGTTGCATGTGGTGCTGGCATCGCGAGGAAGGAGAAGATGCCAGGGTTGGAAGTGAGAGGGTAGGTTGAGTTGTAGGGTTGCTTTTTAAGGGGCTGGGTTGCTATAATGAGAGCCCTGGGTTGCAGGCTTTAGAAAGGAGATAGGTTTTCTTTGGTTCCTCTTTAACAGAGTAGGGTTGCTGTGGATTTATTTGTGTTTGGGTTTTTTTCTTGTTGCGTGAAGCCTGGGGAGAGGATCCCTGATAGCCTTTTTGTAGGGAAGTTAGGGGAGAGAGATTACATGGGAAAATGGGATATGGGTTACGTGGGATAATGGGCAGTTGGGATAGGGTACAGTTAGGATCCATAATAATAGGTTAGATTAAAAAGATTTTATTTTTGAAACTAACAGTAGGTACTTGTTATTAGGCTACGATATGTTAGTAAGGTTCTGTAAACAAAATTTATGCATGAAAAGATCCCTTTCATTTATTTTATTTTTAAACCTTGAGTTTTTTATTTGAAAATTTAACAGAGGTTAGGATTTCAAATTCAAATATGGAAAATTAAATATAGTTAACTTAGTTACTAATTAATAACGATTACGCCATTCGACGCGATGCCGCCCAAAAATTATAAAACTAATACCTGAGTGATCGCGCCTTTGAGAGGGTCGTGAATACGGGGTCCGGTCATGCGTCTGAGCTTCGAAAAATAACAATAAACCCAAATATGAAAATACTCATACGAAACAGCATACGCACTAAAATACGTACGATCGACAAGCGGTCGTTACATCCTACCCACCTTACAGAAAATTCCGCCCTCGGAATTTCTAACAACGACTGGTCAGGAAAAAAATGAGGGGTAGCGCTCTCTCATCTCAACTTCTCTCTCCCAGATGGACTCTCCTGGCGAGTCATGTTGCCACACCACTTTAACAAGATCAACAACGTTATTCCTGAGCGTCTTCTGACGTCGGTCAAGGATCTGCACTGGCTGCTGCTCATACGTCAGATCCAGCCAAACTGTAATCTCAGAGTAGTCCAAGGGTCGCTGATATAACGAAGAAGCTGAGGCACGTGGAAGACGTCATGAACTCCTTCCAAAGATGGTGGCAGGGCTAGACGATATGCTACCTCTCCAACTCGCTCTAGCACATCGAAGGGTCCAATATATCTCGGACTGAACTTGCCTTGCTTCCCAAAGCAGCTCACTTCTCGATTCGGGGAGATCTTCAGGAACACATGATCTCCTGATTGAAACTCAAGAGGATGTCGTTTAGCATCTGTCCAATACTTGTAATGGTCCTGAGCGATCCGAAGCTTGTCCCTGATATCTCGCACAACATCTACTGCTTCCACTATCATCTCAGGTCCCAAAATCTCTCTATCACCAATGTCATCCCAACTCAGTGGCGATCAACACTTCCCCCCGTAAAGGGCAGCAAATGGTGCCATGCCAATGCTCGCCTGATAGCTGTTATTGTAGGAGAACTCCATCAGATGCAGATGATCCTCCCATGAACCCTTGAAATCCAGCATGCAGGCTCTCAGTATATCCTCCAAGATCTGAATGGTACGCTTTGACTGGTCATCCGTCTGCGGGTGATACACAGTGCTGAATTTCAGACTGATACCCAGATTGGTCAGCAGACTCTTCCAAAACTGAGACGTGAACCTTGTATATCGGTCTGATATAATGCTCACGGGGACTCCATGCAAGTGTACGATCTCCTACACGACATAACTCACATCACAACTATCACTAGAAAGAAATTATAAAGGTATGAGTTAGATCATTACCTCCATATACTTCTTCGCTAATATCTCCTTGGATTGTCCCACTCGGAAAGGTATGAAGTGCACAGACTTGGTCAATTGATCAACGATGACCTAGATTGTGTCGTTCTGCTTGGTGCTCTGAGGTAGGCCAGTCACGAAGTCCATCGTGATGTGCTGCCACTTCCACTCCAGGATCAGCAGAGGCTGTAGCAGTCCAGCACTGTGATGATGCTCAGCCTTCACTTGCTAACACACAAGACACTTGGCAACGCTTCGTGCCACGCTTCTCTTCATCCCGTGCCACCAGAAATTCAGACAGAGGTCCTTGTACATCTTCGTACCACCAGGATGATAGAATAAGGCAAACTATGAGCCTCATTCATCAACTCCTCTCTGATATCTCCTGCAGGTACGCAGATCTTACTGCCATATCTCAAAGATCGATCCTCGTGAACAAGAAAATCTATCTGTAGTCCTGCTTCAACCCGATCTCTGATCTTCTTCAACTTAGCATCTCCAGCTTGAACAGCCTTGATCCGGTCCATAATTGTCGACTGAATCTGCATGCTCATCAATGATGAAGTGACTCCGGGTAAAACAGCTTCGACATCCAACTCTCGTAAATCCTGCTGTATCCTCCACTGAGCCGTAAGGATCATCACCTCTGGTAATCGACTCAAAGCGTCAGGTATGACATTCACCTTCCCCGGATGATACTGAAGGTCGATGTTATAGTCTACCATCAATTCCAACCATCTATGCTGTCACATATTCAGCTCCTTCTAAGTGAATATGTATTTCAAACTTTTATGATCAGTGAAAATTTTCACTTTCTCACTCAGTAAGAAATGCCGCCAGATCTTCAATGCAAAGACGACATCGGCTAACTCGAAATCATGGGTCAGATAGTTCTTTTCATGAACCTTCAACTGTTGCGAAGCATACACGACCACATGATTGTGCTGGTGCAGAACACATCTAAGACCCTTGCCCGATGCGTCACAGAGAATCTCAAAACCTCCGCTTCTATCCGGAATAACCAACACTGGTGCAGTAGTCAGTCTCTCCTTCAAGGTACTAAAAGCTTGCTTACAAGAATCTGACCAACTGTACTTGACGTCCTTCCTCGTCAATCTCATCATAGGTTCATCTATCCTCGAGAAGTCCTTGATGAATCTATGATAATATCATGCCAATACAAGGAAACTCCTATCGTCGGATGCTGATCGAGGTGTAGGCCATTCACTGACTGATCTGACCTTCTCTGGATCCATTGAAATGCCAGCTCCTGATACCACATGCCCAAGGAATGCAACTCTGTCCAGCCAGAATTCGCATTTATTGTACTTGGTATATGGGCTATGGCGACGAAGCGTCTCCAAGACCATCCTCAAATGCTCGGTATGCTCCTCCTCACTCTTCGAATATACTAAGATGTCGTTTATGAAAATCACCACGAACTTATCTAGGAAATCATAGAAGATAAGATTCATGAGATTCATGAACACAATAGGAGCGTTGGTCACACCGAATGGCATGACAACTAACTCATAATGTCCATACTTAGTTCGAAAAGCTGTCTTGGGCACATCTTCCTTCTTGACTTTCACTTGATGGTATTCGCTCCGGAGATCCAGCTTCGAGAATACTCTCGATCCACCAAACTGATCGAAGATATCATCAATGCGAGGCAGCGGATACTTGTTCTTCACTGTGATCTTGTTCAGCTCCCGATAGTCAATGCACATCCTCCTCGATCCATCTTTCTTCTTCACCAGTAAGCCGGGTGCACCCCAGGGAGATACACTGGGATGAATGAAACCCTTCTACAAAATATCATCCAGCTGCTTCCTCAATTCTTCCAGCTCTGTAGGAGCCATATGGTACGACGCCTTCGAAATTGGTTGAGCTCCCGACATAAGATCAATGTCAAACTCCAACGCTCGATCGAGCAGCAGTCTAGAAATGTCTTCAGGAAAGACGTCTTCGAAATCTCTCACTACCGCATGCTTCTCTGGTTGAGCTATCATAGATGACATGATCGGTCTACTCAGCTGGGCCCGAAATCTGACAGGTCCAAGCGAGCAACCGCCACTGATGAACTCAAGCACCGGGTAGTTAGGAATTTCGAATACCACTTTCTTCCTGTGACAGTCGACCGTGGCATAAAAAGCTCCTAACCAATCGATGCCGAGGCCAGCATCGAAGTTGGGTAGATCGTGGACGATGAAGTCAGCATATAACTCGTGTCCACTAATCACCAGCAGGCATGGTCTGCATCCCAATGCAACCTTAACTACACAATTCCCAGTAGTAATGTTCCAACACTTGGGAAGAGTGTAACTGGGAATCGAGTGTTCCACTACAAATCTCCGGGATATGATGCACATATAGGCTCCAGAATCAAACAGGGTCAGGGCCGGGTGAGATGAAACTAAAATGACACCTAGGATATAACATAACTAAGTTAAGCAGGGTGATCTAGATAAGCAAGCATGAATAATAATAATTAAGAAAAGACTAAGTCTAGGGGTTACCTACAATCACATCATCCTCAGGTTTAGCCTCCACATCTATCATGGTGTAAGCCTGGCGCTTCGACTGGTTGGCTCGTTGAAAAGCTCAATCCTATGGAACTAGAGGTGGTCCATGCTGTCCAGGTACAGGTGGAATCTGCTGAGTATGTCTAGGTGCTCCAGCAGGTACATGTCGATTATTGTCAGGGCAGTCCTTCGCAGTGTGAGTAGGCGATCTGTAGACTAAGCACTGATTCAGCATCCTCCTGCAGTCCTTCTTCACATGTTCCAGCTTGCCGTAGTAGTGACAAGTTGGCTGAGCTCGGTGGGGGCAGGTGCAGCTGGCTTCTTGAACTGAGTAGTTTGTGGTGGTCGAAAATTTCCTCTGAGCACTATCCTAGGTGGCTACATGTGACGCTTGCTTTCACTAGTTGAAGGTCCCACTGAAAGTCTCACCACAATCTCATGCTCCCGGGCACAGTCCAAAATGTCCTGAAGGTTCGTCAGTCTCGCCGAGGTCATCGAGGCTTGAACTTTGGGATTCAGGCATTGTCGAAACTGGTATGCACATTTCTCTAGATCTTCGACCATGTGGGGGTGCAAAACGACTGAGCATAGCAAACTCAGCCTCATAATCGTCGACGGTCCTGTCTCCATGGACCAGATTAGCGAAGTGTTGATGGAGTTCTCTCTTGGCTACCTTGGAAAAGTATTTAGCAGCTAACCTTTCCCAAAACATGCCCCAAGAGATCGGTCTGACCAGACGTCTCTCTTCCAGTTGCCACCAGTTCCAAGCATTGTCTGTCAGCTGGAGCTTCGCGATGTCGACCCATCCTGCCTGAGGGATTCGAGTAGCACTTAGCTTATCCTCAGTTTCTTGGATCCATTCATTAGCAGCTAAAGGTCCTTCTGTCACCGAGAAGCTTCTAGGTTGCAGCTCGTGGAATTGCCTGATCCTGGGTTCAGCTTGACGAGGTGGTGGTGCAATTGGAGCAGGTTGCTGACCCTGCTGGATCAGCTGCTGCTGGATCTCCAGTATGCCTCTCATGACACCCAAGAGCTCATGAATGTCGGGGGTGCAACCTTTGTCGGCTCCATCTCCATTTCGGGTGTTGTATCTTCCTGCCATGCTGAGACAAGAAATTCGAGTAAATTTTGTGTGCAAGTTAAATCTAAACATTTTGGCTAATGATGGTATTCCTATTGTTTTGAGTTTTGCAAATGCACGGATCTGCATGGGTCACCACTAATACTTGTAACGCCCCGCTTTCCAAAAGCCACGGAAGCGAGAATGTTACTAAGGTCCGCATGAACTAGGGCAATGAAGCCCAAGTTCATTAAGCGTTTGTGACAACATCCGCGCAGAATTCTTGCATGCATTTCAGAACAATAAGAACATCCATATAATAAGAAGCCACATCCAGAATTTGTTCATACATACACGAAATAATATGATAATGTCTCAACATAGCCAAAAGGAACTGCAACAAAAGTAAACATACCCTAAAACAAGTGCTAGATCAAAACTAAAAGGAAAGCGGCATGACACCAGTCTCTAGTCCTCTGTGAGGAGCAACTCAGCGTCAATAGCAAACTCCTAACTCTCAGGGTCAGGCGTCTCAAATAGGTCCTCCTGATACTCCGGCTCGGGATCTGACATACATTCCAAAAACACGAATTTATGTCAGCAAGGTCTGCAAATAAAAGTAAACGATCCAAAACGAAGTGTGCGAAAAGTAACAATTTATGAAGGATTATTGTTTATACGAGATGGCAGCAGCATGGTTATAACATGGCAATTCTAAAGGAAAGTAAATTACGTCTAAACATGCAGTTCTAAGGAAATAAAAAGACGAGCAGTATTTAACATGGCATTTCAACAAATGTTATTAGTATGGCAGTTATAGCGTACAACTGAGATTACAACAATAAGTTCAAGTTCCGTGTCAGCATTTCTATCACTCATAGGGTTCCCGCCTTTAAGTCGCGGAGAGTAGGTCGATCCTTCTCACGGGGCTATAATCGTGATTGACGCCACCTACCACCTAGGTGGTGCTCTTGAAGGGGGTCTCTACATGCACGCTCAGCGGCCGCTCAACCCTAACCCCACCGAAAAATGTGCTGAAACACGAGCCAGCCTAACGATTTACACGAGTTCACGAATTCAAGATTTTCGTCTTTGAGGCACAGGAATTCGCGAGTTCAAGATTTCAAGAGTTCCACAAGTGTCCATTCTAGCAACCTATATTCAAGTATGATATAAAGCAAGTGACCATATTTATTTCAGCGTTTAACATGAGGTACAATATCCTGAAACAATTTAAATAACGAAATTAAGTGGGTTGTTTATTAAACATGCTGCAATCATCTATTTTTCACTATTTACCTTTGAATTATAAACATGCATAGTTTTATGTCAATGTGTCACATTTTGAGTATGGAACATGTAATACACCGTTTCCATATGTACGCGTATTTATACGTATTTTGGCGTAAATGCGTATTGGGAGTATTCTCGTATTTCTTTCTTTAAATATTTTGGTGTATGAATTATTTTTAAAAGATTTTAAACTCATCTTTTGAATTTAGTAAATAGGAGTATTTGGATGAATACTTGTATTTATGGTGTATATGATATTTCAACACGTATTTTTATTTTTGCAAAATACAAATTCCAAAATTGTTTTACCATGACACCTTAGCTTATTAGGTGTCATCTTGCTAATTAAGAAGGAGACGCATGGCTTAGACTTTGACTAAATGAAAGGATAAGAGGGTTTTAGGGAGACCTAAAATCTAGGCAAAGAAAAAACAAAAAAAACAAAAAAAACAAGAAAATCCAATATTCTCTCACTCTCCCTCTCCTTCCCAATTCTGGCCAAAATTTTGTCTCCCCCTCTTTCACTCATTTGCTTCATTTTTCTCTCCACCAAGAACTCTTCCAAGCACCCCTCTCATTCATCATCATTCCTCCATCAAAATTCATCTCAAAATTCATCCCAAATCCATCTTTAGAAGCCAATTTGGAGCTTGAAGATAGGAGATTGAAGAAGGAGGCATAAGAATTCTTCAAGGACTAAGAAGGGCCAAAGAAATTTTGGAGGACTTTGGAGGTAGAAATTCCTTTCACTTAGGTAGAATTTAGTTTTAGGACAAGGAGAATTGAGTTAACTTTTTCATGCTGAAATTTGATCCAGAAAAACTGAAACTTTGACTAAGTGCTGGGGTTAATTGGCTAATGGGAATGCTTTAGAAATTTTATATGTTGGGTATCTCATTGTTATGAACAACTTTCATTTTGATCATTTTTCCAAATTATAGATGTATGATTTTATAAAAATTCGGATATGCAAACTGGTGTTTCAATCAAAACTGTTCTAAAATTCCAGTATTTTTACTCTCTGTTAAACTGAGAATATCTCCCAACGTAGATGAAAGAAAAATATGAAACAAATATATGTTATTCATATTGTAGTCCTTAATAACTTTCACGTTTACAAGTTTTGCAAATTCGGACTGAAAGCTAGGGTAAAAACTCAGTTTCTAAAATTGGTCTGTTTTTAGACAATTTTGACACCTTTCAGTAAAACGAGTAGAACTCCATGCACACTTTATAAAATATTATGATTTTGATGCCGTTGGAAAGCTGACTTCAAGATATTCAACCCATAATTTTTTTAGATTTTAATTCCTTCTGTAACTTGTAGAAAATTGGACTTGAACTGAACTCAGTTTCTGGTTCAGAATGCTGAAATTATACCTGTTAGGAGAAAATCCACCATAAATCACATATGTCAACTGAGCTTATGAAAATTGGTCAGTGAAAGGAAAACACCCATATCTACAACTTTAGTGAAGGGACCAGACACCAATTCTGAATGTAGATAGGCTAAAAGTGATATTCTTTCTGCTGTAACAGTTTTGACAGATTCATATGCTAATTTTGCTTAGTACTTATCAAGGTGTAGTTTTGTTTGAAGTTAAGTTTGTTTGTGCTAATCATGTTCTCAATGACATGCTCTTGATACATGTAATTATGCAGATGGTTCATGAAATATTCGTTATGTTAATAATGTTTAATTTCAATTTGTTTATGCTTTTGTGCTCACATTAGTATGTTCATAACGATGAGTTTGTGATGATATTCCATGCAATTCTTTAATTGAGATGATGATGATGATGATGATGATGATGATATTTGTTAAAAGTTGGTTAAAAGCGGTATTCAAGACCGCTAGATGATTAGTTGACAAACGAAGTAACATCTTAAAAACTGAGAGTGAGAATGAGGAATGTATCAGTCCTCCTAAAGGAGGGTGACACGGGTTTGGGGGAAAACGGGTAAACTTTAGGAGTTAAGGAGCGGACATATGACATGAATTCTCACCCGTTGTATCACTCCCAGAAGGGCGAGTTGAAAGGGTTGGAGAGGCCGCTGGTGTACTCGTGATGCATCATGACGGTAATTGATGGTTTGCTCCGTTTGTCCGACAGAAAAACCGAGTTTGTCTCACTCCCATACCTTGTTCCGTTCGGGTACGGAGAGTTACGAGAGGCCCCTCCAGTGCTCGTGTCGCTGGTTGTGGTACCACTTTTTCACCCACCCTGGGTGAAGTCCGCCTCCTTAGCGTTCTACGGTTTACACGGGTTCCAAATATGTGAATCAACAACTTGTAGTAGTTGTCTTTAATTTATAAATGTTGTTATCTCATGTCTCCTAATTTTTGTGTACTTTAATGCTATTGTCCCATGGTAACATGTTCTTACGCTTCCTTTCAATAGCTGCATTTCATAATATGGTTTCATATGCATGTTTTTGCACGTTCTCATAACTAGGTTCGCATGTTGGAATGTGATTACTTTTACGCACTATGAACCTTACTTGTTAGACCACCCTCCCTAGATAGACAGACCAATTCTAAAACTGGGTTCTACTAGAGTGTTAGGAGTTTCTACCGGGTCACGCGTTGACGTGTCCCTGTTGACTTTTAGGTCATGTGAGTTGGAGGTTGGAGATAGCGGCTAGAGCTTTGGAGTTGGTGATCAGTTGTAGTATTGGGTGGTGAGGGGTGTGATGAGAGACTTGTACTTTTGGTGTTTCTTTTTCGGGTGGACCTTTGTACTTAGAGTTGTGAATATGAAGATGTTGGTGTATGTATAAGATGTATCTATGTATCAATAAAATGGAATATTGTACTTTTGTTATTTTCTCAGTGTTTTTCTCTGTGATGGAGTTTTACTTGTACTTCCCAGCACGTGCGTAGTACCTGCGGTGTTCTTCCTACTCTCTTCTTTTCTTTCTTTCTACGTAACACTCGCCTCTTCGGAAATACCTGATACGGATTCGTACTTATCGGGTATCCCAGGGAGTGGGGCGTTACAATTGGTGGCCCATGCAGGTCACCGCACTGCTGCGTGCGTAATGATAGTGCGGGTAATGCTCCATAAGGGTAGTTGTGTCCTAAGGTGGGTAGGTGATCGGCCTTAGGGTAAGTTCCTGGTATTAGGAGAACCGAGGCACATAGCTTCTTGAGGGTAAACATGGGTAGTTGTTTGTATGTATACATATATGTATGGATGGGTACGTGTTTGCATGGATACATTAGTATTGTGTGCATATTGGCAAGTATTCCTACAGGAATGTATCTATAGATATATCTGTAAGTAAGCAGCATTATAGATACTTGTATGACTACTTGTGTGTATTCTTATAACTCATAGTATACGTGTTCGTATATGGACGAACTATGAGGTGTATGTATAAAAATGTTATTTATATGAATTAAGGAATAGATAATATATGATGTGTAAATCTAAGTGTGAGGCATACTATCTGTGTAATGAAGTATTGTGTCATATATAAATATGTGCTAATACATGTTTTATCTACATCTGAGTGTATGTGGATGACTATATGATTTTATGTATAGTTGTAGGTATAAATACTGAATTATATATTTAAGGGATGTAAGGAGATAATTTGTATATGGATATCTGAGGGATGTTTATATATATGGAGTATTTGTGTGTATAAATATTAGTATATAAATAAATTCGTGATGTATGTGTTGGTATATGGATGTTGCTTGTACGTCTGGGTGGATGTACATGTGGATGTATAAGAGTGTATGATGGTATACATGGAATAATTATATGTGTATGCGGTTATGTGTTTGTATGAATTTACAAGTGTTGTATGTCCGTTGTCGAATGTATATGTGTGCTATACTTATGTGCGTATCTGTAGCTATACATACATGTATATGCTACTACCTTAGCTACATGTGTGACTATACGTTAGTATGTGATATTATAAGTATATGTGTTAGTATGTGGTTGCACTATCAGATGTAGGTGCAATAGAGTGATTGTATTGATTGAGATGTAAGTAGTAAGTATGTATATATATTTATAGTGTGTATCATGGACCGATATAGTTGATTGAGCTCTAGGCGATGTATAGATACGGTATACCGGATGTATTAGTAATATGTGATGTATTTGTACATGCTGATTGTGTAAATCCATGTGCGGATATTTATTTTCCATTCAAGCATGAGTGGGCATGCTCTAGGTGTATTAGAGTTGTGTATTTGATACATATATGAAAGATGTATATGGTTGCCTGTCTGACTGTAAGCGAATACGCTTACACCGGTGTTGGATGGATATATCATTATGTGAATATCTGTGTGTGTTGGTATTATTGTATGCGACTCTATGTGATGACGTGTATGAGTATGCATACTATAAATGTGGTTGTGTAAATTGATATAGTGAGATATGTATATATGAGTAAAGCTACCATTGGATGTGTACCATAAGTAGTGCGTGAAATATATTGGCTTACTAATTAGTGTGTATAGATATACATAAGTAGGTATACCAAGTTATGCAATTTTGGTGTACTTATATATCATGTGATAATATGTGAGTGTAGCATATGAATGAGCTTTATATATGTATATGTATTGTGTATACAAGAGTGTGTGTGTATATATGTACTGAATTAATATAATTCTTGTGATATATATATATATATATATAGCAAAAAATGTACCTAAGAACGTGCGCAGGTAGAATTACCTGCGCACGCCCCCTCTGTTCGGTGTTTGTAAGTATTTTTTTTTGAAATTTTTTTTTGCAGTAGCTAGATATACTTGTTATGAAGCTCCCCACAAAATTTCAGGTCAATCCGACACCGTTTGAGCCTCCGTTCATCGATTTCAAAAACGTTGCGCAAAACTGTCCAAATTCTGGACAGTTTTGCGCAACGTTTTTGAAATCGATGAACGGAGGCTCAAACGGTGTCGGATTGACCTGAAATTTTGTGGGGAGCTTCATAACAAGTATATCTACCTACTGCAAAAAAAAATTTCAAAAAAAAATATTTAGAAACCCCGAACAGAGGGGGCGTGCGCAGGTAATTCTACCTGCGCACGTTCTCAGGCACATTTGCCCCATATATATATATATATATATATATATATATATATATATTGGAGAATATGCTTGCATCTTTATTGATACTGGGTAAACTGTACATGCCTCTATGGAGGAAGAAGGAGGCTTGTAAGGTGAGATGAGAGCACACGCGCCATCACCCCCAACCTAGACAAGCCCCTTCCGCAACCCATCAGAAGCCAAAAAGAATAACAAAAAAATACATGATATGCACACTCACTCTAGAAGACCCCAATTTGCAGGAGGGCTTTGATCATCTTCCCGATTCCACACCACACTTCGCATAGCAATTCGGACATCATCAGCAATGTTATCAAAGAGCATCGTTCTTATCTGGCAACTATCTTCAAAGATTCTTCTATTCCGCTCCTTCCAAATATGCCACGTCATCATGGCCAAAACAATCCTAGCCAACCTTCCCATGCTGCCCTTTTTGAAATGAGATAGAATCAGATCACCCACACCAGCTAAGTTGGACGGCATGGAAGAAGCAACCCCCATTTTAAGAAAGCTCCTGTAAAGGATGTATTTAGTATAGTTACATTCAAAAAACAAGTGATCCATACTTTCAAGAGCATTATCAGCACATAAAACACAAAGAGGTGAAGTAGGGACTCCCCATTGTACGAGCTTGTCACGGGTAAGAAGTTTCCCGTGGAAAGCTCGTAATAAAGTTCTTGGGGATGTGCCCCTGAAACCAGACCACCTTGTAGAAGGGGAAGAGGGGTTTTATAGCCCGCGAACCTTCCCAAGCATTTTGAAGAGTAGGAGACTTAGTTACCCAAGACCAAGAGTCGCTGCCCGTAGATAAGGAAAACGTACTGAGAAGATGACGGACAGGGAGCAATGAATTATTATCCACCCACCCTTCAGAAGACCAATAATCGCTGACCATGCACCCCTCCTCCCCTGCAGGGACATCATAGGTATCACAAAGGGGACCACAAGGGAGCCAATTATCATACCAAAAGAATGTAGAGGTGCCGTCCCGAACTTCCCGTTTGATTAGTTTTTTGGTGTGCTCACGGCATCGAAGGATAAATTTCCAAGTTCCAGACTGCATAGGGTGGGCTTTGGCTTGCAAAAACCCAGTGTTAATAAGATACTGATTCCTCATATGAATAGCCCATATGCCCCTATGAGTGAGCATACGCCATGACATTTTAACACCGTAAGCAGTGTTGAGCTCAGTGAGATTTCTGATCCCCACTCCCCCTTCATGTTTGGGAGCACACATATCATCCCAAGCCCAGCAATGGTTCTTTCCCCAAATAAATTTTCTGCATATGGAAGTAAGGGAATTTAGAACAGACTGGGGCATACGAAAGGCCTGCATCCAGAAACTAATCATGCCATATATAACAGATCTGACGAGCTCAATGCGACCAGCTATGGATAATAATGATGAGGACCACCCCTGCAACCTGCTCTTGCATTTATCAATCAAACGCCCATACATGACAGCATTAGGATACTTAGGGGTCAAAGGGAGACCAAGATACGTGGTTAGGGACTGAACACGCCGGATACCCAGAATATCGGCAAGGCTGCCAGGCCCCTTGGCCCCCTTACTGAATATGCCAGCACTCTTAGACTAGTTAACCTCAAGGCCAGTGAAAGATTTGAACTCAATGAGCAGGTTTTTAAGACCCTCAAAAGATTTAGAATTAGCCCTACAGAAAACCAGTAGGTCATCAGCAAAAAGGAGATGAGTGACTGCCCCAACTCTATTCATCGGCCTGATAGTATGTGCAGCATTGGCCTTGGCCATGAGGAGGGAGAAGGCCTCCATAACAATCACAAAGAGATATGGGGATAGCGGATCGCCCTGTCTCAGCCCTCTATTAGATTGGAACATACCATGGGGAGAACCATTAACCATGACAGAGAACGAGGGGGTGGAAATGCATTCACATATCCAACTTATAAACCTGTGTTTGAACCCCATCTGATGCATGATATAGTAAACAAATTCTCTATTGACACTGTCAAAGGCTTTACGTAAATCCAACTTGAGGCAAGCTCTAGCTCCCATGGGATTAGAGAAGCCCCTTATATACTCATGGGCAAGTAGAGCACAATCGGCAAGCAACCGATCTTGAAGAAAGGCCGCTTGGTTAGGCGATATGAGCTCAATAACCGCCCTGCTCAGGCGATTGCACAGAACTTTGCTTATGATCTTATAAACAACATTGCAACAGGATATAGGTCTATAGTCACCAAGACCGGAAGCGTTGGCATTTTTAGGGATGAGAGTGAGGAAGGTATGATTAATCTGCCTAAGAATCTTCCCCGATTTGAAAAAGGTAAGGACAGCCAAAGTCACATCTTTGCCAATGATATCCCAAGAATTTTGATAAAAGAAACCATTAAAACCATCAGGCCCCGGGGCTTTGTCAGCCCCAATTTGAAAAACGGCAGTTTTAACTTCCTCGGCACTCACAGGCCTTTCAACCCAATCAGCAGCATTCCTAGTAAGAACTCTTTTTGTGATAAGGCGAGGGAAAACCCTCCAATAGTCATTCTGATTATATAAGCTAGAATAGAACTTAGGGGCATCAACCTTAAGCAGATCAATAGCATTGTTGTGAGACCCATCAATAGAGATGAGGTGCCCAAGATTGTTATGACTTTGTCTGGCTCTCATGGCAGTGTAAAAGAATCGGGAGTTACGGTCCCCAAGATGTAACCAATCTTGCCTGCTTTTCTGCTTAAGAATGGATTCTTCATTATCCATGGCTTCAGCAAGCTGACTGATGAGCCTACGCTCAATACTTTGTAATTCAGCACATGAACACAAACTGGGATTATTCTGAATATTGTTTAGCTCAACACGAATTTTGTGCACATCGTTATGTTCTCTAAAATCCGCCCCAAACGATCTAAGCTCATTTTTCAAGTGCTTTAGTTTATTCACCAGCCTAAACATCGGGCAGCCATCAACCCCAATTTGCCAGTTCTTCTTCAACATGGTTAGAAACTCAGGGCTACGCTGCCAGGCATTAAAAAATTTAAAGGGCTTAGGATCCGATCCCCCAATACGATGGGTATGGATAATGAGCATAGAGTGGTCACTAGTACCCCCCGCACAATATTCACAGTAGGATGCAGTGAGGACATTCATCCAATTGCTATTGCATAAAGTGCGATCCAAAGTAGCCATAATGCGCTTTTGACCCACACTGCGATTGGTCCAGCTAAGAGTATTACCAACTGTTTTCAGCTCAAAAAGGGCACTGGCATTGATACAGTTGTTGAAATCATCCACCATGTGCCCATCAACCTTTCTACCACCCATTTTCTCCATAGTGTATCTGATACAATTGAAGTCTCCCCCTATGATCCAAGGGATATTGCAATATTTTTTAGAAGCAGCTAGAATATCCTTCCAGAGAAATCTGTGCTCCAGAGAGAGAGAGAGAGAGAGAGAGAGAGAGAGAGAGAGAGAGAGAGAGAGAGAGATATATATATATATATATATATATATATATATATATATATATATATATATATATATAGTGTCGTATGTATATGTGTATATATATATACATTGAATATGTGTTACGTTGACTGTTTGTATGTAAGTATACTTGTGCAGTGTATATGTGGTTAAATATAGATTTACGTGAGTGAATATTGGATATGAACATATATGTATGTATTCTTGTATATATATAAAATGAGTATGTACTAGAAGGTTGATATAATATACATATTTACTATAGTGATATTTACTGTGTACATTCTTGTGTGCGAACTATTATATATATTTGTATATATAATTGTAAGTGTTTATACTTATGTGCTTAAGAGATATATTTGCGTATGGTTACCCACTTGATATGCGGTGCACCATATCAATATGTATCATTATTGGTGTATGATTATTTACCATAAGTGCTTCAATATATGGATTTACTTACTTATGTATGTATGTTAGAAAGGTTGCATACATATTGTTAGCAAGGTTGCATACATATTGGATGTGATATAGTAGTATAGATGGATGTATACTTGGTTGTATACTTGAACTATACTTTGATGTATCTAGGTATACACATAGGTATGTGTATGTGTAAGTATGCTAGCTCTGTGACTTATGAGTATGGTGTGTTTAAATATCATGTGAACATATATGTATGTAGATATATATATATTTATAAGGAGTGTGTGATTACATATAGAGGTGTATGTATTTAGATATACATATATGTAACCAGGATATATCATATGTCTTTGAACATATAATTGTGTGAATCTTTATATGAGTACACATGTATTGAGTGAATAAATATTGGTGAGTATATTAATGCCTTGGGTGTATCTATATATTTCTACTTATTGCTATGTACGGCATTGACACATGTATATTGCTATGTACAGCATTTACACATGTACCCATATGCATAGGTGTACTAGCATGTGTGTACATATTAGTATGTACATATATGTGAGTGTTCTCATGTCCATATAGATATATATGTGAGTACATTGTGTATATGGATGAATGTGGAATGTATAGTATTATGTACGTGTTGTGATGATTTGTCTGTGTGTATACATATATCTTTGGATAGGAATGTGTATATATATGTGTTTAATCTATGATATAGTGCAAGTATACATGGGTGTGTAGTATATACATATAGTGTTGTTTGTATTTCGTGGGTAAGGGGGACCCTTAGACTATTCAATCTCCGGTCAGACCCTTAGCATGGAAAGTCCGAGGGCGGACTTTGTTTTTAAGGTGGGTAGAATGTAATACCCCGTTTCCATATGTACGCGTATTTATAAGTATTTTGGCGTAAATGCATATTGGGAGTATTCTCGTATTTCTTTCTTTAAATATTTTGGTGTAGGAATTATTTTTAAAAGATTTTAAACTCATCTTTTGAATTTAGTAAATAGGAGTATTTGGATGAATACTTGTATTTATGGTGTATATGGTATTTCAACATGTATTTTTATTTTTGCAAAATACAAATTCCAAAATTGTTTTACCATGACACCTTAGCTTATTAGGTGTCATCTTGCTAATTAAGAAGGAGACACATGGCTTAGACTTTGACTAAATGAAAGGATGAGAGGGTTTTAGGGAGACCTAAAATCTAGGCAAAGAAAAAACAAAAAAAACAAAAAAAACAAGAAAATCCAATATTCTCTCACTCTCCCTCTCCTTCCCAATTCTGGCCAAAATTTTGTCTCCCCCTCTTTCACTCATTTGCTTCATTTTTCTCTCCACCAAGAACTCTTCCAAGCACCCCTCTCATTCATCATCATTCCTCCATCAAAATTCATCTCAAAATTCATCCCAAATCCATCTTTAGAAGCCAATTTGGAGCTTGAAGATAGGAGATTGAAGAAGGAGGCATAAGAATTCTTCAAGGACTAAGAAGGGCCAAAGAAATTTTGGAGGACTTTGGAGGTAGAAATTCCTTTCACTTAGGTAGAATTTAGTTTTAGGACAAGGAGAATTGAGTTAACTTTTTCATGCTGAAATTTGATCCAGAAAAACTGAAACTTTGACTAAGTGCTGGGGTTAATTGGCTAATGGGAATGCTTTAGAAATTTTATATGTTGGGTATCTCATTGTTATGAACAACTTTCATTTTGATCATTTTTCCAAATTATAGATGTATGATTTTATAAAAATTCGGATATGCAAACTGGTGTTTCAATCAAAACTGTTCTAAAATTCCAGTATTTTTACTCTCTGTTAAACTGAGAATATCTCCCAACGTAGATGAAAGAAAAATATGAAACAAATATATGTTATTCATATTGTAGTCCTTAATAACTTTCATGTTTACAAGTTTTGCAAATTCGGACTGAAAGCTAGGGTAAAAACTCAGTTTCTAAAACTGGTCTGTTTTTAGACAGTTTTGACACCTTTCAGTAAAACGAGTAGAACTCCATGCACACTTTATAAAATATTATGATCTTGATGCCGTTGGAAAGCTGACTTCAAGATATTCAACACATAATTTTTTTAGATTTTAATTCTGTCTGTAACTTGTAGAAAAATGGACTTGAACTGAACTCAGTTTCTGGTTGAGAATGCTGAAATTATACCTCTTAGGAGAAAATCCACCATAAATCACATATGTCAACTGAGCTTATGAAAATTGGTCAGTGAAAGGAAAACACCCATATCTACAACTTTGGTGAAGGGACCTGACACCAATTCTGAATGTAGATAGGCTAAAAGTGATATTCTTTCTGCTGTAACAGTTTTGACAGATTCATATGATAATTTTGCTTAGTACTTATCAAGGTGTAGTTTTGTTTGAAGTTAAGTTTGTTTGTGCTAATCATGTTCTCAATGACATGCTCTTGATACATGTAATTATGCAGATGGTTCATGAAATATTCGTTTTGTTAATAATGTTTAATTTCAATTTGTTTATGCTTTTGTGCTCACATTAGTATGTTCATAACGATGAGTTTGTGATGATATTCCATGCAATTCTTTAATTGAGATGATGATGATGATGATGATGATGATATTTGTTAAAAGTTGGTTAAAAGCGGTATTCAAGACCGCTAGATGATTCGTTGACAAACGAAGTAACATCTTAAAAACTGAGAGTGAGAATGCGGAATGTATCAGTCCTCCTAAAGGAGGGTGACACGGGTTTGGGGGAAAACGGGTAAACTTTAGGAGTTAAGGAGCGGACATATGATATGAATTCTCACCCGCTGTATCACTCCCAGAAGGGCGAGTTGAAAGGGTTAGAGAGGCCGCTGGTGTACTCGTGATGCATCATGACGGTAATTGATGGTTTGCTCCGTTTGTCCGACAGAAAAACCGAGTTTGTCTCACTCCCATACCTTGTTCCGTTCGGGTACGAAGAGTTACGAGAGGCCCCTCCAGTGCTCGTGTCGCTAGTTGTGGTACCACTTTTTCACCCACCCTGGGTGAAGTCCGCCTCCTTAGCGTTCTACGGTTTACACGGGTTCCAAATATGTGAATCAACAACTTGTAGTAGTTGTCTTTAATTTATAAATGTTGTTATCTCATGTCTCCTAATTTTTGTGTACTTTAATGCTATTGTCCCATGGTAACATGTTCTTACGCTTCCTTTCAATAGCTGCATTTCATAATATGGTTTCATATGCATGTTTTTGCACGTTCTCATAACTAGGTTCGCATGTTGGAATGTGATTACTTTTACGCACTATGAACCTTACTTGTTAGACCACCCTCCCTAGATAGACAGACCAATTCTAAAACTGGGTTCTACTAGAGTGTTTGGAATTTCTACTGGGTCACGCGTTGACGTGTCCCTGTTGACTTTCAGGTCATGTGAGTTGGAGGTTGGAGATATCGGCTGGAGCTTTGGAGTTGGTGATCAGTTGTAGTATTGGGTGGTGAGGGGTGTGATGAGAGACTTGTACTTTTGGTGTTTCTTTTTCGGGTGGACCTTTGTACTTAGAGTTGTGAATATGAAGATGTTGGTGTATGTATAAGATGTATCTATGTATCAATAAAATGGAATATTGTACTTTTGTTATTTTCTCAGTGTTTTTCTCTGTGATGGAGTTTTACTTGTACTTCCCAGCACGTGCGTAGTACCTGCGGTGTTCTTCATACTCTCTTCTTTTCTTTCTTTCTACGTAACACTCGCCTCTTCGGAAATACCTGATACGGATTCGTACTTATCGGGTATCCCGGGGAGCGGGGCGTTACAGAACATCATGGTATTTTTTTGGAACGTCAATTCACGGGTCATATTCATGTTATTTAGCTTTAAGCAAAAACGACATTTTAAACATTAAGCTTCAGAAATTCACAGCAAATCGCACACTTGCCTGCTTTTGACGAATTTGGTATCGTTGGATTCGTCTTGACGAACACTACGCTACGGTTCAATCGGTTCTCTGGTTTGATTAAACATATAATGGAAATTAGGTTTTTTCTGACATGATAAAGCATTAAATAACCCTTACGATGTCTAATACATCGATTCTATAACGTTCTCTATCCTTTGGTGTGGGTTGTAGTATAGTAAGGGATAGATCTACTAACTGTTAATGCAGAGAGGGGTCGGGACGCAGCGATGGGCATCGGCAACGTGTACGCCCTCATAACAACGACCTTGAGCCTCGGGGATCTGCTGTCGATGACCAACGGCGCTGCAGTGACTGCGTGGGCTGGTTGACGGTCTGCTACGGGGGGAAGATGCTGTCGGCGATCTGCAGTCGACGACGAGGTGTGCCGGAGAGCTGTCGATGCCTAAAGAAGTACTGACAGCAGTTTGCACACGAGTAGAGGCTGGTGGAGGCTGTCGGACAGGGAAGAGACTCGGCGGATGTGAGGGTGGCTGAACGGGGAGTGAGAGCACAGGTTCGAGGGGGAGGATGACGACTGGAGGCTGTTTATGGGGCGAGGAGAAGTTTGCATGCAGCTTTTGGGGCTGTCGATGACTGGGAGGCACAGCGGACGGAGCTCAAGCCGTCGGGAGGTTAGAGGGGCCTGCGTGCGAAAGAGATGGACCGACGGAGAGTAGGTGAGAGCTCGCGTAGCTTCAGGGTTGATGCTGGGTGCTGGAAGGGGGTCGTCAGCGTCGGGAGTTGATGATGGGCGACGAGAGACGCGGCGAAGGGATCTGCGATCGGAGGGAGACCCGCGCGTGGGATTGGGGTTGAGTGCAGTGCTGGCGTCGCGAGGAAGGAGAAGATGCGAGGGTTAGAAGTGAGAGGGGTAGGTTGAGTTGTAGGGTTGCTTTTTAGGGGGCTGGGTTGCTATCACGAGAGCCCTGGGTTGGCTTTAGAAAGGAGATAGGTTTGCATAGGTTCCTCTTTAACAGAGTATGGCTGTTGTGGATTTATTTGTGTTTGGGTTTTTTTCTTGTTGCGTGAAGCCTGGGGAGAGGATCCCTGATAGCCTTTTTGTAGGGAAGTTAGGGGGAGAGATAACGTAGGAAGATGGGATATGGGTTACGTTGGATAAGGGGCAGTTGAGATAGGGTACGGTTAGAATCCATAATAATAGATTAGATTTAAAAAATTTGATTTTTGAAACTAACAGTAGGTACTTGTTATTAGGCTAGGATATGTTAGTAAGGTTCTGTTAACAAAATTTATGCATGAAAAGATCCCTTTCATTTATTTTTTTTAACGTTGAGTTTTTTATTTGAAAATTTAACAGAGGTTAGGATTTCAAATTCAAATATGGAAATTTAAATATAGTTAACTTAGTTACTAATTAATTACGATTACGATATTCGACGCGATGCCACCCAAAAATTATAAAATTAATACCTGAGCGATCGCGCCTTCGAGAATGTCGTGAATACGGGGTCCGGTCACGCGTCTGAGCTACGGAAAATAACAATAAACCCAAATACGAAAATACTCATACGAAACAGCATATGCACTGTACGACCGGAAAGTGGTCGTTACAAATACCTAGCATAAAAAATCAGCAAAAATGTCCGTTGGAACCAGGGATTGCATTCTTCAACTGGAAAATAAGAGAAGACAAAATTAGGCCAAAATTTCAAATCATTCAATAAAACAATCCTTATCTTTCAAAAATGTGGAAAATGCCGAGCTCATAAAAATCCACAAAAATGTCCTTTGGAACTAGGTGATCGCCATCTTCAACTGGAATATAAGAGAAGACAAAATTAGGCCAAATATCATATGATCTAATAAAAAGATCGTCATCTTCAACGGGAAAATAAGTGAGGACAATTTTTGGATATAAAAATCATATCAATTAATAAAAAGATCCATATCAATCATAAAATGTATAAAATAGCCCCAAACTTAGAAAATGATATATAAAAATCTTTTCAGTTGAAGATGGCGATATCCCAGTTACAACGGACATTTTTATAGATAAAGATGGCGATTTCCTTGCTCCGAATTTTGTCGTCTCTTATATTTCAGGTGAAGATGCCGATTTCCTGGTTCCAACGAACACTTTTTGGTCTAATTTTGCCTTCTCTGATATCTTTTAACACATTGATCCGTATATTCCAGAAAATATGGATAATATCCCGTATCTCAGAAATGTCGGCAAAAATGTCGTTGAACCGGGAGTTCGCCAACTTCAAGTGGAAATTAAGAGAAGACAAAATTAGCCCAAAAATCATATCATTTAATAAAACGATCCATATCTTCTAGAAAATGTGGAAAATATCCCTAGAGCTCAGAAAAATCCGCAAAAATGTCCTTTGGGACCAAGAGAATGCCATCTTCAACTGAAATATAAGCGAAGACAAAATTAAGCCAAAAAACCATATCATTCAATATAAACATCGCCATGTTCAACTGGAAAATAAGAGAACAAATTTAGGTTATAAAAATAATATCATTTAATAAAAATTTCCATTTATTCCATAAAATCTAGAAAATAGCCCGAAGCTCAGAAAAATCCGAAAAAATGTCCGTTGGAACCGGGAGACCGTCATCTTACTCTTAAATATAATAGAAGACAAACTTAAGCTATCAAAATCATATCATTTAATAAAAAGATAAATATCTTCCATAAAAAAAAGAAAATAGCATCGTGCTCAAAAAATCTGCAAAAATGTCCGTTGGAACTAGGAGATCGCCATGTTCAACTGAAAAATAAGAGAAGACAAAAATTTGGCAATAAAAATCATATCATTTAATATAAAGATTCTTATTTTCCATAAAATATAGAAAATATCCCCGAGCTCAGAAAAATCCGCAAAAATATCCGAC
Organism: Scilla litardierei; assembly: GCA_030789695.1. Taxonomy (NCBI): domain Eukaryota; kingdom Viridiplantae; phylum Streptophyta; class Magnoliopsida; order Asparagales; family Asparagaceae; genus Scilla; species Scilla litardierei. The sequence goes on from CM061140.1 coordinate 62,154,758, forward strand.
AGAACCGAGAGATCGCCAAATTTAATGAAAAAAATTCCTATCATCTAATTAAACGATCCATATCTTCCAGAAAATGCAAAAATAGCCCCGATCTCAAAAATAGGCAAACTGTCAGTTGGAACAATAAGATCGACATCTATGTCGTCCAGAAAATGTAGAAAAAATCCTCGAGCTTTGAAAATCCGTAAACATGTCTGTTGGAATGAGGAGATTGCATTTTCAGTAGAAAAATAAGAGATGACAAAAATCAGGGTATGAAAATCATATCATTTAATATAAAGATACGTCTTCCATAAAATGTAGAAAATAGCACCGAATTCAGAAAAATCCGCAAAAATATCCATGGGAACCGGGAGATCGCACTCTTCAACTTAAAAATAATGGAAGACAAAATTAGGCCGAAAAAATCATCTCATTTAATGAACCGATTCATATCTTCAAGAAAATTTAGAAAGTAGCCCTGAGCTTAGAAAATTCGCAAAAAAATGTCCGTTGAAACCGGGAGATCGCCATCAACTGAAAACAAAGAAGAGACAAAATTAGGCTAAATATTCATATCTTTTAATTAAAAGATTCATATCTTCCAGAAAATGTTGAAAAATTGCTCCGAGCTCAAAAAAATACTCCAAAATGTCCGTTGGAACCAGGAAATCAACATACTCAATTGAAAAACATGAGAATGCAAAATTAGGTCAAAAATCATAGCGTTTAATAAAAAGAAACATATCTTCCATAAAATGTAGACATAGCCCCAAACTAAGAAAAATCCGACAAAATGTCCGTAGGAATCTGGAGATACTCATCTTCAACTGAAAAATAAGAGAAGGCAAAATTAAGCCAAAATATCATATCATTTAATAAAACAATCCATATCTCCCAAAAGTGTGGAAAATAGCCGGAGCTCAGAAAAATCCGCAAAAATGTCTGTTTGAACCAGGTGTTCGCCTTCTTCAACTGGAATATAAGAGAAAGACAAATTTAGGACAAAAAATCAATTCATTTATTAAAAGATCGTTAGCTTCAACAAGAAAATAAGAGAAGACAAATTTAGGCTAAAAATCATATCAACTAATAAAAAGATCCATATCTTTCATAAAATGTTTAAAGTAGTACCAAGCTCAGAAAATGATGTATAAAAATCTTTTCAGTTGAAGATGGAGAAATCCCTTTTATAACTGACATTTTTATAGATGAAGATGGCGATTTTCTGGTTTCGAATTTTGTCTTCTATTATATTTAATTTGGAAATGGCGATCTCCCAGTAACGGACATTTTTGTCCTAATTTTGTCTTCTCTGATATCATTTAATAAAACGATCCACATATTCCAGAAAATATAGAAAATATCCAGTAGCTCAGAAATATCTGTAAAAATATCTGTTGGAACCGGGAGATCGCCAACTTCAAGTGGAAATTAAAAGAAGACGAAATTAGGCCAAAAAAATTCATATCATTTAAAAAAACGTTTCATATCTTCCAGAAAATATGGAAAATAGCCCGGAGCTCAGAAAAATCTACAAAAATTTCCTTTGAGACTGAGAGAATGCCATATTAAACTGAAATATAAAAGAAGACAAAATTAGGCTAGAAAAATTATATCATTTAATAAAAAGATCATTATCTTACAGAAAATGTAGAAAATAATCCCGAGCTCAGAAATTTCGGCCAAAATGTCCGTTGGAACCGGGGTATCGCCATCTTCAACTTAAAAAATAAGAAAAGACAAAATTAAGGTACAAAAATCATATACTGCAATAAAAGATTCATTGCTTCTAGAAAATGTATAAAATAATCACAAGCTCGGAAAAATCAACAAAAATATCCGTTGGAATCGAGAGATCGCAATCTTCAACTGGAAAAAAATAAGAGAAGACAAAATTAGGCTAAAATATCATATAATTTAATAAAACGATCCATACCTTCCAAAAATGTCGAAAATAGGCCTGAGCTCATAAAAATCATCAAAAATGTCCGTTAAAACTGGGTGATTTCCATCTTCAGCTGGAATATAAGAGAAGACAAAATTACGCCAAAAATCGTATCATTTAATAAAAAGATCGTCATCTTCAACTAGAAAATAAGAGAAGACAAACTTACGATAGAAAAATCATATCAATTAATAAAAAGATCCATATCTTTCATAAAATGTATAAAATAACACCAAACTCAGAAAATGATATATAAAAATCTTTTCAGTTGAAGATGGAAAAATCCCGGTTACAACGGACATTTTTATTGATGAAGATGGTGCTTTCCCTGTTCTGAATTTTGTCTTCTCTTATATTTCAGTTGAAGATAACGATTTCCCGATTCCAACAGACACTTTTTGCCCTAATTTTGTCTTCTTTGATATCATTTAATAAAATGATCCATGTATTCCAGAAAATATGGAAAATATCCCGTACCTCAGAATTGTCCGTAAAAATGTCTGTTGGAACCATGTGATCGCCAACTTCAAGTGGAAATTAAAAGAAGACAAAATTACGCCAAAAAATCATTTCATTTAATAAAACACTCCATATCTTCCTGAAAATGTAAAAAATAGCCGGGAGCTCAGAAAAATCCGCAAAAATGTCCTTTGGGACCGAAAGAATGCCATCTTCAACTGAAATATAAGAGAAGACAAAATTAGGCCAAAAATCATATCATTCGATGTAAACATCGCCATCTTCAACTAGAAAATAAGAGAAAACAAATTTAGGTTATAAAAAGCATCTCATTTAATAAAAAGATGCATAACTTCCATAAAATGTAGAAAATAGCCCGGAACTCAGAAAAATCCGCAAAAATGTCCGCAGGAACTGGGAGATCGTCATTTTCAATTTAAAATAATAGAAAACAAACTTAAGCTATCAAAATCATATCATTTAATAAAAAGATACACATCTTCTAAGAAATAAAGAAAATAGCATCGTGCTCGAAAAATCTAAAAAATGTCCGTTGGAACTAGGAGATCGCCAAGTTCAATTGAAAAATAAGAGAAGAAAAATTTGGCAATAAAAGTCATATCATTTAATATAAAGATTCTTAGTTTCCATAAAATGTAGAAAATATCCCCAAGCTCAGCAAATCTGCAAAAATATCCGATAGAACCGAGAGATCACCAAATTTAACGATAAAAGATAAGACAAAATTAGGCCAAAAAATCATATCATTAAATAAAACGATCGATGTCTTCTAGATAATATAGAAAATAGGCCATTGCTCAAAAAAATCTGCAAAAATATCCGTTGATTTCGAGAGATCCATCAAATAAAAATAAATAAGAGAAGACAAAATTTGGCCAAAAAATCATATCATTTAATAAAACGATTGATATCTTCCAGAAAAGAAAGAAAATAGCCCCGATTTTAGAAAAATCCTTAAAATGTACGTTGGAACAGAGAGACCACCATCTTCAAGTATCCATATCGACAATAAGAGAAGATAAACGTATTCTATAAAATCATATCATTTAATAAAAATATCTATATCAACAAAAAATGCGGAAAATAGCCTCGAGAACAGAAAAATCCACAAAATTTTCCTTTGGAACTGGGAGATCACCATCTTCAATTGAAAAATAAAGGAAGACAAAATTAGGCTAGAAAATCATATCATTTAATAAAAAGATTCATGTCTTACATGAAATTTAGAAAATAGTCATGTGCTCAGACATATGGGCCAAAATATCCGTTGAAATCGGGGTATCGTCATCTTCAACTAAAAAATAAGAGAAGACAAAATTAGGCTACAAAAATCATATACTGTAAAATAAAGATCCATATCTTCCAGAAAATGTAGAAAATAATTCCGAGCTCAGAAAAATCCGCAAAATTGTCCGTTGGAACTTAGAGATCGCTATCTTCAACTGAAAAAACAAGAGAAGATAAAATTTGGCCAAAATATCATATCATTTAATAAAACGATCCATATCATCCAAAATTAGAAAATATGGAAAATATCCTGTAGCTAAGAAATATCCGCAAAAATGTCCACTTGAATTGGGAGATCGCCAACTTTAAGTGGAAATTAAGAGGAAACGGAATTAGGCCAAAAAATCAGAGAATTTAATAAAACGTTCCATATCTTGCAGAAAATGTGGAAAATAGGCCGAAGCTCAAAAAATTCCGCAAAAATTTCCTTTGGGACTGAGAGAATGTCATCTTCAATTGAAATATAATGGAAGACAAAATTAGGCTCATTCAATATAAACATTGCCGTCTTCAACTGGAAAATAAGAGAAAACAAACTTAGATTATAAAAATCATATCTTTCAATAACAGATCCATATCTTTCATAAAATGTAGAAAATAGAGTGGAACTCAGAAACATCCGCAAAAATGTCCGTTGGAACCGAAAGATCGTCATCTTCAACTTAAAAATAATAGAAGAGAAACTAAAGTTATCAAAATCATATCATTTAATAAAAAATACATATCTTCCCTAAAATGAAGAAAATACCATCGAGGTCAGAAAATCCAAAAAAATGTACGTTGGAACAAGAGATCGTCATGTTCAATTTAAAAATAAGAGAAGACAAAAGTTGGCAATAAAAATAATATCATTTAATATAAAGATTCTTATTTTCCATAAAATGTACAAAATATCCCTTAGCTCAGAAACATCCGCAAAAATATCCGTTAGAACCGAGAGATCGCCAAATTTAACAAAAAAGAGAAGAACAAAAATAAGGCCAAAAAATCATATCATTTAATAAAACGATTGATATCTTCCAGATAATACAGAAAATAGCACCGAGTTCAGAAAAATCCGCTAAAATGCCCGTTGGAATTGGGAGATTCCCATCTTCAAGTGAAAAAAGTGAAGATCAACGTAAGCTCTAAATATCATATCATTTAATAGAAATATCCATATCAACAATAAAACACAAAAAAATATCCTCGAGGTCAGAAAACTTTGCAAAATTTTCCGTTGGAGCCGAAAGATCGCCATCTTCAATTGAAAAATAAAAGAAGATAAAATTAGTATAGAAAAATCATAACATTTAAAAAAATATCTCTATCTTACAAAAAAATTAGGAACTAGTCCCGAGCTCAGAAATATCGGCAAAAACGTCCGTTGGAACCGAGATATTGCCATCTTCAACAAAAAAAGAGGAGAAAATTAGCCCATTGTTGTGAAGGAAAAAGTAGAGTAATATGTGCAAGGGGTTAAGAGCCCCTACCCTCATATATATAGCTTTCAATGGTGGGCCGGATACCCAATGGACATCATGGGCCTATTCATAACACGTCCCCTTATCCAACCAACATTGAATAAGAGGTGGATTCTTCATGATCCGAGTTAGGATAACTGCCTTGTTAAATAAAGAACAGTTTATCCATAACTTCCCCGGTTTTAGGGATGTGTCAACGAGTTTACCTCGTCAAAATCTTGACTGTGGAAAACCATATGAGAAAAAACCAATAGCCAAGGGAAAAGAGTACAATTCTGCAGTTGACTTCCCCTCATCTGACCAAGCTTCAGGCATGCAGATTTTCTATTAATCTTTACATCAGTCTCCTATGTATCTATACATTCATAGTCCTATCATGTAACGGCCACTTTCCGGTCGTACATTTTTTAGTACGTATCTCGTTATCGTATGTGTATTTCTTGTGTTTGATTTTAATTATTATTTTCCGTAGCTCAGATGCGTGATCGAACCCCGTATTTGCGCCCCTCTCCGAGGCGCGATCGCCCCAGTATTTCGTTGGCAATTTTTGAATATCGAAGGACAAGGTTGTAAATATCTTATTATTATTATAATTATCCTCTAACTAAAATTTTAATTAATGGTAATCTAATGTTTTAAAAAAGGTGGGGGCGGTTTCTTTCAGAACTAACTTCTGAAAAAACAAACAAACATACTTACTAAATGCATCTTTTTAAAACAATGAATCTGTTGAATTCTTTTAAAATAAAACTTTTGTTTTCGTTGTGCAACTTATCCCAATCCTAACAGTACTTCACAACTCATCACGAGGCCTACACTTTGACTCCCACGTCACCTCCCCATGTATTACAGTTGCAACTCCCCCCAAAACCCGCACGTCATCCATCACTCTCCCCACAAAATAATCCCGTACCCCTATCTCTCGCTAACTTTCCTTATATAATAACATATAACCTAGGGCAAAACTTTACAGCCGCCACATAATTTCTCCTCCCTCTCAAATCATCTCCCTCTAACCCTCGCCTCATCTCTTGCTCACCCTGCCACAAACCCATGCCGAGAAACCCCAGTGTCGCTCGGCACATCTCCTTCCCTCCGAACCACAGTGACCCCGCTCCCGCAACCACCTCTCTACGATCACAAACGCTGCCCCTCGGAGCTTCCCACCGCCAGCTCAGGCGCAAGCTCCCTCTCTCCCTTCGATCTCGCCGGAACGCCAACACCCAACCCCGCCGCACCACCACTTGCCAACTCTCAAGCCTCCGACGCTGCACGCAACCTCCTTCGCCCTCCGTTCAAACACAGCCCACACGACCACCGTCGGGTGCCCACCTTGGCTTGCGGCCCTCCGCCATCCTCGACGAGTCTCGCCGCATGCAAAGCACCCCCGTGCCTCCGTCTGTCGCCGCCTCTCCTACACGCACACTCGAGGCACCTAAGCACGTAAGTCCCATCCTATTAGTTTATTTGCTCCCATTAGTATTAGTGCTACTTGTTAATTTAGTACTTATGTTATAACATAGGGTATACTGCATTAGAAGAGTAAGTTTATATTCATATAAGGTGTCAGTTGCTAATTAAATTAGCTTCATGCATATGGGTGCCAGTGCAAAGTAAAAATAATGTATGTGCTTAAGTTGATGTACAGTTTATATATATATCAAGTTATGTTATAAAGTTTTGTAAATTATTCATGTAGGTGAACAGTAGTGTATGAGTTTAGTCTGATAAGTATATATATGGTATGTTATTAGCCGTGAATGTTAGTACCCATGAACCATGAACCTTGAACAGTAACTTAATAAAATGTTAGCACAGTTATAAATTTATATGTTAGTACTTATTATAATAATATGTTAGTAGTTTAGAATGACCAGTATAATGCATTTATTTATTTATTTAATAAGTTGTAAACATTATGTTATTATGTCAACAGTAGGTTACATAGATATAGTAGTATATGTATTATATTATTGTATAGGTTAGAAATGATATTATTGGTAGAGAGAGTTCTTTAGCTTGAATTTTTGATATCTGTTAATACAGAAATACCGCGCCTCCAGTTGCAACCACCTGGTCACCAGATATCATCGAAAACAGGCAAGTGTGCGAACCTACATAAATTATTGGAGCATTAATGTTTAAGTACATTTTCTATGTGTGTGTGTCTGTGGACTCTTAATAAGTGATTGGTAATGCAAGTGTTCCTCACTTGCATAGATTCGGCCACGTTTAGGCCATCTTTTTCTTGAACTGTAAAAGTACGATTAAAGAGAACCGGACGTGAAATGATAGCGTCCGGGACCCCCTTGATAGCTTAGACTTGACGACGAAGTCTAAGCACAAACAACAACAACAACAACAACAACTGACACCTTATGGCTATTCTGTGTGTGCGTGCGTGTGGACCCACTAGAAAGAACTATCCCTTACACTTGTCATGTCATGTCCTGTTACAAAAAGCCTTCGGACGTTTCAGATGCTCTCCCCGCGAGAGTGATCTCCGTGTTACAAAAAGCCTTCGGGCATTTCAGATGCTCTCCCCGCGAGAGTGATCTCCGTGTTATAAAAAGCCTTCGGGTGTTTCAGATGCTCTCCCTGCGAGAGTGATCTCCGTGTTATAAAAAGCCTTCGGGCGTTTCAGTTTCATGTGCTCTCTATGCAAGAGTGATCTCTGATTGTCTTATCTTGAGCACTTGGGTTTGGGGTAGGGTTGAGCGGTCGCACGGGGAGAGGGTCTGGCCGCCCTCGAACCGTAAGGCGTGAACCCTTCGTGACACACACGGTACTTATTATCTTGTCCAGCTAGTCTTGTAGCCAGTAGCACACGCTACTGTCATTGCCTGCCACGTTTACTTTTCAGCGTTGCCTTTACTTTCCTTTTAAAAATGTTTAGAATTGTCATGCTAGTAGTACCTTACTTTTCTTGTTTTAGTATGCCATGTTTAAACCATGTTGTCTTTATGCTTACAACAATTAAATTAATGATTCATAATTTATTATTATAATTTATTATTATTTGCGCACTTTGCCTTGGGTCTTCTTACCTTTTACTCGCAGGCCTTTGCTGACATACATTCATGTTTTTGGAATGCATGTCAGATTACGAGACATGTTACTAGGAGGATTAGTTGAGGCACCTTACCTGGGGAGCCAGGAGTTGACATAGACACTGAGTCGCTTCATACGGAAGGCTAGAGTTTTTTTCTGTCCCTGATTTAGTTTTGTTTTAGTACTTTGTAAAAGGGATAATACCTTTGTTGTAGTTTCCTTTGGCCATGTTGAGGCCATGTTGTCATTTCTTGTACGAACTCTGGATGTGGCTTTAATTTAATGAAATATTTATATGTTTTGATTGCATGCAAGAACCTATATTTTTGAATGGTGTATCATTACAGACGCTTATTTGGCTCGAGCTTCACAGCTCCAGCCCATGCAGACCTTCGTCACGTCTCGCTTCCGTCATTTTAGGAAGCGGGGCATGATAGGTTTTGGTGGTGGCCCATGCAGGTCATGCATTTGCAAACTTCAGAACAATAGAAATACTATTGTTATCCCAAACATCCAGGATTACCTCGTGCACGGAATTTACACAAGTATCATGTCTCAGCATGATAGGGAAACCCATTAGACCATGATTATAGGAAGATTTAGTTACACACCCGTGCTTGGTAGTTAGACACCCTAGTTAAGACTTAGTATTAACATCTTAGGAGTTACCTTGGTAGTTTCTCACCCAGTCCTGACCATCTTTCATTCCGGAGCTTTACTTAGTTGATCGCTATTCTCTAGGGACCTTTCCTTAAATTCTCTATCACGGTCTAGTTCATTAGAAAATCGTAGTACTAAGTTTTTTTCTAATCTTTAGTCGACCCAATCATTATACCCATGGTTTTTATTATTTCTAATCATGACACTTACACGTTAATGACCGTAGAATTCCATCGTAGCAGATTCACTTAAGTTAATCACTCGTCATGTTTGCATTTTGACCATTCAACTCCTTCCTATGCCCTCGACTCACGTGATTCCTTCATATCAACCATCATTAACTTTTTGAATCTTTCCCATTGCATACCATGATCCTTTTAAAAGTAACTTTCGATATTTCCTTATCGAATTCTTCGCCCAGTTTAATTCCTTGAAAACCTTCAGTATATATTTGGATTCTCTACCCCTCAGTCGATTTAAACTCAATCTTGATTATGTAGCTCTCTTGACAAAATCTTTAGTTACTATCTCATAGCGATTTGCTAACCTATGTCATCCGTACATCTGTTTCAAATAATCCCGTAAGCTTACTCTACTTTCTGCATATAATGAATTTCGTTTCTTTAAACCTTATTTCTAATTCGCTAATTCAATATATCATTTTCGTTTCACTACTAAACTTATTTCAAAACAACTTATCGTACATACTCTTAAATGCTTTTCTATGTTAAATAGAACTCCAACTTTTTTAAGTGTCAGTTTATATTCATTCTTCAAAATTTTGGTACAAATCTATTTCCATTACAAAACAAACACTACATCACTAAACTCATTATTTTTCTTCGTCTAATACTTATTCCGTGTTTTAACTTATGCCATCTACTCGCTATTCTTATACATTTCATAAAGATATTATTATATTTTACTCATGTATTGCCTCCTACGAAATTATTTGAAAACTATTTTTGTGTCATCTAACCAAACTAACTCATTATCCTTGCCTCATCTGGAATCATTCATCGATCACAATCTTGATCCGCTGCATTATTCAACCCTGGATCCTACCCTTCTGCTTAGTTATCACTTTAGTGTTTGTCCTTGCTTATATCAACTTTAGTATAAGTATAGTGATTTCTTTAGTGTTAATTATGATGTTGTTGTGGTGCATGTATATAGATTGGGTGTGAGGACCCATGTGTGTGAATCTCTGTGTCCCACTCATGTATAAGTGTGCTTACCATCTTTAGTATATTATGGTTACCTAATTGTATAGGTATGATATCTATGTAGTTGTATGCAGGGTATCATAGTGTTGCATTTATATATATTTAGGTATGGATAGCTATGTTACTATTGGGATATCTGCATGTATTGAATTGGTGTTTGATTATCTACTAGAGGTATGTACTTTAGGCGTACTTATCAATGCTTGAAATTGTATGCTAGTAAGGATATGTGGGTGTTGGGTGTAATGTATATGATATTAGGTGTTCCTAAAATGGAGTGTACGAATCCATTGTATGGTTTATATATTAGTGCGTATGGGCGTGCGCTCGTGCGTGGATAAGTATGTGTTTAGTTATAGGTATGTATACCTATTGTATGAATATGTGTGTTTTACATACGGTAGTAGAATTATAACATGGTATTGCCCCCTACGGGATGATGTATGTGCATGCGTATGCCGGAAGATATACATAAATGGTATGTTTGTAACTATGTATGCGTGAGCGTATGCAATAGTATACTAGCTCTAAGTAGATTTCTATGGACATGTATACTTGTGTGAACATGTGGTGCGTTAAACTAAGTCTTGTGTAGATATAAGGTATATGTGTAAGTATGGATATGTAATTAATGTGTATGCATGTATATAAGAGTATGCGACTATATGGTATATGTGTAAGTAAATGCATATGGATGTACATCACTTTTAGTGTATGTATGTCTAGGGTATAGTGACCTTTGTCCGCCCACCCCTAAGTTGGCCCTATTCAATGAAGTTTGAGGACGGACTTGGTAATAAGGTGAGTAGATTGTAATAGTCTTAGTGCCATATAAGTAGGACGTGTCCATTTTGGTGTATGGAGTATTATATGGTGTGCATACGAGTGTGTAGTGATGCGTTTTATGTGGGTGTGCAAGTGACGGCACACGTGCAATTAAGTAAGTAGACGTGTGTGTATAATAAGGTATTTGCTTTAATTATAAATGTATCTTATGATGGCTTGAATTAATGGTGTGGTATTATGGTCGTGGTATATTAGCAATAGTATTAATGTGAATTAGTGATGTATGGATATGTGTTATTATTATTACTAGCATGGTTGCTAATTAATGTTACTAATAGTGATATTACTATTGTTATTATTATTAGTGTTAGAATTTTTGGTTGAGCTTTTACGCACGGTCACGTAGTTGTTATTTAACGGTAGAGTGTGTGCATATGGTAGAGGGTGCGGTGTGCGAGTATCGAGAGAGTATACATGAGTGTCATCCTTATCCTTTTCCCTGCACCCTAGTCGATAGGAATTTCGAGGGCGGAATTTTCTGTAAGGTGGGTAGGATGTAACGGCCACTTTTTGGTCGTACATTTTTTAATACGTATCTCGTTATCGTATGTGTATTTCTTGTGTTTGATTTTAATTATTATTTTCCGTAGCTCAGATGCGTGATTGAACCACGTATTTACGCCCATCTCTGAGGCGCGATCGCCCCGGTATTTCGTTGGCAATTTTTGAATACCGAAGGGCGAGGTTGTAAATATCTAATTATTATTATAATTATCCTCTAACTAAAATTTTAATTAATGGTAATCTAATGTTTTAAAAAAAGGTGGGGGCGGTTTCTTTCAGAACTAACTTCTGGAAAAAACAAACTTACTTACTAAATGCATCTTTTTAAAACAATAAATCTATTGAATTCTTTTTAAAATAATTTTTTTCGTTGTGCAACTTATCCCAATCCTAACAGTACTTCTCAACTCATCACGAGGCCTACACTTTCACTCCCATGTCACCTCCCCATGTATTACGGTTGCAACTCCCCCCAAAACACGCACGTCGTCCATCACTCTCCCCACAAAATAATCACATACCCCTATCTCTATCTCACTTTCCATATATAATAACATTTAACCTAGGGCAAAACTTTACAGCCGCCATATAATTTCTCCTCTCAAACTATCTCCCTCTAACCCTCGCCTCATCTCTCGTTCACCCCGCCACAAACCCACATCGAGAAACCCTAGCGCCGCCCGGCACATCTCCTTCCCTCCAAACCACAGCGACCCCGCACCTCCAACCACCTCTCTCCGATCACAAACGCTGCTCCTCGGAGCTTCCAACCGCCAGCTCAGGCGCAAGCTCCCCCTCTCCCTTCGATCTCGCTGGAACGCCAACACCCAACCCCGTCGCACCACCACTTACCGACTCTTAAGCCTCCGACGCCGCACGCAACCTCCTTTGCCCTCCGTTCAAACCAGCTCATATGACCACCACCAGGTGCCCACCTTGCCTTGCAGCCCTCCGCCATCCTCGACGAGTCCCGCCGCACGCACAGCACCACCGCGCCTCCGTCTGTCGTCGCCTCTCCTACACGCACACTCGAGGCACCTAAGCACGTAAGTACCATCCTATTAGTTTAATTGCTGCCATGTAAGTATTAGTGTTGCTGGTTAATTTAGTACTTATGTTATAACATAGGGTATATTGCATTAGAAGAGTAAGTTTATATTCTTATAAGGTGTCAATTGCTAATTAAATTAGCTTCATGCATATGGGTGCCAGTGCAGAGTAAAAATAATGTATGGGCTTAAGTTGATGTACAGTTTATATATATATATATATAAAATAAAAGAGGGATGTTACCATGGGTTTTTGGATAAGAGAAATTGGATAAAAGATATTGGTTATGTGTATTGTTGTATGTGGATAGAGTATTGTTGTATAAGAGATTTTGGATAAGAGATAATGGATAAGAGATAATGGATAAGAGAATTTGGTTTTGGTTATGTGTAATTGGGTGTGATGTTTATATAGATTGTATATAGGGTATGAGAAATTGAGTTATGAGATATTGGATATAAGAAATCAAATCAATTTTGATCCCATCACCTAAAAAACCAATAAATTTAAAATTTTGAAATCACCCTGCGTTTGCTCTCTCACGTTTTTTGATCACATCACAAAATGGAGGGAAGAAAAATTGAAGGGAAGGAATTTGATCACATCACAAATTGGGTTTTATCATTTCTCCTCATCTATCTTTTGAACTTCAATCTCGCGCTGCTGAGAGAATTTGGAGGGAAGGAATTTGGAGTGTCCTCACGTTGCCATCTTCAACCTCAGCTTCAACCTCACGTTGCCAACCTCATCTTCAACCTCAGCTTCAATCTCACGTTTCCAACCCTCATCTTCAACCTCAGCTTCAACAACATCAGCTTCAACCCTCATCTTCCTCCATGCAAAGAAACGGAGCTGCAGCCGTCATCTCCCTCATTGCAGGAGGTGAGTTCTTTTGGGATTTTTCATGTTTTTTTCAACATTTTCTTTTGGAATTTATCTCACGTTAGCCATTTTCTTTTGCAAGGTGGAGGGTATTTATTTTCTTCTCGGTGTGTTATCATCAAGTTTCAATTCTATTTACAGGTAACTGATCCATATTCATATCACCTTTAAAAAGTCAAAATTATCTCTATTCATTTTTAGATTTTTAGAATATTGGAATGTAATCATGATATAACAATGCATTCAAATTCAGAATATTAGATTTTTTATTGGTTTTTTTACATCCTTATATACAAGAATGTATACCTGATAGTGTAGCATATGTAATTTTTAGTGGTTTTTAGAATATTGGAATGTAATCAGGATTTATATAGCTCATTTAGATCAAGTTTCAAGTTTAATTTTGAAACCAATGACAAATTTTGAAACTTGAAAGAATATGTGCCATTTAATTTTTGTTCCAACTGAGTATTATAAGCTTGAAACTTGATTTGGATAGCATTTAGCTCTTATCCAAGTTAGCATTTATCATTTAGTTCAAATTCACAGGACAATGCTATCCTGTTGACAATGCTATCCAAGTACATAACACTGGTTCCAATTTCTCTTATCAAATTTAAATTTTTTGAACTGAATAACATGACAATTTCAGTTCTTTTGAATCATGGAGGTTTGCAACTGAATAACAGGACAAGCTTGAGAAATTGGTAAGTTTTTTTGAACTGAATAACAGGACAATTTCAGTTTGAGAGAATTTTGCAACTGTGAATCATGTGAGTCAATTCCATGATTTAATATGAAATTTCTCAAGTTTTATTGGCAATTGGCAATTCCATGTTTTTTTGAACTGAAATTTGAGTGATATTGAGAATGATTTAATATTGAGTGATATTTGAGTGATATTTGTTTCCCTCCCATACGTATTTTTTCTAATATGTTTGAGTGATATTTCTTGATTTAAAATTTCTGAGTGATATTTTTGAGTGACTTGAGAAATTTAATATCTCAATTCACACAAACATATCCTATTTCTGAGTGAAATTCCTGAGTAATATCACTCACTCAAACATATCTCAAGTCACTCAGACTGATTTAAAATTTCAAGGCTAATGTTCAAGCTGTGACTTCATTTTCTACTAGCATTTTTGATAACTTGAGATATGTTTGAGTGATATTTCTGAGTGATATTTCTCAAGTTATCAAGTTGAGAAATTTTCTAATAGCATTGTCCTGTGAATTCATTTTCTAACTTGAATATAGTTTGGACCTTGATAGCATATTCAGTGAATTCTAATAGCATTAGTGATATGAACTCAGATAGCCTATTCACAGGACAATGCTATTCTATTCATTTTCACTGCTCCTGAGATAGCCTTCATTTGCAAATTCCACAATATGATATAAATGAAAATGCTATTTATCTCAAGAGCACTGAAAATATCTCAAGAGCAGTGAAATCTTCATATTAAACTGAAGGCTAATCTTCAAGCTATAACTGAAATATTCCTGAGTTATATAAATGTTTAAATGTTTGAGTGATATTTCTGAGTGATATAAATGTTTAAATGTTTAAATCTTCAAGCTATCACTGAAATATCACTGAAATATTTCAAGCTATCACTGCTCTTGAGATATAAATGTTTGAGTGATATTTCTCAAGTTATCAAGTTGAGAATTCACTGAAATATTTAAATAGGATAACTTGAGAAATATCACTAAATTCTCAACAGGATAGCATTGTCCTGTGAATTCATTTTCTACTAGCATTTTTAAATATCACTAAATATTTTTGAGTTATCAAGTTAGCATTCTCAACAGGATAAATTTAAATTCATTTTGATAACTTGAGATATATCACTAATAGCATTGTCCTGTTAGCTTCATATGCTAATCTTCATATGCATTGCTAATAACAGGACAAGCTTCATATGCAAACATCAGCTTCATATGCAAATTGGTTGTATATTCTTAAAGATTGAGCTTGATAAAAAAATGAGATTGCTGAAATCTTGAGTTTGCACTTGAGTGTGAAATTGCTGACAGAATATTAACAGGACAATGTTTGCAATTGAGATAATGACTGGATATCCTGATAATTTGACAGATTGAGAACTTTATTCTCTACCAAGTAACAGGAGATTGAGAACCAAAATTTGAATTCGAACCAAAATTCTGCAGTTTACATAACACTGAATTTGAATTGGGATAATTTAAAATTCTGTCAAATGAAGTTTAAACTGGGATTGAGAACTTGAATTGGGATAATTTATACTGGGACCTTAAATTTAAATTTGAACCAAAAATTTAATTTAATTTGAACCAGTGTTATGTACTTGGATTGAGAACTTAAATTTGAATCAGTGCAGTTTACATAACACTGAATAAAGTTCCCAGTGTTATAAATTTAAGTTAAATTCAAATTCTGAACTTAAATTTAATTTATACTTGGATTGAGAACTTAAATTTAAATTCAGTGTTATAATTTATACTTTGTGAACTTTGCCTTTTTTCATTTTTTTTCCTATTTTCATTGCTATAAGATTGGCAACTTAAATTTTATATGGATAGCAAACATTTTTTTCCTAGTTTGATCAAATTTTATATGAAAATTTTTTGATCAAATTTCCTGTTTGCTATTGGAAACATTTTTTTCATAGCAAACATGTAAATTTCATATAAATGGATCAAGGATTGTCACTGGAGAAGAGATTGTGTTATAGGACGCATTTACTCATATGACAGCATTCACTCAAGGATTGTCATTCACTCAAATTTATATCAAATTTATATAAAATGTCCTATATGATGTTGATATAAATTTTAAATCAAGGACATTTATATGAGTGATTTTAAATATTCATGATTGTCTATGAAGTTGATATATGAGTGAATCAAGGACAAATTTGATATATGAAATCATGAATGAATGACAAAGTTGATATATGAGTTGATATTAATTTCATGATTTTAAAATCCTTTGTCATTCATGATTTTAAAATGGACAATCCTTGATGTCCATTTTATAAATTTATAAAATCAAGGATTATCCATTTATAAAATGGATAATCCTTGATTTCAGGATTTTTATAAATGGATAATCCTTGATTTCAGGATTTTATAGGACAGCATTCACTCATAGGACTATATGATGTATTATAAATGGATAATCCTTGATAATCCTTGATGTCCTATATGATCAAATTTTTGGCTATCTAAATTTTATAAAATGGATAATCCTTGATTTTCAGGATTTTAAAAATGGATAATCCTTGATTTTATAAATTTCTACAATCCTTTATCATTCATGAAAGCCAATTTGTCATTCATGATTGCATTCAGTCAAGGATTGTCATTCATGATTTACTCATATATCAACTTTGTCCTTCACCCAACTTTATATCCTATATGATCAAGGATTGTCATTCACTCATAGGACAGGATTCACTCAAGGATTGTCAATGTCCTGTTTGCAAACAAATTTTTTTCATATAAATGTCCTGTTTGATCATGTAAATTTATATAAAACTTTTATATGGCTATCCTGTTTGTAAACAAATTTTATATGGATGTCCTGTATGCTATCCATATATGGACAGCCAATTTGATCATATGGATTTTATATAAAAGTATATGGATGTTCTGTATGGATGTATGATAGCATACAGGACATCCATATGATCAAATTTTATATGGATGTCCTGTCCTGTATGAGTGAATGATATATGGGTGAATGCTGTCCTGTATGAGTGAAAGATGAGTGAATGATAGCATACATGACATCCATATGAGTGAATGCTGTCCTATATGATCAAATTTGACATATGACATCCATATATGAGTGAATGATAGCATACATGACACATATGATCAAATTGGATGTCCTGTATTTTATATAAAATTGGTTGTCTAGATCAAATTCATATAAATGTTTGCAAACAAATGGATGTCCATATATGGACATCATATTAAAAAAATTTCATAGCAAACATGTAAATTTGTTTTCATATAAATGTCATGTTTTCATATAAATGTTTGATGTCCTGTTTACATGAAATCATTTACATGTTGGATGTCCATAAATGTTGGCTTAAATTTTATATGGATATCAAACATTGTTTTCCTATTTTTTTTCCTTGATCAAATTGGCTTAAGTCTTGGATAGCAAATTTCCAGTTCTTGGATAGCAAACATTTTTTTCCTATTTTCAAATTAGATAGCAAATATTTTTGTAAGGACATATTCAGTCCTTATTCAAATTCAGTCCTCATTTGAATATGGACATACAAATTTCCAGTTTGTATACAAATTTGTATGTCCATATTCAGTCCTCATTTGAATAAGGAGTCCTCATTTGAATAAGGACTGAATATGTCCATATACAAACTGTCCTCATTTGACAGTTGCATGGAAATTTGTATTCAGTCCATACAAATTTCTATTCAAATTTCTATTCAAATTTCTATTCAAATTTGTATATACAAACTGTCCATACAAATTTCTATTCAAATTGCTATTCGGTCCTCATTTGACCTATTCAGTTTGTATAAGGACTGGAAATTTGTATGGACATATTCAGTCCTTATTCAAATTTGTATGGAAATTTGGCATAAAAATTATTGTTTAATAGTTACACATATGGCTCTTCAAATGAGGTCCAAAAATTTGGCAAACTTTTCCTATCCATATAAAATTGATCAAGGAAAAAATAGGAAAAAAATAGGAAAAAAATATGAAAAAAATGTGGATGAGATTTTTGCTTTTGCTCAAGGAATATGATTCCAATGAAAATCATTTTTGCTCAAGGAAAAAATCATTTTTACTTTTGCCATCAAGCAAAAAATCATTCAGATAGCCAATTTGATCTGCTTGATTTTTTGGAATTTTGATAGCCAATCATTCAGATAGCCAATTCATTGGAATTTTTTTGCTTGATTTGCTATCTGAATGATTGACCATCAAAATTGGCTTGATCAAGGATTGTCAATCATTCAGATAGCCAAAAATTGGAATTTTTTGGCTATAGCCAAAAATTGGAATTCAGATAGCCAAAAATTTGATCATATAGGACATCATTCACTCATAGGACAACATTCACTTATATGGACCAAGGATTGTCAATCATGAATGATCAAGGATTGTCAATCATTCAGATAGCCAAAAATTCAGATAGCAAATCAAGCAAAATTGGCTATCTGAATGATAGCCAATGATTGGCCATCAAGCAAAAAATCCTTGATCAAACCAATCATTCAGATAGCCAATCTGAATGAATTGGCAATCTGAATCATTCAGATAGTCAATTTTGATGGTCAAGCAAAAAATCAAGCAAAAAATCCTTGATCAAACCAGTCCATGCAAAAATATGATTCCAATGAAAATCATTTTTGCTTTTGCCAGTCCATGAATTAGATAGCAAAAATATGAGTCCATTAGATAGCAAACATTTCCTTTTTTCAGTCCTGTGGCTAAATGATTATCAATGGACTCATTTCCTTTTTTTGCAAAATGTAAACAAATCACATTCACTCATACTTTTGTCATGTGTCTAAATGATTTCATTTCACACTATACTTTTGTCCTGTGGCTAAAATTTTAAGATTGGACTAAGATTGGCAACATTCAACATAGACTTTTGAAATTTTAGTCCCTGAAATTAAAATATACAAATTTTAGTCCCTGAAATTCAAATATACAAATTTTTTTGAATTTTTTTTCCTTTTATATATAGACTCTGAAATTTTTGTCTATGACGTTGATATATGAATGTCTAAGCTTTAAGCTCTGAAATTAAAATAGTTGAAAGTCTATGTTGAAAGATAAACCCAAGTGGGAAGCTCTGCATATGAAGTTGCAATGAAATTTATAATATCATTCTAATATCTTTCAACATAGACTTTTGTATATGTTTTTATTATCATTCATATACCAACATTCATATACCAACATTCACCTTTTGTATATGTTTTTTGAATTTTGTCAATTTTCCTGCTTGCTACTGATAATATCATGGATTTTGCAAGTTTGCTACTTGAAGCATCACATGTATTGCACTGAAATACATGCACTGATACTTCAAAATTGCACAAGTATTTACATGAACAATCAATAGCACTTACATGAGTTTGGTTTAAATATTTGCAGGACAAATTAATCATGGCTGTGCTTTGAAACTTTTGCACCAATCAATAGCAATTACTGAAACTTTTGCTAAAATCTGAAGAACACGCCACTTTGCTTTGAACATACATCAAGCTTGCAAGCCAAGGTATTATTGAAAATACATCAAGCTTTGTTGTTGATTAATTTGCAGGACACTGTTTTGTCTTATTGAAAATACACCAAATTTTTTTACATTTTCCTTCAGCCAAATGTTCTCAAGCTTGATGTAAATTTCATTATATCCATATTTCAGCAAGCTATTTTGAAATTGAGCTGGCCTTGGATGTAATCCTTGGAAATTGATTTTGACACCCAAAAATGAAATTTGAAACTTTTATTTGTGGGACAACTCTTATCCATTTTGAAACTATTAGCAGGACAATGCATTGCCAGGATTCAAATCTGAGAAATGTCTTCAAATATGCAAATACTCAGCAATTGAAATGTCTTCACATTCCGTTGCTGAGTATTAAGTATTAAGAATTAAGAATTTCATTTAGTTCAGCAAATACTAAGCATAACATTTAGTTGACTATATTAGCTGAGTATTAAGAATATTTGCATATTTCATTCAACATAGCTTAGTATTTGCTAAGTATTTGCTGAAGTTCTTAATACTAGCTATTTTGTTCTTCATTCAACATAGCTATTTTATTCTTCATTCTTAATACTGAGTATAACAATAATATTTCAAAATAGCTATTTTGTTCTTAATACTCAGCTGTACTTTTCACCTATGTTCACCTATGAAATATTAAGAATTTCTGCTATGCTTTAGTATTTGCAAATTGCTGAAGTTCATAATAGCTTAGTATTTGCTGAGAATTAAAAATATTAGCTGAGAATTAAGAAGTTCTTAATATTATGTTGAATGCATACATAATTAGCTGAGTATTAAGAATTTCAAATTAGCTGAGTATTAAATGAAATATACAAATACTAAGCATAACATATTTTGAAGACAAATTATGTGCCCAAATGTAATTCTTAATGTGAGAACTAAATAAGTGGGTTTTCAATATGTGAGTATGTTGAAGTTGATAACCTGCATATCTAACTTGAATATTGACAACATAACTTCAACTTGCAAGCATAGCTAACTTTGGTATCACCTCATAGGTGAGTATTTTGAGGGGGGACTGCATTGACAGCTCACTTCACTGATAGTTATCACTGATAACTCACTTCACTGCTAGCTCTTCCTATGCTACCATATGCTAACATATGCATTGCTAATAACAGGACAAGCTTCATATGCTAACATCAGCTTCATGAACTGGGAACTGAGGTTTGATACTTAAACCAACATAGGAAATGAGCAACTGGGATATGAATATTGAGGTTTCATGAATTGGGAACTGAGGTTGAGCAATGAGCATGACTGAAATGTTTTTTTGTCCATGCTAAAATATTTTTTGTTCCTGTTTTTTGGGTTCATCATTTTTTTCAACTGAAAATTCAGGATAATTTGCAACTTAACATGGTTATGAGATTTTGCGACTTTTGTATATGGTTATGAGATTTCATTTTATATCTCTGAAATTTTTGGGTCAGAGAGTTAAATTTCATTCTCAAAATTTCATATCATTTTTGGATAAGACACTGAAATTTCATTCTCAAAATTTCATCTCATTTTTATAGGACACTGGAATGCAATTTTCATTGAAGGCTATAGTGCATGGATTGTAAGCATATCAAGGTTTTCAAGGTTTTCAAACTGAAATTGGAAGGCTATACTTGAAATCCAGGTTACACTTGAAATCCAATCATTCTCAAAATTCTCAAAATTCTCAAAATTTCAGTGTCATGTTTGTGTACTCTTGCCTGGATGTAAGTTTTGAAATTGGATAACAGGACTTAAGTTTGAAAACCTTGATGAGCAATGTCCTGTTTGTGTACTCTTGCCTGGATTGTGCATGGATAAATATTTGCAATACGTGGATAAATTTGCAATACATGTTTAGTTTTCTCACCTGTGTATGCATGGATAATACAAATTATAAGCATGTGTAGTATTCTCACCTATGTATAAAATTTCTAGATGTTTTTAAATAATAGTTGAGAATATATAAATTTCTGTCCATGTGCTACTGAATTGAGATGTTTGCAAAAAAAACATGGAAAAACTTTAGAGAATTGGTTATGAATTGGTTTGAGAGAATTGGTTATGACTTGGTTATGAATTTAGAGAATTGGTTATAAATTTCTGTCCATGTGCCAATACATTCACTTGATTGAGTTTGAGATAATTGGTTATGAATGCATAGAGATGTAAATAGGAATGAGCTTGCTATTTTGCAATGGATGAGTTTGCAAAATTTTATCCTGTTGAATTGGAAGCTCAACAAAATAGCAAGCTCTTTCAACAGGATATATGAATGGCTGATCTTGATGAAGACTGATGGTGTTTATATAAACAGGATATATGAACATGATATATGAGTGACTTGAGAAATTTAATATCTCAAGTCACTCAAACATATCCTATTTCTGAGTGATATTTCTGAGTAATATCACTCACTCAAACATATCTCAAGTCACTCAGAATGATTTAAAATTTCAAGTCTAATCTTCAAGCTGGGACTTCATTTTCTAATAGCATTTTTGCTAACTTGAGAACTTGAGATATGTTTGAGTGATATTTCTGAGTGATATTTCTCAAGTTATCAAGTTGAGAATTCACTGAAATATTTAATGAGATATTTTCAACCCTATAATTTAAATTTCAGTTGGGTGTAATTTTCAGTCTAGTTGGGTGTAATTTTCATTAAGCTTTCATGTGTAATTGGCTGTAATTTTCAACCCTCACCCCTTGATCAGTTTGAGAGAATTGGTGAGCTTTTATTCCTAGATTATAGAGCTTTTATTCCAAGATTCCAAGAATGCTGAAAAAGTTGAGCTTGAGTTTGCAATTGAGTTTGAAATTGCTGAAAGAAGACTGAAAATATTTGCAACCAATATTAACAGGACAATGATATGCAAAAAAAACTGAAATTACTGATGTTTGCTGATGTTGAATAGGAATTTTGAGAATGGATGAGCGTAACAGGACATGAGCTTGTAATTGAGAGGAAGTGATGAAGCTAAATCATATTGGTGATTCAGTCGACTTTATCATTGTCCTGTTAAGAAGTGATGAAAGAGATGTGTGCAGTCATAGTAACAGTGTCCTGTTAAGCTATGACTCGGAGTTTGAGATATCAAATTGGGATGATATTCAAAAAATGTGTATTGTTGAAAGGGATGAGAGGAAGATTGCTGAAAAGTTTTGGCTTATTATACAAAGATACTGGCTTCCAAAGATATTGAGTGATGTTTGAACAAGATGTTTGAACAAATTTATATAAACTCAAAAGTATATAGTTTGCATAGAGTGATGTTTGAGATAAAAGTAATATCAAATTATATCAAGAATGTCAAATTATATCAAGAATATCAAATTTCACCCTTGCGACAATGGCAACATAAAAGGAATCACAATGACACAATTTTTGAACAAGATGATGAACCATCAGCCAGGTTATTATCCACTTGACTGTGCCAAACATCTAATTTACGCTAATAATGTATTTTAATTGTACTTAGTTTGGGTTTAATTTGGATAGGGCTTCAGCTCAACGCAGTAAGAGAGAACGAGAACAAGAACAACGAAACATATCTCACGCTCTAACTTCTGACGGTATACTTGATATACCTCAAATAACACCAGCAGTGACAACTTCACCGGTTGAACAAGAAGATTCTGTCTCAGCCTCGCGTAACGATATGATTTTCGGACAAGATCCTGGACCATCTGTCAGGTCATTATCAACCTGCTTGTATATAAAATCTTTTCTCCTCCCATGTATTTTAGTTGTTTTTTTTGTGTTTAAATTTGGATAGGGCTTTAGCCCAACGCAAAAGGAGAGAACGAGAACAAGAACAACGTAACATATCTCACGCTCTGACTTCTGACGGTGTACTTGATATACCTCAAATAACACCAGTCGTGACAACTTCTCCGGTTGAACACGAAGATGTTGTCTCAACCTCGCGTAATGATATGATTTCCGGACAAGTTTCTGGACCATCTGTCAGGTCATTATCAACCCAACTGTACATAAAATCTTTTCTCCTCCTATGTATTTTAGTTGTGTTTATTTTTGTGTTTAAATTTGGATAGGGCTTTAGCCCAACGCAAAAGGAGAGAACGAGAACAAGAACAACGACACATATCTCACGCTCTGACTTCTGACGGTGTACTTGATATACCTCAAATAACACCATCCGTGACAACTTCTCCGGTTGAACACGAAGATGTTGTCTCAGCCTCGCGTAACGATATGATTTCCGGACAAGTTCCCGGACCATCTGTCAGGTCATTATCAACCCGCCTGTACATAAAATATTTTCTCCTCCCATTTATTTTAGTTGTGTTTATTTTTGTGTTTAAATTTGGATAGGGCTTTAGCCCAACGTAAAAGGAGAGAACGAGAACAAGAACAACGAAACGTATCTCACCCTTTGACTTCTGACGGTGTACTTGATATACCTCAAATAACACCATCCGTGACAACTTCTCCGGTTGAACACGAAGATGCTGTCTCAGCCTCGCGTAACGATATGATTTCGGACAAGTTCCTAGACCATCTGTCAGGTCATTATCAACCCGCCTGTACATAAAATCTTTTCTCCTCCCATTTATTTTAGTTGTGTTTATTTTTGTGTTTAAATTTGGATAGGGCTTTAGCTCAACGCAAAAGGAGAGAACGAGAACAAGAACAACGAAACATATCTCACGTTCTGACTTCTGACGGTGTACTTGCTATATCTCAAATAACCACAGCCGTGACAACTTCTCCGATTGAACAAGAAGATGATGTCTTAGCCTTGCGTAACGATATGATTTTCGGACAAGTTCCTGGACCATCTGTCAGGTCATTATCAACCCGCCTGTACATAACATCTTTTCTCCTCCCATGTATTTTAGTTGTGTTTATTTTTGTGTTTAAATTTGGATAGGGCTTTAGCTCAACGAAAAAGGAGAGAACGAGAACAAATACAAGCAAACACATCTCGATATATGACTCTTACCAGTGTTCTCGATATGCCTCAAAGCACATATGCAGTACCAACTTCTCCCGTTGAACATGAAGATGAGGTCTTAGCCTCGCACAACGATACGATATGTGCTGAAGATGATGAACCATCTGTCAGGTTATTATTCATAAAAGCTACTCTGCTTTAATGTAACTTAATTTTATTTAATTATTATTATGGTTTTATTTTGGCTAGGTGTTTAGCTCAATGTCAAAGGAGAGAACGAGAAAAAGCTCAACGAAACATATCTCGATATATGACTCCTATCTGTATACCTCAAATAACACCTGGATTAATAACTTCTCCAGTTGAATAAGAAGACGCTGGCTCATCCTCGATCTTCCGATGTCGGTCAACTCAGCATGGCTCTGGTCCACAAACTCAGGTTGATTTTGGTCGGCACTATCTTGGATTAATGAACATTCCATGCCTTCATTGTTCAGCCTTACACTGGTTGGATGAACAGTTGTCGAAGTCAACTTTGAGAACACATCTTTTTGGAACATGTTGTTTGCAAGGAAAAGTAAAATTGCCGAAACTTAATGAACCCCCTCCAGCACTTCGATGAATTATATGATGGTGACAGTGAGGCATCAAAATCATTTCGAATGTATACTCGGGAGTATAATGCAGCTAATGCAACTACCAGCCTTGGTGTGATAATGGATCAAAGATTGATTGCTGGCAGAGGTGATCGCACCCCGGATACACGTCCCGAGGCGACGGTTGTAGTTTTACCGCAAGCGCACGGTATAGCGGCGAGCGGGTATCGAACACAGGGAGGACGAATGACCGTGCTTGCTCCTGATCCACCTGGCTATTTATGAACAGAGAGAGATAATTGCCTTGGGCGATCCTGTCACAATCGTCAGACAAATTTGCGAAATATCAAATCAAATAAAGAACGTCTAGGGAAAGGGGAATCCCCACTACTCACCGTATTTCATAAGTGTGGTTCGCCGGTATCGAAATCGCTAGTATGAGAATTTGGATGAACTAGTTGCAACTAAATGTGGAACCAAGCTCACGCTCTCGCGCTGTTGCCGGTCTGTAGCTATCCTAGGCTTGGGTCCAATCTCTTGCAAACCCTAGCCTAGGGAAGCTAGCATTAGGATCAACATCATCGTTCAATTGCGCACCGAGCCCAATCTCTTGCAAACCCGGTCCACAATCTAAATTGGGATAGTTCCTACCCGTCCAATCTCTTGCAAACGGGTATCGACACGGAATCGCAACCGGAGGTCCTAGTATCGGTCCAATCTCTTGCAAACCGATACTTCGGAAATCCGACTCCAACCCAATTCGGATTTCTAGGGCTTCCTATCAGATTGGGATCCAATCTCTTGCAAATCCCAATTGATATAAATACCTAGCTATCCGTAGTAATTCGATCCCAATCTAATCCCTAATAACAATCCTAGCTCAATTTCTACCAATTCAACACAAATAGGAAATAGGGTTTGTAGGGTTCATCCCCACGCCCCGAGACGTGGAGACTACTCACAAATCATAGCAATAGCACAAAAATAATCAATGAAATAGGCAATGGAATTCATCACAACAATGATATAAACAATAAAAATAGAGTTTTTGGGGAAGAACAATGCAAACCAATGTAGATCTTCAATTAATCCAACAAAAATCCAAGTTTTTCTCCTCTCCAATCACAATTAATAAAGCTAAAAAGTAAACTCCAAAAAGCTGCAAAAAATCTGAGAGATGGCTCCCTAAACTAGGGTAAAAACAGAGCTTAAATAGCCCCAAAAATCGTCTAAAAATCCTGACCAAAATGCCCCTGCACAGCCTGTTTTCCGCAAATTTCGCTACAGGCAGCGCATCGCACTCGGCCGAGTGACAAAAGTCGCTCGGCCGAGTGAAAACCCTGTCATTTTTCCAGTAAGTCGGGGGCTTCAGGGGTCTTCAGTTCGGGGGCGGCTCGGCCGAGTGAGTTGTCGTCACTCGGCCGATGGCTTCAAGGCACTCGGGCGGACGTAATAATCCACTCGGCCGAGTGGGTCTTCTGAAGCTCAGATGGCCGAAAAACAGTAACTTCGATATTCTGGAGGGGCTTCGTCTGGGCGCCACTCGGGCGGACGTGGTATCGTCACTCGGCCGATGTGGTCTCCGTCGCTCGGCCGAGTACACATGGAAATCGTGTCTGAACGGGTCGGCCGAGCAGTGTCTCACTGGTCGGCCGAGTGGCTCCTCCACTCGGCCGAGTGGGACACAAAAAATGCCCAAACTGATTGTTTTGGCCTCCTCGTCGCTCCTGCGACGTCCATTCTTCTTCCGCTCCTCTCCAACAGCAAAATACCCCTCGGGGAGGTCGTCGGTGGCCGTCTATCGTGAGCGCATCTCATGATCACTCCAAATCGCGCCAAATCACCTGAAATGCGACAAAAACAACAAAGCGTGAAAAGCATCGCAATATCGTCGATATATCGTGAAAAACATGATTTGGGCGATCTAAATGGCATGCAAACATGCGGAAAAAAGGTGTAAAATAAGGAGTGATCAAAATCCCCCAAGCTTGCCTCTTACTCGTCCTCGAGGAAGATAAGTAAAAGGCGAACCCGGTGGATTCGGAATACGAAAACGACGAAAAAAAAACGAAAAAAAAATGAAAAACGAAGAAGAATGAAAACCAAACGAAAATAAAGAAGGAAAGAAAGAAAGATAGGATGCTAGATCATTTTCTCAGGACGCGGGTTTCACTTACTCTTATAGCATGCATCGAGCGAGAAATACATGTCAAAGAACCTCATTTTGACATCATAGTATAATAGTGCAAGTAGAAAATAGAAAACCCACGAACGATGGTATAATCATGAAAAAACGGAATAATTTTAAAATTAACATCGCCTGAATCATCTAAAGCGGTATACAAATCTCAGATCACACACTTTTCAATTAAACGCTTTCTATCTGGAGTGTAAGAGTATCACATCATAGAATAGAGAGAATAGAAAAGTATGGATTTCATGAAATGAATGCTAGGCTTAGATTTCTGGATTTCGTAAAGCTAGAAACAATCTCACCGAGTATAAAATATTACTTAGCCTAGGTTGTCGTGCAATGTCAAGTAGTCACTCTCTCACACATCAATGGATCCCCTCCCCCAAGCTTATCTAAAAGCGTGGTGGCACAAAAATATTTACATCCCCGTTTTTATATAGCTCCAAAGGCAAAGAAGAGAAAGAAGAAAGAAAGTAAGCGAGATGGGATCTTTTATTGAGGATTTTTCCTCTTTTCTCTCTTTTTTTTATATAAGATATATACAATGATCCCAACTCAAAGAGAGATAATGATATACAAGAATGTTCTCCTCTCTTTTTATTATTGTTTTTTTTATATAATGAGAGGTTTGGAGCTAGGAATTAATAGCGGGGGAAATGCCATAAAATAGAGTCACTAAGGGGAGATTCACCAATGATCTTTAAAAGTAGAGAAATGATGTTCAAGATTTGTGGAGAAAGAAATAAATATAACTCTCGGCTCACTCTATAAGACATGCACGACAACTTCAGCGGGGTAATCTAATCTACTCAGTTTCGATCACAAAAAAGCTAACTAATCCAGATATATCTTAGCTAATCATCATTCAATCATCCGGAAGTGAAGTGTACAATTCATGCATATAGAAGTGATAAAGGAAAAGAAGTCAGTACTCCAGACATAGGCATTCAATGCGTGAATCTTGGTGTGTTTTCTGTGATAGCATACATATGAATATTCAGGCTCAGCTAATAATAAAATTTCATCCATTTTCATGAGGGAAAAAAAATGTGGGTTACTACTCCTAAATGCAAAGCAAGTCATAGCATATGATATCAGAAATGAAGTCTAAGACACGACAAATATAGCATGCTTATAGAATAAGCTAACTCCACGTGGACATCATCACAGAAAATTCATCTCTAGCATGAGATGAAAAAGAAGGAAGTAAAGATAAAAGGAAAATAGAACTATGCAATGCGGCACACAGGAAAGTAAGGAAAACGTGATGCATGGCAAAATAAAAGAAAAATAATGAAAAATGAGTGCAAAAGTGAAAAGCGGTGTGAAAAACTGAAAATAAAGGTGGCAAATCGAAAAAAGAAAGTGAGAACTCACTCCCCCAAGCTAAACGGCACAGTGTCCTCAATGTGTAAAGTGTGGCACACAGAGAGAGAAGTAATGTGAGGGGCAAGTGAGGATGCATGCATGATGGGAAGAAAAAAAAAAGGTAATGAAAGGAAAAAAAAGGAAATGAAAATATGATGGGGAAATGATGCATGCACAGATAGGAGTGATATGAAAATAAATGAGGCACCAAAAAAAAACTCTCCCTCTCTCCCAAAAAGATATATATAGATGTGATCAAAATGAGAATCCCAAGTAAATATGATACGATAAGCACAAATAGATATGATCGAAAATATAATCCCAAAATAAGTGAGGGGAGGGGGGGTGTACAAAAGTGCATCAGGACCCTAGCAGAGACGGGCAGCACAACGGCAGGAATGGATCAAGGCATCAAGAGTGCCTAAGAAAGCGGTGCCGCGCCGTCTCCGTCCTGAGGCGGAGGTGGTGGTGGTGGTGTAGGCTGGACAGGCTGCTGAGCTGGGGTGGGCGTGAAAGTGGAAGTGGAAGCAGGTCTAGTGTGTGTGGGAGGGTGTGTGGGAACCTGCTGGGTGGGCGGGGGTATGCGCGGAAGACGCTCTAAGATCTGTGTCAGGCAGTAGTGGATGTGAGGGATCAGGTCAAAGCGTCCAGCCATCGCAGAGACGGTGGCGGACAGGGTCCTAAGGTCTCCTCTAAGACCACTCACCGCCAACTCAAGAGCACGTATGCTCTGCAGTACAGTGTCGGGCGGGGGTGATGCAGAGGGACGCACCTGTCGGGGCTGCGCAGGGCGAGGCTGGCGTACGCGAGTGGAGTATGTAACGGGCTCAGCAGGGAAGGGGACGAAAGGTGCCGCGCCTGGAAATGTGGGCCGGGCCTCAGTGTGAGGTCGGGACGGGCGGTGGGAAGTGGAGGCAGCGGCAGCGAAAGAAGAGTACAAAAGCGGCTGCGAGGCGGCAAGAGAGGTCAGTGGCCCAGAAGTGTGGACAGACGCCACGACGCTCTCGGAGAATACGGCAGCTGTGGAGGGAGAGGAATCTCCCGCTGGGGCGGAAGTGTGTGGACCAAAAGGCGCAATCCCAGCGGAGATCATGCTAGCCATGGTCTCCACGACCGCGGCGAACGAGGGCTCTCCACTCTCAACAAAGGTCTGCGGGCGCTGGGGGAGAGCGGAGCAAAGAGGCTCCACGGACAGAGGGCCGGAGGTGGTAGCGGGAGTGGTGGGGACAGCCTCGGAAGTGGTGACAGTGGTGGAAGTGGGCTCAGCAAAAGTACTCTCGACACAGGCAGAGGTGGGGACAGAAGTGTCAAGAGCAGTGGAAACGTCAGGAACAGGCTGAGAGGCCGCAGGGTCGACGGGGTGGGCAGCAGGCTCGGCAGGGTGTGCAGCAGGGTCTGCGGGAGCAGCCTGGGCAGCGTGGGCAGCGTGGGCCTGCTCGGCCTCCTCGGCCTCGAGCACGTACGCAGCGGGGATGAGGACATCCGCCGCCGGAATCCAGTCAACGTGGGCTGGTGCAATCAGAGTCCGAGCAGGGCTCAGGAGAATCATGTAATCGGCCCCATAGGGGCCGTGCAACCAGACCCAGTGACGCTCACCATGCGGACGAAGCATCTTCATCCGGGCCATAACGTCTATCGACAAAGAGGTGGGGCCCGATACTCGCCGCAGGTCGTCGGGGAAGTCCTCGCCGGTCATAAGAGCCAGCAGGGTAATCAGGCCGCCGCAGCATATCGGTGAGCGGGCGCCCACCGATACAATGATGCGGTCTAAGTACCATGCCGCGATATCGATCACGACGGCGGGGACAAGCTCATCTCCATCCCTAGATAGAGCTCTGGGACGGGTCATCGCGTAGAGCATGTAAAGCTCTGGCGTAGACATCGTGCCCGGCTCATATCTGGCCAAAAATGTCGTCGCCATAAGGCGCTGAGCAATGCGAAGGCAGGGATGTACGATGGCTGAGGCCTTGGCCCTACTAGGGTCAAAGGCGGCGTGGAGACCCGTGATATGTGCCCAGAAGGCACCGGCGTCGAAAGAGGGTGGAGGGATACGTGTGGGGCCGTAACCGCGATCGGCACCGGGGACGGCGGGCCAAGAGAAAAATGCTCTCATCATATCGAGAGTGACCTGGCACTCTCGATCCATGAACCGGAATGAGCATCCCTCATCGGTCCGGGCGATCGAACTCAAAACCTCAAGTGTCGGGCGGGTAAAAGTATCCGCCGACACCTGAAGGAAGTCGCGCCAACCCACGTTGTCGTACAACGTGAGTATCCCCTCAAGTACCCCCAGGCGTCCTAGGTCAGCGAGGTGTGCGAACCTGGAGGGTACGATCGAGCGCTGGGAGATACGCTCGAAGACGGCGCGGTGTGCGTCGTCTCGGAACGTAATCCCGAGCGGCCCGACCAGTGGGGCCGGTGGTGGTGGCTGTGGATCGGCAGGGAGAGGCTGTGCGGGCTGTGGGTGCGCTGCAGGCTGTGCGGGGTGTGCGGGGCCTGCAGGCTGTGCGGGGTGTGCGGGGGAAGGAGGAGGAGACTCTTCCGCCTCGTGGGCGGGGCCGGCGTCATCCGACCTCTTCCGCTTAGCGGAAGGTCTCCTCGTCCGAGGCCGTGTCCGGGGCGGCATATCGGCCCCGAGCGCGCCGAAAAGTGAAAAAGTGCAGCGTGTGCAAAAAGAGTGGAAAGAGTGTACCAAAACACGCCGCGAGTGCTAAGCGGTGGAAGCGTGCGAAGTCCGCGCCTCCACGAAATCCAAAACAGCCCGTAGAAGCTCCCCTGAGCTCCCCTAAGCTCCAAAAAACAACCTGCGCATGGAAAAGCGATATCAGCGAGTAATAATCAAAATGTATGGAGCAATAGGGGTATAACAGATAGATATGGGAATTGATTCGGGTTAGGGGTTCGATTAATACACGGATCCTCGAAAACTACGCAAAAAGAGAAGAAAATGGGCAAATCGAGCTATACCGGAGGCGATCGAAGACGAGGTCGCCGGCGGCGACTCGGGCGGGGCGCGGCGTCGGTCGGCCGGCGGTGGCTGGCCGAGCGGCGACGCGCGCGGGCGTGGTCGGGCGAGTGAGGGTTGGGCGAAGGGGAATCGGGCGAGGGTAGGCGAAGGGGCGCGGGCGGATTTGGGAATTTAGATTTCGAAATCCGCGCCCCTTCGTCACTTATATAATAGAAAGTTACGACTCGGCCGAGTGACGTGGTCACTCGGCCGAGCGAGGCAATAGAAATTTTCTCCCCGATTTCGCTTCGGCCGAGTGGCTTTGCCAGCCGCGGCCGAGTGGAGTAAGTCCATTCGGCCGAGTGACTCAAGCTACTCGGCAAGACTCGCCCTAGGAGGGTATCCGTTTTACTCGGCCGAGTGAATATATGTACTCGGCCGAGTAGCAGTTATATCGAAATCGAGAAAATAAACAGAGAGTTGGGTACAGCAGACTTCCCTCGTTCGTGAGCGGCTCGGCCGGACGAACTTCTGGACTCGGCCGAGTGACTAGTATACTCGGCCGAGTGAGCCTTGTATTCTGCTGTTTGTCTTCGTTTGGGCTCTAAACTCCGTCTTTCCCTCTCCAGTCGATTTCATGCTCCTCCTAAGCGTCGAACGCCTTCTTGGGGCGCTCCTCATCGTCTCGTTCATCCTCCTCATGATGATCTACCTATCTTCTCTCCTGTCAAGAAAAATAGGACCCGTTATCACAAAATTTTTGGTCGGGTGACTCAAAATACTAAAAATTTCTAAACGAAAATAAAGAAAAAGATAAAAAAAAATAAAGCAAAAACCGTCGGGTTGCCTCCCGACAAGCGCTCGTTTTAGGTCGTGAGCTCGACCCCCTATAGTTTTCAATCAATGCGGGATGTTTGGTGCATATGAGATGCACCCGTCAAACTTCCCGGGGAGCGCGCTTGGATTTGGACGTGGCGGCGTAGCGGTCTCCCTCGGAGGTCTCTTGTCCCGAATGGTGTTGGGGGGAGGCTCCCCCAAGCTAGCATTTGCCCCGGTCAACGGCTTAACCGGCGATGCCGATTTCCGTGCCGGCGGGGCTTTCTTTGGAGACTTTAATTTCGAGAGCTTGCAGAGCTCTCGAATCCTCGCGACATCAGCGTCGCCTTCATCTTCATCAGCGGAGAAGTCGGGGGAATCGTCTTCAATCTTTTCATCTTGGCCTAAATCCGGGCCTTCATCAAGTTCTTCATCAAAGAGGGCACCAATTGAATGAGGAATCGCCTCCTCTATCACCTCATCAAGGAGGTCCGAGAGATCATCCGGTCGCTCTTTAAGCAAATATACTCTATTGATTTCGCCCGTCGGGATCCCCTCGGAATAGTGCTTGAGCCTTTGCCCATTTACTTTGAATGTGGTACCTTCCTTGCTTTCCAACTCGAAAGCTCCTCCCGGTTGTATGTGCTTGATGGTGAAAGGTCCCGACCAACGTGACCTCAACTTACCGGGAAATAGTCGGAGTCGGGAATTGTAGAGCAAGACCTTGTCTCCCACCTTGAAGTCCGTGACAGTTATGCGGGCATCGTGGAAAATCTTGGTCCTTTCCTTGTAAATTCTCGAGCTCTCATAAGCGTCTCTCCTTATTTCATCAAGTTCGTTGATGTCCAAGAGTCGCCTCACCGCCGCACTCTTATAATCGTAGTTAAAGGTCTTGATGGCCCAATATGCGCGGTGTTCCAACTCTACCGGCAAGTGGCAAGCCTTCCCATAAACTAGGCGGAACGGTGTGGTACCGATGGGGGTGCGAAAGGCCGTGCGATAGGCCCATAGAGCATCGTTTAACTTCATTGACCAATCCTTTCTAGACCGATCTACTGTTTTCTCGAGAATTTGCTTGATTTCTCTATTTGAGACTTCTACTTGGCCGCTTGTCTGGGGGTGATAAGCCATTCCAACTCTATGATTTACCCCGTACTTCTTTAGCATGGCTTCAAACTTGTTCTCTATGAAGTGGCTTCCCCCGTCACTTATCAAGGTACGCGGCACTCCAAAGCGCGGAAAGATATTTTGCTTGAAGAATTTGGAGACGACCCTCGCATCATTAGTAGGGGTGGCAATAGCTTCCACCCATTTGGAGACATAGTCAACAGCCAATAGGATGTACTTGTTGCCATTGCTCGACGGAAAAGGCCCCATGAAGTCTACTCCCCAACAATCAAAAAGCTCAATCTCCTGGATGGGTCTCATCGGCATCTCATTGCGCTTGGAGATATTCCCGGTCCGTTGACATCTATCGCAACCCTTCACAAAAGCGTGGGTGTCTTTAAACATTGTGGGCCAGAAGAATCCGCTCTGCAAGATCTTAGCGGTTGTTTTAGAGGCGGCATGATGTCCCCCGCATGGTAGACCGTGGCAATGCAAAATGATAGACGTTGCCTCCTCTTTAGAAACACACCTACGAATGACACTATCTTTGCATATCTTGAAAAGGTAAGGATCTTCCCAAAAATAGCTACGGACCTCATGCATAAATCTCCTCTTTTGTTGCGTGGACATCCCATGCGGTTTGATTCCGCACGCCAAGTAGTTGACGAAGTCCGCGTACCAAGGTACTTCCTCGGTCCTTACCGCATATAGCCTCTCATCAACAAATGTGTCGTCAATAGGTAAGCTCTCATCCTCCTTGTTGCGAATGAGCCTAGATAAATGATCTGCCACGACATTGTCTGTACCCTTCTTATCTCTGATCTCTAGGTCGAATTCTTGCAACAAGAGTATCCACCTAATCAACCGGGGTTTGGCATCCTTCTTGTTTAAAAGATACTTCAATGCCGCATGGTCGGTGTGGACAATCACCTTGGAACCGAGGAGGTAGGAGCGAAACTTCTCTATGGAATAGACGACCGCTAGAAGCTCCTTTTCGGTAGTTGTGTAGTTTTTCTGCGCGTCATCCAATGTCTTGCTTGCGTAGTATATCGCATGAAGCTTCCTATCTTTCCTTTGTCCCAATACCGCTCCAATGGCTTGGTCGCTAGCATCGCACATTAGCTCAAAAGGGAGGCTCCAATCCGGCGGTTGAATGATGGGTGCTGAGACTAGCGCTTCCTTCAAGGTGTTGAAAGCTTGCAAGCATTCTCCTGAAAAGTCAAAAGGAACATCTTTAGCGAGTAAGGAAGTAAGTGGTCGGGCAATCGAGGCGAAATCCTTAATGAAGCGGCGGTAAAACCCCGCGTGACCAAGGAAGCCTCTAATGCCCTTGACATTAATAGGAGGAGGAAGTTTTTCGATTACCTCAATTTTAGCTTTATCTACCTCGATTCCTCTTGAGGAAACAAGATGCCCGAGGACTATACCTTCCGTGACCATGAAGTGACACTTCTCCCAATTGAGAGTGAGATTGTTTTGTTGGCACCTTTTTAGGACTTTAGTGAGATTTTCCAAGCAAGAGTCAAACTCACTTCCGTAAACCGAGAAATCATCCATAAAAACTTCCATAATATTTTCAATATAATCGGAAAATATGGATGTCATACATCTTTGAAAAGTGGCGGGAGCATTACAAAGGCCGAACGGCATCCTACGGTATGCGTAGGTGCCATAGGGACAAGTGAAAGTTGTCTTTTCTTGGTCATCTTCGTGCAAAGGGATTTGGAAGAAACCCGAATACCCGTCTAGATAGCAAAAGTATTTATGGTTCGCGAGGCGTTCAAGCATTTGATCGATGAATGGTAATGGGTAATGGTCCTTTCGGGTGGCTTTATTGAGTCTCCTATAGTCAATGCACATTCGCCATCCCGTGACAGTGCGCGTGTATATTGGCTCACCTTTGTCATTTTTTATGACAGTCATCCCTCCTTTCTTGGGGACGACGTGGACGGGGCTAACCCATCTACTGTCAGAGATATGATAAATTATACCGGCTTCAAGCAATTTTAGGATTTCCTTTTTAACCACCTCCTTCATGTTCGGGTTCAACCGCCTTTGAGGCTCTATGGAGGTGGCTTCGGTATCCTCCAAATGGATCCGATGCGTGCAAAGCCTAGGGCTTATCCCTTTTAGATCGGAGATAGTGTATCCCAAGACATCTTTGTGGCTCCTAAGGACGTCTAGGAGTTTTTCAAGTTGATCTTGTGTGAGGTGGGAATTGACTATCACCGGAAAAGTCAATTTATTACACAAAAAGGCATACCTTAGATTCGGCGGTAATTGTTTAAGCTCTACCTGAGGTGGCGCTGATTCTTCCACTTTTTCAGCTCGCATGAATTCGGCTTCTTCCTTGTCATCCTGGTTTAGCTCATCTTCAGGTGGCATGCTTTCTTGTGACGAGTCGGACTCGCTACTTAGTGAGGATGAGGCATCGAAGTAGGCGCCCTCTGATTCAGTGCTAGCATCGCCAAAACCTTCACTCTGCTCCAGTTCGTACCTGGAATCAAGAAACACATCAGACGATTCATAAAAACAAGAGTGAGCGTCATAAAGTGTAACACCCGGAATGTCGGTTTGCTCGAAGGGTTCTTCGGGAGCATAGTGCTCTTCGACATTTGCTCTATTGTCTTCGAAATACAATTTGTCGTCGACCACGTCAACTCTGACATTGCCTCCGATAGTCCCTTCCGGGGAGATTTGGTCCATCACAAAGCTAGCAAATAGTTGTTCGTCGGGGTCCTTGATATTGATAGCAAATGCTCCGGTAGTGTGGACCTCGTCGACAAGCTCCTTAAGAAGGTCTGTGAAGGAGTCATAGTCTTCTCGACTGAGTTCTATTGTTGGCGTTGCATCCTCCATTCTCCCCGTTAAGATCTTACGGAAAATACG
This sequence comes from Scilla litardierei, assembly GCA_030789695.1. Classification (NCBI taxonomy): domain Eukaryota; kingdom Viridiplantae; phylum Streptophyta; class Magnoliopsida; order Asparagales; family Asparagaceae; genus Scilla; species Scilla litardierei. The sequence goes on from CM061140.1 coordinate 62,191,235, forward strand.
GGGAGAACATGCAAATAGTGCGTCAAAATGCCCTCCCCGGCAGCGGCGCCAAAAACTTGATCGCACCCCGGATACACGTCCCGAGGCGACGGTTGTAGTTTTACCGCAAGCGCACGGTATAGCGGCGAGCGGGTATCGAACACAGGGAGGACGAATGACCGTGCTTGCTCCTGATCCACCTGGCTATTTATGAACAGAGAGAGATAATTGCCTTGGGCGATCCTGTCACAATCGTCAGACAAATTTGCGAAATATCAAATCAAATAAAAAACGTCTAGGGAAAGGGGAATCCCCACTACTCACCGTATTTCATAAGTGTGGTTCGCCGGTATCGAAATCGCTAGTATGAGAATTTGGATGACCTAGTTGCAACTAAATGTGGAACCAAGCTCACGCTCTCGCGCTGTTGCCGGTCTGTAGCTATCCTAGGCTTGGGTCCAATCTCTTGCAAACCCTAGCCTAGGGAAGCTAGCATTAGGATCAACATCATCGTTCAATTGCGCACCGAGCCCAATCTCTTGCAAACCCGGTCCACAATCTAAATTGGGATAGTTCCTACCCGTCCAATCTCTTGCAAACGGGTATCGATACGGAATCGCAACCGGAGGTCCTAGTATCGGTCCAATCTCTTGCAAACCGATACTTCGGAAATCCGACTCCAACCCAATTCGGATTTCTAGGGCTTCCTATCAGATTGGGATCCAATCTCTTGCAAATCCCAATTGATATAAATACCTAGCTATCCGTAGTAATTCGATCCCAATCTAATCCCTAATAACAATCCTAGCTCAATTTCTACCAATTCAACACAAATAGGAAATAGGGTTTGTAGGGTTCATCCCCACGCCCCGAGACGTGGAGACTACTCACAAATCATAGCAATAGCACAAAAATAATCAATGAAATAGGCAATGGAATTCATCACAACAATGATATAAACAATAAAAATAGAGTTTTTGGGGAAGAACAATGCAAACCAATGTAGATCTTCAATTAATCCAACAAAAATCCAAGTTTTTCTCCTCTCCAATCACAATTAATAAAGCTAAAAAGTAAACTCCAAAAAGCTGCAAAAAATCTGAGAGATGGCTCCCTAAACTAGGGTAAAAACAGAGCTTAAATAGCCCCAAAAATCGTCTAAAAATCCTGACCAAAATGCCCCTGCACAGCCTGTTTTCCGCAAATTTCGCTACAGGCAGCGCATCGCACTCGGCCGAGTGACAAAAGTCGCTCGGCCGAGTGAAAACCCTGTCATTTTTCCAGTAAGTCGGGGGCTTCAGGGGTCTTCAGTTCGGGGGCGGCTCGGCCGAGTGAGTTGTCGTCACTCGGCCGATGGCTTCAAGGCACTCGGGCGGACGTAATAATCCACTCGGCCGAGTGGGTCTTCTGAAGCTCAGATGGCCGAAAAACAGTAACTTCGATATTCTGGAGGGGCTTCGTCTGGGCGCCACTCGGGCAGACGTGGTATCGTCACTCGGCCGATGTGGTCTCCGTCGCTCGGCCGAGTACACATGGAAATCGTGTCTGAACGGGTCGGCCGAGAAGTGTCTCGCTGGTCGGCCGAGTGGCTCCTCCACTCGGCCGAGTGGGACACAAAAAATGCCCAAACTGATTGTTTTGGCCTCCTCGTCGCTCCTGCGACGTCCATTCTTCTTCCGCTCCTCTCCAACAGCAAAATACCCCTCGGGGAGGTCGTCGGTGGCCGTCTATCGTGAGCGCATCTCATGATCACTCCAAATCGCGCCAAATCACCTGAAATGCGAAAAAAACAACAAAGCGTGAAAAGCATCGCAATATCGTCGATATATCGTGAAAAACATGATTTGGGCGATCTAAATGGCATGCAAACATGCGGAAATAAGGTGTAAAATAAGGAGTGATCAAGAGGCCCGAACATATTTACTATTCATGGAGAATTATGCCATCGAACAGGATCACTTCTGCCCCAACCGGATCAAACAGCAAGTTATTGTCAACTTTACATATATGATTCGGATTCTGCTATGGAGTTCCGAAGTAATAGAAATTCACATTTGAGCAAGGATGTCTTACAAATTATTCAAAATTGTTTATCGGGCATAAATCCATTCATCAAACCATATTGTCAGGCGTATGCTGTTTTATCTCAAGCAGAATCATGTGGTCATGATCTTCCTGTATATCTGCATTACAATTCAAACAAGGATCGTCGCCGTTATAACCTCCCAACCTTATATGAGATTGAGGTTATTTTACCTGGCGTTGGCTATCGACCTTCCGGGATGCGAGATATAGTTTTACATCTTCGAGGAAATCATCAATTAATGCAAATCAATGAGACTCATCCTGCATACTTACCATTACACTACGTCTTATTATTTCCTGATGGTCAGTTTGGATGGGAACCTGAGTTGAAGCAGTGGGATCCAGTTCAACACATATCCTCAAGTAGACGCCTGACCGTTGTGTGAGTTTTATAGCTACCGTCTGTTTGAAAGACAGAACGAGTATTCTTCAATTTTGAGAGCTGGAAAGTTATTCCAGGAGTTCATAGTTGATGCTTGGGCAGCAATTGAGCAACATCGTTTGACATTCATCAAACTTAATCAACAAAAACTCCGCTCAGAGCTCTATCAAGGTCTTGCAGATATCGATGCATATGCCAGATGCGACCAAATTGGACAGCGCATGATACTTCCTTCATCTTTCACTGGCAGTGCACGTCACATGTTTGAAATATTTCAAGACTCGATGGCTATCACACGTTATAACCAGCACCCAGATATTTTTCTTACCATGACCGCAAATCCAAAGTGGCCAGAAATTACTTCGGCTCTACTGCCCAATCAAAAGGCTACCGACCGTCCAGATTTAGTCGCACGTGTATTTGAGTTAAAAAGAAAGGCTTTGATGAAGGAGATTGATGGAAATAATGTATTTGGAAAGAAAGTAGCACATGTATTTACAATTGAATTTCAGAAACGGGGTCTTCCACATATGCATGCTCTTTTCTTTCTTCGTGGACCCGATAAGATTCATACATGTGATCAAGTGGATAGAATTGTATGTGCTGAATTTCCTGATACTGCTCAAGATCTTGCATTATTCGATACTGTGTCAAAATATATGGTACATGGACCATGTGGTGCTCGGAATCCAAATGCTTCATGTATGGAAAATGGTAAGTGTACTAAGAAATACCCTCGAAATTATGCAGATGCAACAACCTTGGATCGTGATGGATATCTTATTTACCGTCGTCGTAGTAATAGGCATCTATATACTGTAAGGGGGCATCAGGTTGATAACCGAGATGTTGTGCCACACAACAGGTATCTCTCAAGGCGCTTTAACTGCCACATTAATGTCGAAGTTTGTACTGGGGTACGATGTGTGAAGTACATTCATAAGTATATTTATAGAGGTCATGATCGGACCACAATGGTATTGGGCGCAGTAAATGAGATCCAACAATACCTTGATGCAAGATATATTGGACCACCTGAGGCAGCCTGGCGAATATTTGAGCATCCTTGGCATCAAGAGATTCCGTCAGTTCAAAGATTGATACTTCATTTACCAGGGCAACACCGTGTTATTTTTGATCCAGATGAAGATGTAGATGCAATAAGGTCTAGGGCTGAAAATGATAAGACAACTTTGACTGAATTTTTTACATGTTGCGCTTTACATGAGTCTGCACATGATCTCACATATCAAGAATTTCCTCAAAAGTTTGTGTGGCATTCGTCAACAAAGGTCTGGACTCCAAGACAATCTGGATATGCAATTGGCAGAATGTATTTTGCCTCCCCTAATTCTGGTGAGAGATTTTATCTACGGTTGCTACTAACAGTTGTTAAAGGACCAACATCGTGGGAAAATTTACGCACATTCAATTCTATCGAGTACCCTACATTCAAAGCAACATGTATTGCAAGAGGTCTTCTTGAAGATGATTCTGAGTGGAGACAATGTCTTTCCGAGGCTTCAATTATGAAAACAAGATATCAATTACGAAGGCTGTTTTGTATTATTCTTATCGAATGTGTGCCGATCGACCCCCTTGCATTATGGAATGAATTTTCAATGCACATTTGTGATGATCTTCCACATAAATTACAATCTTTATTTGCAATTTCTACCCCAACTCAAGGCCAACTTGAAGATTATGGATTATTCCTTATCAATGAATTGCTTGAGGAGTACGGTAAGTGTCTATCCGACTTTCCACCAATGCCACTTCCTGCTGGAGATTGGAATGCAATTGTTGGCAATAGATTGTTGCATGAACATCATGAACTTATAAATAAAGCGAAACAATTGGATGCACAAAAAGACATTGATTGCCTCAATGATGCACAACGTAATGCTTATTCAGCAATTACTTCATCAGTATTTGAAAATAAAGGTACTACATTCTTCTTGAGCGGCGGTGCTGGAACTGGAAAGACTTTTTTGTACAATGCAATAGCAACAATGTTGCGTAGTCTTGGAAATAGTTATCACTGTCGCGTCTTCCGGTATTGCATCATTGCTACTTAGCGGAGGTCGGACTGCACATTCCACATTTCGTATCCCGTTAGATGTGCATGATACTTCAATTTGTAATTTTAGCAAGCAATCCATGCAAGCTCAATTATTCAGAAAAGCAAAACTTATAATATGTGATGAAGTACCTATGCAACATTGGCACTGTGTTGAGGCAGTGGATCGATCATTACAAGATATGTGTGATAACCCCAGAGCATTTGGTGGTATTACTGTTGTTCTTGGTGGGGATTTTCGACAAATCTTGCCCGTCATACCAAAGGGGGTTCGAGAAGAAATTGTTGGTGCCTTATTGAGACGATCTGTATTATGGTGCTCTGTACAAGTTTTGATCATGGATCAAAATATGCGGTAAAATAACTCATCTGCTGAGAATGCAAATTTTGTAAAATTTATTTTGGAGGTATTTTATTTCATGCCTAATTTAATTTTACTTACTATTTTTATCTTAGCCATTCCTTAACTAAAATTATATCTATATGTATTAGGTTGGGACAAATCTTACAGAAGTGGTAGAACTTCCTTCTAACATATTCAGGTGCAAGGATTTAAACGAGTTAATACTTCGAATTTATCCGCAGCTTGATATTGAGGGTGCCGTGACTCCGGCATACCTTACTGAACGAATAATTCTTTCTGCACGGAATGATGATGTTACTTTTATAAATGCTGCTGCATTAAACATTTTTCCGGGACAGAAGATTACGTATCAAGCTGCAGACAATTTTTCTGAAAATGATGAAACCGATCCAACCATTATGAATAGATATCCAACTGAGTACATAAACTCTTTGGATCCTCCTGGGTTGCCATAATTTACACTTGAGCTTAAGGTTGGTTGTCCTATTATTTTATTACGAAATATTGCACCTAAAGACGGGCTCTGCAATGGCACTCGATTGATGGTTGTCAGATGTGCATCACGTGTCATTGAAGCTCAAATTTTAAATGGGGATAAAGCCGGTTGTTTTGTGTTTATTCCAAGAATATCTTTGTCACCATCGGCTACAGAATTACCTTTTCAGATGACAAGAAGGCAGTTTCCTGTCAGTGTGACATATGCTATGACGATTAATAAAGCCCAAGGACAATCTGTAAAATTCGTTGGAATTGATTTGCGGACCCCAGTTTTCAGTCATGGACATCTTTATATTGCACTTTCAAGGTGCACATCTTTTGATCGTGTATGTGTCCTTCTTCAGCCCAACATAAATAACACAGTAAACATCGTTTACCCAGAAGTTCTTCTTTGATTTCCAATGTATGATAAAAATTGTATGTAAGTTTTTTAACTTTCTTTCTTTACATTGTTTTATTTATATTATCTGTTTAAATGATCTGTTAAAAAATTATTATCGATTGTTGTCTAACATGCAGGTATATCATTATCATACGTTACCAAGCTTTAAAATGTGGACACACATTACCATATAGGGCAGGGTAAGAAATTTTTTCCTTTACTACATTTCATTGCATGACTTAATAGTTTTCGGTATGCATTGTTTGATAAAATATATTGGTTTGTATTTTTATATAGATAGATGATGATGAAGATTTGGCAAAAACTGTAAGTTTCTTATCATAATTCTACATTATATTTTTAATCTACTATGTTTGCATTAACATTTTTCTTCTCACAGGTTCTGTTACTTCAAAACAATCACATAAATGTCAAGCTACGGGGTTATATCGGATTTTGGTTTGATAAGGTATGAATACCGCTACAAACATTCCCATTTTGAAATTAAAAATTAGTGACTGTTTATTATTATTATTATTTCCAGTAAATTGCTAACAGAACTTTACAAGCAACATCGACGAGTCACATTGAAGACAAAGCAATCTTCTTTTCCGAGGTAATATAAAAATCTTAGATTTTGTTTTTCAAAATATCATGTTCATTGACCATCCAAATACCTTTTTTGTTATAGAAGTGGAAGATGGTTCTTGCCGAGCTTGCTTGGTTCCAGAAATCACGACATCCACCACTCCAACGAAAAAAGGTAAATAAATGTATAAATTTAATTTTTTCCATATTATCAAATATATATTAATTTTTCTAAGAAATTTATGTTCTTAATTTATCTAGGTTATTGCTCATCCTATTAACTCTCCACTTTGGATTGAGCTTGACACGCCATCTTTTTATAATGTGATGATGAAAAGGTTTTCTGCTTAAACATGATGAAGGTAATAAAAGTGAGTTGTACAAAGTAATTAGATATATCTTCGTTTCTAATTTTTCTATTCTAATTTATGATTTTATTTTTTATTTTCAGGACACACGGCACTAGCTTCATATGTAAATTTTGTTGGTTTTAAATGCCTGTGTGAGAGATGGTGAGAGATGGTGTTTTTGAAGTTGGACTGCATGGTTCAATCCAAAATGTATTTTTGTGTATATTTGTTCATAGTAAAGGGTTTTTTCTTTTAGCATATAGTTTAGGTTGTGTGATATTATAAGCCGATGTACAAAAATGTTGTCTTAACTACTACTCTCGCACTGTTCTGCTTATAGAACACTTCTATTTATTGAGTTAACTCAATTGTTACCATGGTTTTACTCCAGGACAGAGTGCTCTTGCGTTCAGCTCTTTGGTTCAACAATCTATCTTCATTTTTCATTTCATTGGATTGGGTGTTTTGTAAATTTTTGCTCAACTGAATGGCATGCGTCAGCTAAATTTTCTTCCGCTAATTTGTTGTTTCACGCTGAAGGCAGGTGCCCACCAAATTTTTTTCCGCTACTTTGTAGTTTCGTGACGAAGGTGCCCACGACGAATTTGTTGTTTCGCGTCGAAGACGCTCGTGTCGAATTTTTTGTTCCGCTCCGCTAAATATTTCTATGCTAATTTGTTGTTCTTTTAAATTTTGGCTGCGCAAATAATTTTTTGGGATCAAAAATTTCGCGGGAGAAAATCTTAACTGAACCGTGCCCGCGGGCACAGGGTATGACTAGTGTATATATATATATATATATATATATATATATATATATATATCTATTATACATTTGACAGTGTTTTTTGAATCCTAGGGCTGACTAGGACAAGATAAAAGACGGCTGAGATTAAATCTTCGGGAATGAACGGCTGAGATGCGTTGCTGTAAAACCTTTTGAGAATCATTGCAAAAATATTGAACCGCACCCATAAAAAGTGAATCACGTGCACAGAAGAGGCATCATTAACTCTAACGCTAAAAGCCAAATCTCAAAAAACGGCACAAATTGAATCACGTGCACTAGGCATAATGGGTTTAATAACGTTCACAGAAGAGGCACACTCTTTTTGCTAAAGTTGGACAAAAAATGGGTTTAATAAATGATATTTGCTTGAACACGTTCACAGAATATTAATGGGCTTAATAACCTTCACAGAAGAGGCACACTCTTTCTGTCCAACTTTCACACATCTCAAATATTAATATTAAAATTAATCTCAAATATTAATATAAACACAGAAGAGGCATCATTCCCCACACACCGCCTCGGCTTCCCACACACCGCCTCGGCGCCTCGGCTTCCCACACACCGCCTCGGCTTCCCCACAAAAAAGAACCTAAATTGGATCTGCTTCTTCTTCCCCACACCAACGCCTCGCCATCTTCCTCTGTTTCATCCGCCAGCCTCAAGAGCAGGTAACATCCACCATTCGAGCAGGTAACATCTTCCTCTGTTTGATCTCCAAGAAATTTCTCCGTCGCAGTTATCTCCAAGCAATTTCTCCACTGTTATTTTACCTTTTATTGCAGTGGGAACCGAGAGTTGATCGACCCAACGATGCTCTAGATCCAGCAACATCCGAGCTCAATCCAGGCCTTCCAAATCATCCGATTAAGCTCCTGACATAGTCAAAAAGGGATGGTCGCTACCGATTCGAGGAGATGATCGTGGCCTAGGCTCGATCTGATCTCCCTCTAAAATTTACATTTTGATATTCCAATATGAGAAAGAATGGTGAGCACGAACTCTTCATCGTTGAAGGACGAGCCTGACGGCACAAGGAACCTGTACTTCTCAGAGATGTGGAGGCCGTTATTCCAACCGAACCATCTGACCATTGTCCAGGACGAGGATTCATCAAAAATGATCTCGGCGTCACAGGGCTTTTAGTGCAAGCTCAGCAATGAAAACGACATCAACAGTCCAATTTCATCACCGCTTACCGAGTTCAGAACTCAGAAGCGGCCAACTTTGGCTTTTTATTTTATTTTTTTATTTTGATTTTCTCACCCTCCATTCAATGCAGTTCATGTGTTTTATGCGCGTTACCCTATCAAACGTCACCAGTCCAGTTAATACTATAGTAATTTATTGGGTAAATTTAACTAAACCATCCGAGTTTTGATTCAATTCTACAGAATTTTGAAAAATTTTACATTTTTTCGATCACATGTCTTGAAATTTACTTTGAAGAATATATCAAAATTTTACATTTAATTTTACAGAATTTTAAGTGAAAATATATCAAAATTGATGGCATCATGCTAGCCTTACAGTATATGTTGGGTGTGTCATTTTGAAAACTGTTTGATATTAACTTTGAAGAAGGACGAAGACTGATTTTGTTAACCTTGAGCTTTAATATTAATTTTGAAAAAGAAACATATGAAGAAGAATATGCATGTCAATTCTGATTGTGTTCTTTCAATAGCCATCTTTCTCAACACCATCTTTCTGATTATGGCCATAATAATGTCTCTTCTCAATATACATAGTTTGCTATGTAAGACCAAAGAGCGGTTGATTGTGGTCATAATAAAGTCTCTTCTCCATCTTAATTCAAATTTTCTGACGAAAATTGCGTTCGTGCTCCTCGACCATTAACTATTAATGATCAAAAAAATCATCTGAAGTTGAAAAATGAAAAACGACCGTAGAATTTCTTATGAGATTAATAGTGGCCCAGCGAAAGTTACGGAGAGCCACATACAAAGAATCCGGTTATAATTGGTTCACTACTTTTGTTGTTTTTTTAAAGTTTATTCATATTTTAATCCCTTTTCTGTCATGCTGCATCAAGAACAAGCCGTGCATGCATTAATTATGAGATCAAATTCCCTCTCCACCCTCCTCCCCCTCCTCCTCCTCCCCCCCTCATGTCTTCTCAGTCCACCCTGACATCCAGAGCATATGTAGCCACGTGTCAGACTCGAAATTAATGTCAACACCCTCTTTCTCTTCTCAAATTTTTTTAAAACAACACTTAATTTTTATCACTTAGTTAATGGTGAGTGCCTAGCCTTTTCTTTTTAGTTGGTGAGTTTCTGGTGGTAAACAGTATGACGCGTATACTTCTATTCATAATTTTGCATGTAAATTAATGACCTGTGCATATTTTCAAATTTCAAAAGAATTAACACTAACCAAACATGAGCACGGTTTAGAAATTAAACATTGAGTCGATCAAGAGTCAATTTTCATTCAGATGCCCAAAACAGAACATACGACACATTCTCGCTTTAGCCACAGTTCGTAATACAATACAATTAATCGTGATCGAATTAAATTAGATGTTGGTTGTTGCGATTAAAAGACACGTTTGAATCTGGCATTTGTTTGACGACAAGTTGACATATACCCTTATCATACGTTGTTATACATGAAAAGAAATTAGCATGTGAATGTAGATGTGTATTAACCTTTATTAGTCAAGTCAATGCAGACATAAACTGTAATGTTTGGCTATACATTTGGTGCTGAAGGCGCCAGCGACGAAGCTAAATTTTTGTTCGTTTAAATTTTGGAGTGGGAAATAATTTTTGGGTAGAACAAATATTTTGAGGGGATATCTTAAAGGCGCCGAAGGCGACCGCGCGTGCGCCGAAGGCGACCGCGCGTGCGCCGAAGGCGACCGCTAATTTTTTGTTCTTTTAAATTGTGAAGTGGAATATTATATGTCCCAAAATTTTGGAAGGGAAAATAATATTTGGAGTAACAATGATTTTAAATGAACCGTGCCCGCGCCGAATGCAGTTCTCTTTAGTTCTCTTTAGGTACATTCTTCGCCGAAGGCGCCCGCGAAATTTTTTTTAAACTAATTTGTTGTTCCGCGCTGAAGGCGCCCACTAAATGTTTTTACACTTAATTTGTTGTTCCACGCCGAATTTGTTGTTTCATGCCGAATGCGTCCATGTCGCTAAATATTTTTACGCAAATTTGTTGTTCCGCGCAATTTTGACCGTTGAATAATTTTTTGTGGAACAAAGATTTTGCGGGGGAAAATCTAAATTGAACCGTGCATGCGGGCACGGGTTATGACTAGTATATATATATATATATCAAGTTATGTTATAAAGTTTTGTAAATTATTCATGTAGGTGAACAGTATGAGTTTAGTCTGATAAGTATATGTGTGTGTGTGTGTGTGTGTGTGCATGGTATGCTATTAGCCGTGAATGTTGGTACCCATGAACCATGAACCTTGAACAGTAACTTAATAAAAATGTTAGCACACTTATAAATTTATATGTTAGTACTTATTATAATAATATGTTAGTAGTTTAGAATGACCAGTATAATGCATTTATTTATTTATATATTAAGTTGTACACATGTATGTTATTATGTCAAAAGTAGGTTACATAGATATAGTAGTATGTGTATTATATTATTGTATAGGTTACAAATGATATTATTGGTAGAGAGAGTTCCTTAGCTTGACTTTCTGATATCCGTTGATACAGATATACTGCACCTCCAGTTGCAATCACCTGGTCACCTGATATCACCAGAAACAGGCAAGTGTGCGAACCTACATAAATTATTGGAGCATTAATGTTTAACTACATTTTCTATGTGTGCGTGTCTGTGGACTCTTAATAAGTGAATTGGTAATGCAAGTGTTCCTCACTTGCGTACTTTCAGCCACGTTTAGACCATCTTTTTCTTGAACTGTAAAAGTACGATTAAAGAGAACCAGACGCGAAATGATAGCGTCCGGGACCCCCTTGACAGCTTAGACTTGACGACGAAGTCTAAGCACAAACAAACAATAACAACAACTGACACCTTAGCGCTATTCTGTGTGTGCGTGCGTGTGGACCCCCTAGAAAGAACTATCCCTTACACTTGTCTGTTGAGTATTAATTCCCCGGATTTGGTTTTGATGATGAACAAACATAAATATTGTGCACTAATTCTCTTTAAGCACAGTTATGGAGATCGTTGCCAAATTACTTCGTACATCTCAAGCGACGCCCCAAGACTTCTTAAAGCACGTGATCGTGTGCCTGAAGCTTCGTTGAAGCTCAAGAAGTTATTAATGAAGTCAAGGGATTCGGATTGAAGCTTTGAAGACGGTTCGTCATGTTTATTTTATTGTCTTCTAGCTTCATCGTATAGAATGTTAAGCCTTGAGTAGGACTTACTTAACAATCTTCATAACGCTCATATCTTAGATCTAGGATTGCCTTAGAAGCTATTAGAAACTTTCCGAAGCTTATCGCTTCATTTCATGGCTTCTTATGCATCTTAGTTGGTTCAAAAAGAAGAACCAACCGACTAGATGACAATCTAGTCGGTTGGAAGTCCTTCTTGAACCAACTAGTTCTCCTAGTTCAACTTGCATATACACTGTTGACAAGTTAGTCGGTCAAAGAAGAATCACCGACCGACTAGTTGTCAAACTAGTCGGTTGGTGTCTCTTCTCAGACCGACTAGTTTTCCTTGTGAAATTCAGCTCATTTACTGTTGATCAATTAGTCGGTCTAAGAAGGTTCACCGACCGACTAGTTAGTCGGTTGGTGTTTCTTCTTAGACTGACTAGTTCTATCTCTTGATTTCACTATCTTTGCTGTCAACCTTCTAGTCGGTCCAAGAAGGTTCACCGACCGACTAGTTGCAAACCTAATCGGTCAGTGATCCTTCTTAGACCGATTAAGCAGCTTCAGAAATAGATCCGTTGGACATTTAATGCCACGATTTTTGCTGAACTCTTCTCTCTCTCCTATATAAACTTGATGAGCTTCAAGCTTGCATTCAAGGCTGCCATTATTGTGATTTAGAGAATCAAAGAGAATGGCATTCATTCTCATTTCTAAGCTCCCTCACTTCACAAGAATCTCTCCCTTACTCTTTGAGCCCTTATTCCTTAAGAGAGATTCTCATTCATTGAGAGCTACTCAAGCTAAGAGCTTGAATCCAAGTCACCAACTTCACCCTAGCCATCTATTACTGTTCACCTTGGTGGAGCTAGGGTTTGGTGCTATCTTCTTCCTCAAAATCCTTCGTGCAATAAAATCAGTAAGTTTTACTCAAGGCATAGGGTTTTGTGGTAAGTGTTTTATTGTTTCATTTAAATCGATATTTCAGTTTATCTCTCAGTTGTGAGAGAAGATCGTGATCCCGGTTTATGGGAGTCACATTTTGATCTTGTATGATTTGATCTTGTAGTAGTTTCTACAAGAATTTCATAGTGCAAATTTGAGTTAGAGGATTCTAACTCAAGTAGCCAGAGGGGATCCGGGTGTCTGAGACGTAGGATCACCGGGAACAAGTCGGAGAGACTTGGGTGGATCCGAACCCGTTACATCGCTTGTTTGCATTGGATTTTTCTGTTGTCTATTTTCATTCCGCATTGTTGGTTGTGTTTGCACAATATTTAGGAATTATACTCTTGATTATTTTAAAGTACTATTCACCCCCCCTCTAGTACTTGTGCAGTAGCTATAGGGCATTACATTGTCATGTCATGTCCTGTTACAAAAAGCCTTCGGGCGTTTCAGATGCTCTCCCCGTGAGAGTGATCTTCGTGTTACAAAAAACCTTCGGGCATTTCAGATGCTCTCCCCGCGAGAGTGATCCCTGTGTTACAAAAAGCCTTCGGGCATTTCAAATGCTCTCCACGTGAGAGTGATCTCTGTGTTACTAAAAGCCTGTGGGCGTTTCAGGTGCTCTCCATGCGAGAGTGGCCTCTGATTGTCTTATCTTGAGCACTTGGGTTTGGCGTAGGATTGAGCGGTCGCACGGGGAGAGGGTCTGGCCGCCCTCGAACCGTAAGGCGTGAACCCTTCGTGACACACACGGAACTTCTTATCTTGTTTAGTCTAGTCTTGTAGCCAGTAGCACACGCTACGGCCATTGCCTGCTACGTTTACTTTTCAGCGTTGCCTTTACTTTCCTTTTAAAAATGTTTAGAATTGTCATGCCAGTAGTACCTTACTTTCCTTGTTTTAGTATGCCATGTTACAAAAGCAATTTTCACTGTTAACAATTTCTGGGACTTATGAAGCATCTTTGGGAATTAAGAGTATGGAGCATTTGAACAAGGTCGCTATTACGAATCATCTATAGTTATTGTGTTCCCGTCCTCCTGACTCTCAGTGGTGTTCTTGGGTTTATTCATATCTTCTGAGGGGACAGAGTATGTGGGAGGTGACATGCCTAGGTGATTGCCCTTGGAGTTGGAGAAAGATTCTGAACCTCTGTCCATTTGTTTTGCATACATATGAGGTTTTGTGTCAGTGATGGCCATAGTATTTCATTATGGTTTAATAATTGGCATCCTCTTGGCCCTCTTATGAAAAATTTTGGATATCATATTATTTATGATTCTGGATTGGGTCATAATGCTACTGTGGATGCCCTTGTGAATGGTAAGGAATGGTGTTGGCCTACTACACAATCTCCGGATTTTATACGGTTGCGTTCTGATACACCTGTTCATTTTTAAACCTGATTCGAGCCGTACTGATGAATTGTAGTGGTTAGATTCTATAGGAATGTTTTTCTATTTGCAGTGCTTATAAACTTTTGAGGCCTTGATCTCCCTTGGTTGACTGGTGGCAGGTGGTTTGGCGTAAGCGGAGGATCCATAGGCATGCTTTTATTCTATGGTTAGCTATTCGAGATGATCTTACTACTCGGGATAAGCTACTTAGGTATGGATGCATTTCTGAGGCACGTTGTGTTTTGTGTGGGGCAGAGTATGAAGATGTGGAGCATCTATTCTTTAATTTTTCCTTCACCGAGTACATATGGTGTTCCTTGTATGTCAAATGTGACCTTCCTTGGGAACCACGTTCATGGTCTAAGACAATTTCTTGGATATGAAGATTTAGTCACACATCTCTTCGTGGTATGATTGTGCATCTTATGCTAACAGTGACAGTTTATGCTATTTGGAGGGAGCGTAATTCTCGCTTGCATGATGAGCCACCTAAATGCAGTCCCGATCGGTTAAGTTTGTCAATTTCTCAGTATGTACTCATGTTGATTTTGTAGGGAAATATGTCCTCAGATCATTTGTATTTGATGCAAATGATAATTTAAGCCTAGATATGGACTATTTTGCATTTGATGCAAAAGAGATTAAATGTGTTTTAAATTGTTTAAAACAATATTTAATGATTTAAACGCAAGGAAAAGTTCACGAGTAAGATGGGAATGTCCCGGTCTATGACCAGGTTCGAACGGCGTCCAAATCGGACGCCAAATGACCAAGATACGCTCATAAACAGCCAAACAGATCAGACCGGGTCAGACCAGGCTGACCCAGGCCAGACCAGGTCTGACCTGGGCGCCTAGCCAGACCTGGCTGAGCCAGGATGCCAGCCCAGGCGCTGGGCACCTGGGCTTGCGCCCAGGCGGGCCTGGGCCTGAGCCCAGGCGGGCCGCCCAGGGCGGGCCTGGGTGCTTGGGAGCCCAAGCGCCCTGGGCCGGTCGCCTTGGGCGCCCGGCAGGCGCCCGGCAGGCGCCCGCCAGGCGCCCGCCAGGCGCCAGCCAGGCGCCCGCCTGGCCACTGGGCGCCCGCGCCAGGCTTGGGCGTCCGTGCCCAAGTCTGGCAGGTGCCCAGTCAGCTCCTTTAGGCTGGTAGGGCTCACAGGTTGGGACCCACCTCAGGGTGCAGAACCCTAGAATTAATGGCAGTTTTGACGGCTCAGTTTTTGCGAAAAACTAGCCGAGGGCTGAACTTTGAGCGGTCAATTGGAGGGTCAAACGACCTCCGATTGACGAACGTTTTTTTCCTATGCGTTCACCGTTGAACGCCCTTCGTATTGATAGGTTGTATCAATCATGAAGCTCAACGGTGAGTGAGTTAAAATTCACGGAAGTTTGCACTTTGTGAAGTGCAAATTAACTTGATTTTAATTAACCCAATTAATAGTCCCACAACGGATTTTGAGAGAAGGGGAGCAGTCAGTCGCCTATATAAATAGGGGTCTGCTCTCTTCCTCAAAACTCGTCCCAAGCTCTAGATCTGAGCGGCTCTCGTAAATGTTGGAGCACGCTCGGATCTAAGCTTAAATAATATTTCTTCTATCTCCCTAAATTTCTGCCTTACTCTTGAGGGCTCTAGCAAAGTCGCAAAAGAGTTCGGATTCAGATCCGAAATCTAGGCGGAGTTTCACTTGCGTGAAACTTTCTTCGGCGCGTGGTTGGCTCGACGACACGGGATTGATCGCCTCGGGATGCGGAGCGGTTCGAGGAGCGGTTCGGGGAGCGGCTCGGCGTGGGACGGGAGCAGCTCGAAAGACGGTGCAGAACATCTTGCCTGCCCCAGGGTTGAGATTCCGGGTATGTGTTTAATTAAGCATTAGTTTAATTTAATCGCAGTAGGCTAGATCCTTCTTGGGATGGTCAAGACCCATCCCAAGTCGGCATAGATCTTGGATTATGGTCTTGGACCTTAGGGTTAAATGTTAATTAGATTAACATGTTTATTTTTCCGCTGCTTTTCTGTCTATGTTTCGTCCGACTTAGGACGGGCATAGAGTTTTTGTGCCCTAATGGTCCCAGAAATCCCTACAGTGGTATCGGAGCCTGGTCTGTGGTACGATCTAGCCTGCGATTTCTTTAAACACATGAAATGCTTTTAAATACTTTTAAAAATGTTTTTAAAGTTATGAGATAAATTTTAAAAATGGTTTTGATGTTTAAAAATCTATGTGATAAATTTTTGAATATGGAAATTTTTTAATGATGTTTTAAAAGTTATGTGATAATTTTTAAAACTAATTTTAAATCTTTTTGCGAAAAGTTTAAAGTGCCTAAAAATTTTATATGATAAATTTTTAAGCATGAAAGTTTTTTAAAATGATGTTTTAATTTTATGAGATATTTTAAAACTGATTTTAAAGGTTAAAATTTTTTATGCGATAAATTTTTTAAAGTAGCATGCAAATTTGTGATTTTAAGACAAGTTTTTATGAGATAAAAATAAAATATTTTTAAAATCATATTTTAAATTTAAATGTTAAATTTATGTTTGCATGCTAAAATTGTTTATGTGATAGACATTGTTCTATTTAAATTGTTAAATAGTTGTACACTTTTATTTTATGCGATAAAATTAGTGTAATCTTATGTTAATGGCTATGCATAATCTTGTCCCTTATTTGATAACACAAGACAATCCTTTAGGTTAGCCATTAAAAATGATTAAAATTCATTAATTGAATTTTAATGACATGCTATGTTTTAATAAAATATTAACAACACTTCAAGACCTAATTCCTGATTAGGGTAGTCCTTTTAATGAAAATCTTAATTCTAATTGTTATTATTAATTCTCATTAAAAGACTTCGCTTTTAGCGTTGGTTAATAAATTTATTAAAATCCTAATAATGATTAGGATATCACGTGAACCTTATAGTTGATAAGGACTTAATAAAAGTTATTAAACAAATCCTAAAATTTTGAATTTAAGAATGCAACTAGTTGATAGGATTAATTAGTTGTTAATAAAAGCTGTTTTAGTCTATGGCACACATACAAAAATGACAAGCTTCATTCAATGGACCATGATCCAGTCAATGTGCTTGGCTAAGAGTTCTGGATCAACCCTAGCTAGTCTAAGGGGTAGTGATCCTGGCTTAGTCAATTCCCTGGCTGTGTTCCGCTGGACCGCAATGTCGCGAATCATGATTGTATGACACCCTAGACTATATCTAAGTCAAATACGTTAATGATCTTTTTCAAGATTAGTCATAGCCCTCCTTGTTTTAGGGGTTAGCAACTATAGGGCCCGTGTTACAGTTGTTGAGATACACTCAAGCTGTGACATGGCAACCCTGTAGAAACCAACTCCTTAAATACATAAGATGAAATCTTGACTGACCCAAACCGTCGTCTCGTACCCCGAGCGCCGGCGTAAGTTAAGTCAATGATGTAGTCTGACTAAATGTAGTCTAAGACCTGACCCAAACCGACGTGTCGTGAATACACCGAGCGAAGGAGCAAGTCAGGCTAGACACGAAAACAAGGGTCCGACTAGACTAGACATTGTGATTTGGATGAGCACACTCATGATCACAAATGGCTAGGGGCAAAAACCGATTAAGAGGGTCATATCTGATATGATCGATGAAGAGTCAGCTTCCGATTACAGAGCCCTACAACTTGTTGAGCTACACTCAAGATTGTTAGACTCAAGGTGATTGGACCTCTTACCCATTAATTTTAATTCGATTAAATCGTTCGTTATTAAGCTTTGAAACGATCGTAAAAATAGTGGGAGGATATAGATAGATAAAATCCATTCTCCCTATATTTAATATTGAACATATGCTAAACTAGGGTAAGACTATGTTTAGCGAAGGAATCAATATATAATATTTTAATCGAATTAGTTAACTGGTTGAACGGGTTGATTAATTGAATATCAAGTTAAATTCTAATTGATAAAATTAAATTATATTCTCGTTGACATTAAAATGACCTTCTAAAGAACAGACTTAAGAAATATGATTTCACTAAATTCTGAGTCCAACAAATAAATTCACGCTACATGACACTCGTCTCTATATGAGGCAACTTGAACATATAGGATATTCGAAGTATGTTTCTCCCTACAACTTCTCGAGCTACCCTCAAGGTTGTATGGACAAACAATTTTGATCCGCAAAGTTCGAGAATTCGATCAAACTGTTTGAGTCGAATACAAGTGCATGAGCGGTGCAAGACTATGTATCCCAACCGGATCTTGAGACAAGCAACTTCTTGAGCTACACTCAAGATTGCAACTCTCAGGCGTTTGGATACATGAGATGCTTGCATAGCTATTTATTTATGTTGGGCTATTTAATATCTAAATGTGATTTAGGAAAGGAAGAAGGCACACCGGAAAGTCAATCAAGTTAAATAGTTTAATTTATCATTAGTAAAGGCATAGTAGGAGGAAATGAAAATGTGACATATTTTGATGTCACGATTTCAAAATTATTGTTATACAAAAGGTTAACACATGTTGACGAATGTTGTCACATTGCTTCTGAAGCAATGAGTAATATGTATAACGATAATATATATATTAAATGTTAATATATAAATACACAAGATAGTAGCAAACTTATATGGTAAAATAGACTAGGCCGTATCGAGAGACCAAGCTTCACAAGTCACATAAAGAGGGGTCTGACCTCTCGTATTATGAAGTCTGCGGACACTTGTGAGTCTTACCCTCTCAGATATAATGGCCGAAACCCATCTGTGAGACAGTGGGAGAATGAGTTGTCGAACTCAGTTTCGTACATACTGATGTACCCGAGTCTAGATTAACC
This sequence comes from Scilla litardierei, assembly GCA_030789695.1. NCBI lineage: Eukaryota > Viridiplantae > Streptophyta > Magnoliopsida > Asparagales > Asparagaceae > Scilla > Scilla litardierei. Next base: position 62,210,268 of record CM061140.1, read on the forward strand.
AAAATAAGTTATTCGTATATTTTATTAAGGCACGTGTTCTTGATGAAACATAAGTCTGATAAAATAAAGAGCGAAATGAATAAAGTATTTTAACTGATTCGATCAGATCGAATGGTTAAATACTTAGCTATATTAAATCTTGCGTAATTAAAAGAAAATGTGATTTTCTCTGAGGTCAAGTCTGTTAACACATCTGTGTGTTAAAAGTATGAATCATACTGAGTTAGACTTGGTGCGATCCATCGCAAGTGACTCTGAGTTAAGTCCTCTCTCTGGGTTAAGTCCCAGATAGTAATGCCTAGGTTTTAATAATGTTCTATGAGGACATTATCAATAAGATATTCATAAAATCAATCATTAAGAAGTTGTATAATTACTCGAATTTCGTGGGACGAATTGTCGAGTTAGACATCATTACTGATGATGACTTAGTCAACTTCCGGGATGAAATTTAGAGTAGTAACTACGACTTGTAACTTGATGCAATCAGAATAGGTCCGATGCGTAAATAAATTTTAGAATTTAGTTTACGTGTCCAAGGAAAATGTTTCCTCTCTTTCCGCAAGTAAATCTTTAAGTTAAAAGATTGGTGCAGAAAGGAAAATAGTGAAGTGCAATCATGTTGGTCGAGAACAGTTTTCATCCTAATTCCTATCAAACGGATTAGAATGAAACTATTTTCCACCAGCAGATGTGTACAGAACTACTCGGACCAAACTCGATGTAAACGCTTAAGTTGACCATGAAAATTTGAGCATTCACTTATAAGTTCGTTTTTCTAAATATGATTTAGACGGACCAACTTATACGAATTAGCCAGACAGTTTTCAAGGTCAGTGGGAGCGTATAAATTACATGCGAGGCATCAAAGAGATGGAACATATATTTTGACAAAGTGATCAAAAGAGTTTGATACTTTATCAGAAATAGATATGAGCCATTTGAAATGACCAATAACTAATCATCGTAAGGTACGATGAACTGGATAAGATCCAAATAAATAAAAATATTATGGATTCCGAAAGACCAAGTGAATTATTTGAATGGGATTCAAATGGTTGGTCTAACATTAACATAGAAACCCCTTAAGTCTATAGTGTAGACGGTTTTAGCAGATCCACTCATGAAGGCTCTACCACTTGAAGTCGAGAAAACTTACGTGCAAAAACGGTATTAGATACCGAGATAAATGGGCCTGAGTGCAAGTGGGAGAAGTTGAGAGAAGATACCTTCGAGGCAATCTATCTTTGTGTGTGAATAGCACAAACGTCTTGTTCGAAATAACAGTAAGCTGTTTGGTAATAATTTATCTAAGTTATTTTATACTGTAGTTAACATTAGACATTAACTTGGGTAAAGTCCTTAGACTTTATGCAAGGTCAAACAGGTATTGAGATGAGTATCTCGATCATGGAGAAATGTTTGACCGTCTGTAGCATAAGTCTAAAAGGGTTCGTGGTCGTAGATGTTTCGAGACAAGGATATCGAAACATCGGATAGACCATTGTGTCTTAGTCTTTACCGTTTAGCGGTGGCGATGATCTCATGATCGTTCGACTTGGCGAAGTCGGAGACGAGACACAGGTGCTCATTAGAGAATGAGTTCACTGAACGATCCACAAGAGTTATCATATGGTTACATTGACCAATCTGTCAATAATAACTCTTAGTGATGATAGGCTAGTTGGTCTTTAGACTTGAGGTCATTTTGACGAACCTGTGCGTGAACAGTGCCACTTAGATCACTGACCTGACTTTGAGGCCAGGCCTGTTGAAAGGACTTTGATTGGGTGTCACTTGAAGCGTACAAGAAGAGTAATGACCAAGAGAGGATTCGTCTCTCCCGGTCAATGGGAGTTAGTGTCGTAAGGTTAGTTCGGTCTTTAGTAAAATCTCTGGCCAGAGTTTGTTGGAAGAAGTCCAACATTATTTGACTAAAAGATCAATAGAAACTAACAGGAGTCCAGTTATTGGGGTTGACAGTTTGAACGTACCCTAGACTTGACTTACACGACATATTTTAGACGAAAAGACTATAACTGCGGAATTCATCACGGAAACAGTCAGGGTGGTCCCGACAATACTCATGTCAATGAGTCAACCACATAATAATGATTTCTGAAGCAGGGACGGTAACCACTGCTCGTGGTCACTGTCGTATAGGGCTTCGAGCCCAACCTGTTGTAAGGGTCAGGCTGTAGGGTCTCACACAGAGTACGATCTTCGTCTAGTAATAGGTAGAAATTATTTAGGGAGAATAATTTGCATTTGATGCAAGGGATAAAATATTCCAAAAGATGTTTGCAATAATCTCCATCATTCGAGATAAATGATCCTGAGTGCAAGTGGGAGCTGTAGGGAAATATGCTCTCAGATCATTTGTATTTGATGCAAATCATAATTTAAGCCTAGATAGGGACTATTTTGCATTTGATGCAAAAGAGATTAAATGTGTTTTAAATTGTTTAAAACAATATTTAATGATTTAAACGCAAGGAAAAGTTCACGGGTAAGACGGGAATGTACCGGTCTATGCCCAGGTTCAAACGGCGTCCAAATCGGACGCCAAATGACCAAGATACGCTCATAAACAGCCAAACAGATCAAACCGGGTCAGACCAGGCTGACCCAGGCCAGACCAGGTCTGATCTGGGTGCCTGGCAAGACCTGGCTGAGCCAGGATGCCAGCCCAGGCGCCTGGGCTCAGGCTCAGGCACTGGGCGCCTGGGCCTGCGCCCAGGCGGGCCTGGGCGCCTGGGAGCCCAGGCGCCCGCCTGGCGCCAGGCTGCGCCTGGGCGCTAGTCACCTGGGCGCCCGGGCCTGGGCGCCTGGGCGCCCGCGCCAGGCTTGGGCGTCCGTGCCCAAGTCTGGCAGGTGCCCAGTCAACTCCTTTTGGCTGGTGGGGCTCATAGGTTGGGCCCCACCTCAGGGTGCAGAACCCTAGAATTAATGGCAGTTTTGATGGCTCAGTTTTTGCGAAAAACTAGCCGAGGGCTGAACTTTAAGCGGTCAATTGGAGGGTCAAACGACCTCCGATTGACGAACGGTTTTTTCCTATGCGTTCACCGTTGAACGCCCTTCGTATTGATAGGTTGTATCAATCATGAAGCACAACGGTGAGCGAGTTAAAATTCACGAAAGTTTGCACTTTGTGAAGTGCAAACTAACTTGATTTTAATTAACCCAATTAATAGTCCCACATCGGATTTTGAGAGAAGGGGAGCAGTCAGCCGCCTATATAAATAGGGGTCTGCTCTCTTCCTCAAAACTCGTCCCAAGCTCTAGATCTGAGCGACTCTCGTAAATGTTGGAGCACGCTCGGATCTAAGCTTAAATTAATATTTCTTCTATCTCCCTAAATTTCTGCCTTACTCTTGAGGGCTCTAGCAAAGCCGCAAAAGAGTTCGGATTCAGATCCGAAATCTAGGCAGAGGTTTCACTCGCGTGAAACTTTCTTCGACGCGTGGTTGGCTCGGCGACACGGGATTGATCGCCTCGGGATGCGGAGCGGTTCGAGAAGCGGTTCGGGGAGCGGTTCAAGGAGCGGCTCAGCGTGGGATGGGAGCAGCTCGAAAGACGGTGCGGAACATCTCGCCTGCCCCAGGGTTGAGATTCCGGGTATGTGTTTAATTAAGCATTAGTTTAATTTAATCGCAGTAGGCTAAATCCTTCTTGGGATGGTCAAGACCCATCCCAAGTCGGCATAGATCTTGGATTAGGGTCTTGGACCTTAGGGTTAAATGTTAATTAGATTAACATGTTTATTTTTCTGCTGCTTTTCTGTCTATGTTCCGTCCGACTTAGGACGGGCATAGAGTTTTTGTGCCCTAAGGGTCCCAGAAATCCCTACAGATTTCTTACAAGGGTGGCTGCATCCATGGAGAATAAAGAACTCCAATGCTCTTGGGGATTTCTGATAGTGTTTCTGATTAGTTTATGGGTTTTTCAGTTGTGTTTTACTGTAAGGCACTAGTATAATTTGTACCAGCTGTCTAGGTTTCTATTATTGTTAGGGTCTGTCCATAACTTTATTTTCAAGGGTATGCCCTTAAGCTTGTGTAAATTGTTTTTTTGGTTATAATACTTTACCTTATCCACATAAAAACAATTTCTGGGACTCGCACGGGTTTTGCAGGAGTTTTGGTTTTAAAAAGAGGCCAAATGAGTAGCTGTTGTGGTTTCTATGTGAAGAAGAGGTAGTTTCCATTATCACCCTTGAGATTTCGATTGTGATAACCCTACAATAGCTGCGAATAGTGGGGTTGCAGCATTTTACTATATCTGGCAGCCCCAGTTACCGGCTAATCCGGGGATCAAACGACCGAAATCTCGGCTCATACGGCATCGATAGTGCATCATCATCGTGTTTTATCGGAAAACTATATGAATTCACTCACGGGTTCAATACACAAGCAATTGCTACAGTTAACGATTTTAGGGACTCACACTAATTTTCGCAGGCGTTTTCCGTACAGAAAGAGGCCAAATTAGAAGTATCCTTGGTTTCTATGTGAAGCGGAGGTAGTTTCCATAATTTTCCGTGAGATTTGAATTGAGATAAACATGCGGTCGTAGCTAATAGTGGGGTTGAAATGTTTTATTATTTCTGCAGCCCCAGTTATGGGCCAATCTGGGCATCAAACGAACGATATCTTGGCCCTAAGACATCGAGATAGTGCATCACCATCGCTTTCCTTGCAAAAACTACAAGAATCGATTCATGGGTTTAATACGCAAGCATTTATCACGATTAACGATTTCTGGAACTCAGACGGCTTTCGTTGGCGTTTTGGGTTTTAAAAGAGGCCAAATGAGGAGCGTTCGTGGTTTCTATGTGAAGTGGAGATAGTTTTCATGATTTTTTCCCGTGAGAATTTGATTGGGATTTCCCCACGGATGCTACAAATATCAGGTTTGAAGAATTTTACTATTTGAGATAGCTCCAGCTATAAGCCAATCGGGGCATCAAGCGCCTGAATTCTTGCTTACTACGATATCAATAGTGCATCCCCATTGCTTTCCAAGGAAAATCTATATGAGTCCACTCATTGGTTCAATACACAAGCAATTGCCACGGTTAACGATTTCTGGGACTCGTACGGATTTCGCAGTTGTTACGGGTAATAAAGATGCCAATTGAGGAACGTCCGTGTTTTCTATGTGAAGAGGAGGTAGTTTTCATAATATCTCATGAGATTTCTATTCAAATAACCCCATGGTTGCTGCAAATAGCGGGGTTGAAGAATTTTACTATTTCTGGTAGGCCTTTTTATCGGTCAATCTGGGCATTAAACGACCGAAATCTTGACACGATATCGACTGTACATCACCATCGCTTTCCATGGGAAAATATATGAATCCACTCACGGGTTCAATAAAAAAGCAATTGCCACAATTAACGATTTCTGGGACTCGCTCGGATTTTGCATGCATTTTGAGTAAAAAAAGAGGCCAAATGAGGAGCATCCATGGTTTCTATGTTAAGAGAATGTAGTTTCCATAATTTCATATGAGATTTCGATTGGTATAACCTGACGATTGCTACAAATAGCAGGGTTGAAGCATTTTATTATTTCTGTCAGCCCTAGCTTTCGACCAATCCGGGTATCAAACGACCGAAATCTTGGCTCCTACGAAATCCATGGTGCATCAACATTGCTTTCCATGGAAAATCTATAAGAATTCACACACTGGTTCAATAAAAAAGAAAATGCAACGGTTAACGATGTCTGGTACTCGCAAGGACTTCAAAGGCGTTTTGGGTTAAAAAAGAGGCGAATGAGGAGTGTCTGTGGTTTCTTTGTTTAGAAAAGATAGTTTCCATGACTTAACATGAGATTTCAATGGAGATAATCCTACGGTTGCTGCGAATATCTAGGTTGAAGCATTTTACTATTTCAGGTAGCCCCAACAATTGACCAATTCAGGTATCAAATGACCGATATCTTGGCTCCTACGACATCGATAGTGCATCACCATTGATTACAAGGGAAAACTATAAGAATTCACTCACGGGTTCAATACACAAGCAATTGCCACGGTTAACGATTTTTGGGACTTGCACGCATTTCGCAAGCATTTTGCTTTAAAAATACATGCCAAATGAGGAGCGTCCGTGATTTCTATGTGAAAATGAGGTAGTTTCCAAGAATTCCCATGGATTTCGATTTGGATATAAAGTCCACGGAAGCTGCAAATAGATGGGTTGGAGCATTTTATGATTTCTGACAGCCCCTTTTATCTGCCAATCTGGGTATCAAACAAGCAAAATCTTGGCTCTACAACATAGATCGTGCATCAACATCACTTCACTTAGGAAAATTATTGGTGCACTTTTGGGTTCAATACACAAGCAATCTCCACGGTATACGTTTCATGTGACTCTCTCGAATTTTGCAAGCGTTTTGAGTAAAAAATGGCCAAATGAGATGCGTACATGGTTTCTATGTGAAGTGGAGATAGGTACCATGATTTCTTATGAGATTTCGATTGGTATAACTCGTCGGTTGCTGTGAATAACGCGGTTGAAGCATTTTACTATTTCTGGCAGCCCCAGTAATGGGCCAATCCGAAATCATTGCTCATATGCCATCAATAGTGCATGACCATCGCTTTCCATGGAAAAACTATTCGAATTCACTCACAGGTTAAATACACAAGTAATTACGACCGTTAACAATTTATTGGACTCACACGGATTTCGCTGGCGTTTTGGGTAAAAAAAAGAGGCCAAATGAGAAGCGTCCGTGGTTTCTATGTGAAGAGGAGGTGGCTTTCATGATTTTGCATTAGATTTCTATTGCGCTAACCACACGGTTGTTGCGAATAGTAGGGTTGAAGAATTTTACTATTTCTAGCAGCCGTAGTTATTGGCCAATCCTGGTATCAAACGATCGAAATCTTGGCTCCTACGGCATTGATAATGCATGACCATCACTTTCCATGAGAAAACTATATGAATCCACTCATGGATTCAGTACTCAAGCAATTGCCCCGATTAACAATTTTTGGGACTCGCACGGATTTCGTAGGCATTTTGGTTTTAAAAAGAGTTCAAATGAGGAGCGTCCGTGGTTTTTATGTGAAACGGAGGTGATGCAAATCATAGAACAACTTCAAAAGATCCAGTTCAAGTGCCAATTGGACCAGTTACGCATTCGCGAGCAAAGAGGTTCAAAGATGTACTCAACGGGCTGTTTCAAGAGATCTGGACTCAAGCAAATTCATGGAGGCCCATTGAGCATGAGCCATATGTTCAACAAAGATGGCTCAACATGATTCAAGTTCTGAAGAATCCAACTATGGATAGCTTAAATTCAGCAAGTAAATTGGCATGTGGAGTATTAATCTTTTTGGAAGGTTTGAATGCCAAATACTCTATTCGGAAGGCTCACAAGCGTAGAAATTACTTTTCTTTTCTATTTTTGGAAGGCTTGCATGCCTAGAAATTATTTTCCTTTTCTATTTTTGGAAGGCTTGCATGCCTAGAAATTACTTTCCATTTTTATTTTTCGAAGGCTTGCATGACGAGATAATTACTTTCCTTTTCTATTTGTTGGCAAGTTATCAGCCAATTAATGGGCTAATTTGTAGCCTAAATTTTAGGAACTTTCCTTTTAATTTTGAGCCTATTAAAAGGCATCTAAGCAATGGAAAATGTAGTTGATTTTTCGGTAAAATTTCTGAAAGAATTTCTCTTTGGTTCTTTGAAGAAATATTCGAACTTATCGAAGTTTTCCATGGCGTTCACCATCGACTTATCAAAGGGATTTCCTCCACCGTTTATGGCGTCTTCCTTAAATCGAGGTTCTTGTTCGCAATAAGCAACAGGTCGAGGTCATCTATACCGAGGTTCTTGCTTTTGTCGTACAACGGGCCGAGGTCTCATCCAAATTCTGATTATATAACGATTTTGGGTTCCTCTTCGTTGTCGGGCCTCGTCGTTCCTGGCGGGGTTTGCATCATTTGGTATCAGAGCTTTGAGTCTAAATCAGGTTTGCTTATCTTTTAAATTAAAAACCTTTCTTTTTTTTATTCCGTATTCTTTTAGCCTCTAAATTTGGTTTACATACCCTTATTTAGCCGAATTTCTTTATCCATTTTTTCGCTCTTATTTTGTTTCGAAATTTCATTCATTTACTATCAAAAATACAGTTGCTGATTATCCAAAAAAGGTTTCAAAAAAGCAAAAAAAAGAAGAACAAAAAACAACAAAAAAAAAGTACATATGACTCAACAAATTTTTTTTGTTATCATTCATTTTGGTTATAATCAGTACAAAAAATCACATCACCCTATTTGTGTGAAAATTCTCCCTCCAAAGACCAATCTTTTGTGTGTGGAAAGTTTGATACTTTCAAACTTCCAAAAATTCTGTCACCCATGTTTCTTGTAATCTTCCTTTCAAATCTGAAATTCTTTTATGAGTTCTTGGTGAATTGTTATTGGAAATTTTGTATTGTTTGTTTTAGTTCCAAAAGAACTAAAAGAGAAATTACAGAGTGAGAGAAGTAAGAGTGGTGAGAACAATAAGGGTTGGAGGCCACAAATTTTGAGTGAGAAACATGAGCGTAGAGTGATTCACATTCTTGAGTGTAAACACGTAAGGGAGAGAATTATGCGGTCCTTTTTTTCAAACTGTGTTTTGCAGGAAACATGTCTCGCAATAATGCTACCACAGATTTGACTGATCAGAAATTGCTAGTGGAGACCATAATGAGTGAGATGAATCGTGTGATGAAGTTGGAGCTCGAGCAAGTTCATGAACATCTAGATAAGATGGAGGATAAACTTAGTAAGCAGTCACAAAATGCTCATAATATGCATAGAAGGGAAAGAGTTCAGTCGAGGGTAGTAAAGGGTGAAGATGAAGAGTCTTATGGGACTGATTTTGATGAAGATGAAGATCGATATTCATTTGTTAATCATAGGAGATGTGGAGGGCATTTTAGAGAAGCGAGAAATATGGAAGATAACAACTTGGGTGGTATTATGATGAATATTCCTTCATTTCAAGGTAAAACTGATACTGAAGCATACCTTGAGTGGGAGAAGAAGATGGAGTTCATATTTGACTGCCACAATTATTCTGAAGCAAAGAAGGTAAGATTAACGGTGATTGATTTTTCTGACTATGCTATTACTTGGTGGGATCAGCTTGTTACAAACAGGAGAAGAAATAGAGAACGACCAATAGAGACATGGGAGGTGATGAAAGAATTAATGAGAAAGCGGTTCGTTCCTAGTTACTACTATCGAGAGATATACAATAAGCTTCAAGGTCTTATTCAAAGAAGTCGCAGTGTAGAAGATTACTACAAAGAGATGGAGATTGCTCTGATTCGGGCTAATGTAGAGGAAGATAGAGAGGCTACAATGGCTAGGTTCTTACATGGATTAAATCGGAAAATCCATGATAAGGTAGAGATGCAACATTATGTGGAGTTGGAAGACACGGTGCACATGGCCAACAAAGTGGAGAAACAACTCAAGAGGAGGGGTGGATCAAGTACAACCCATAACGTAGGTTCTACATCTTGGAAACCGAGTTATACAAAGAAGATGGACAAGCCACAAACGTCCAAACCTGAGCCTAAGTCTGAGAATATCTGTCACATTTCTCAAGGTAAATCAGACACTTTTTGTAATGGCCTGTATTTTTTAGACGTATTTTAGATCGTGCGTGCCGGTATTTTATTTCAGTCGTTCGGATAATCTTTTCGCCCGTACTTTCCTTGTTACACGTCGACACGTACACATCACTGTATTTCGTTTTTACCATACCCTAATTAATTAACTATCAAGTTTAACAAATCCCTTTAACTGAATTATCTTACTAATTATAAACTTGTTAATCATTTCGAACTTTCACTAATTACTTTTTAAACTTTCACTAATTACTATATTTATTTTACTAATTACATCCCTTTAACTCTTGCATGAACACTACCTAACAGTAAGGACAACATACACGTTACCTAACCAGATTATTCCCCCTAAAAATTAGTCAAGTTAGCTTTAAATTCCCTTTAAAATCAAAACACACACACACACACGTTTCTGCATAATTTGTCAAAAGATTTCATTAAATTCACATCCTAATCAAAAACCTAACCTATTTTGACTAAACACGTAGTTGATGGCAGATACTTTCCCCTTACTGATTAATCAAAAGCGAACACGTTTTCTTCAAACTGTTAGTCAAAAGAATGCATTAAACCTAATCTTTAGACTAAATGGAAAGGTTGTCCCCTGTTATCTCTTCTTAAGGCAACGGCAATGTTTTCTCCCTGCAAACGAAACTACAACCCAATTCCAACAAACCCAAGATCAACCAGCTAACAATTTCACAAACAATCAGCCCCAAATTTCAGAAATCACCCATTTCAGATCCAAATCCAAACATTTTCATATCATCCCATTTGAAATCAACAACACCCAAATCTGAAAACAATTTCAGATCCAAAATCAGAAAACAAACCCAAAGAAAAACAATTTCAGAGATAAGAAACAAACAAACCCTCATCTTCTTCCTCTTCTCCTTCCTCCTCCCCTTCCCATGGTCGCATCACCCATCACCTGCCATCTCCACACGTGCGCAAGAAGCCACCAGCAGCGGCCACCCACCTTGCACCGACCGGAGCCACCCAGGCCACTGGACCACAGCCCGCCGCCGCCTAAAGTTCGCCGGAGCGCGCCCTTGCATGCACAGAAACCTCGTGCACCGCCCACAGAGCAGCCTGCTGATGTACCTCCGAGCATCCCCTTGGTGCGTGCGTGATCCCGAGCTCCTCTCCCCATCATTTGTTTGCTGCAAGGTTTGAAAAAAAATAAGGAAACAAGAACAGACAGGAGAAAGGGACAGAGGGTAAAAGAGTAGGTGTTGGCCTTAGTAAATAAGGAAATAGATAAGATGACAGCCATTAGTTCAGATAAGAATAGAAGAGAGAGAGAGAGAGAGAGAGAGAGAGAGAGAGAGAGAGAGAGAGAGAGAGAGAGAGAGAGAGAGAGAGAGAGAGAGAGAGGAGAATAAGAGATATATGTGTTATTATATTGTAGGAGTAGGTGAAAGTGGGTGGGGTGTTAAATATAATGTAACCATGAAGTATTAACTAGAATGTTAACTGTACCATTAGCTTGATGAAAGATTAATATTAATAGGATGTTAATAATAGGTTTAGATGTTAATTTGTTAGTGTCATTTAAATTCAGCAAGTTAGTATTGTTAAATAATGTTAGGTTAATAATATTTGAATAAAATGAGGTGTATCAGGTTAGTTTAACATAATATAAGCATCACCCTAGCCAGAGAACCCAGTAAAATTAGACGAACCCATTTTAAGGATTAACTTGATATTTTGATTTTCTTACAATATATCGGTGATTTTTTTAACCAAAACAGAGAACCGGAAGTACCAACACGTAGTACCCGTCCAGACGAATCCACAACAACCGATACCACCAAAAACAGGCAAGTGATACTTGTTAGTGTTTGCTTAGGCCACGTTTTAGGCCAATTTGTGTACTAGCGTAAAAGAGACTAGGCGATGAAATGATAGTCGCCTAGACGCCTTTACTAGATCTAGCTTGACAACAAGGCTAGATCCGACACCTTTACCATGCAATCATTTCATGTTGCCATGTCACGTTTACTTTCAAATAACTGTACGCACTCTTAATTGCTTATTGCCATGTTCTTGCATCGTGACATGTCATTTCATGCATCTTTATCATGAATGTGTAGCACACGCTACTTTAAAAAGTAAGCTGCGGCGAGTAAGATCTTGACTCCTACATATTGATTGATGCTAGGTGCACCCCTATGCCATTTTGAAAAACATTTCCTGGCTCGTGATCCAGAAGCAAGCTCAGTGTGTTGGTGAAACCAATGCTCGACACCCGTGGAGGGGTAGGGTTAAGCGGTCGCTTGAGCGTAGAAGTGAGCCCGTGCAGCCACTTCATCCAAAAAACAGAAACTCTGTGTACAAAGTGATAAATCAATGAATCGTGAATCGTGAAATAGTGTTTTCGTAGTTTCTGCTACGACGTGCATGCTTGTTATCATCTTGTTCATTTAATTGTTGCACTCTTTTAATGCCATGCCATATCATCATGTTAGAACTGCTAGTTGCGTTATTTTATTTGTATCCTTACACAAAAGTCCTCCGTTTTTCTTGGGAGAATTTTGCTAACATATGCCCTTTTCTCTTTGGGTGTCACATGTCAGGTTTAGAGACAGAGTCAGTTATATGGGACGAGCAGTACGCAGACGTAGAGTTCGAGGTTCCTACAGGGACTGAGTTTGAGGACACTAGTGGCCAGTCCTAGTCTCACCTGGAGACTTATTTTAGTTGTTGCTGCTTTAGCAGTTGCTGTTAGGTTTCGGTGCATAGCACCTATCTCTCTACTTTATGTTTTGGCCATGCTTTAGGCCTTTGTTCAGACTATGTACTTTTGTGACTTTTCTCTGTGATGTTGGATTATTTGTTGAATGTTGTTGGTGGATATTTCTATGTCTTCTTTCTATTTATCATTGTTTTTGTTTCGTCAATTGCAAGAACCTGCTATTTGTATCATTCACAGACGCTTATCGGACTGCAGCTTCACAGCTCCAAGTCTGAGCAGACCTTCTCACGTCTCGCCTTCCATACTTGAGAAGCAGGGCGTGACAGGTTTTAGTGGTGGGCCATGCAGGTCCTCTTTGCATCTACGAAATATCGGAACAACAATAATGATTACAATATCTATTTAAATATTCGGAACATTCAAGTCATGAATTGAGTTTAATCAGAAGGTTTTCCTTGTCTTAGATGGTAGGAAGACTTAGATAGACGTCCGGATTTGATAGTCAAGCGCTTTTGTTGAGACTTAGTTGTACTCGTCTTAGGTTACCTTAGTAGTCTCCCACCCAGCCCTGACTATATTAGATCCCTAGAGCTTTTTCTTTAGTCGTTCATTGAGTCCATAAATTTCGAGCCAGCAAAACGAAATTTTGATACTCTTAGGTACCTTCCCTGAGACCTCTATTACAATCTAGTTCATTAGAAAGTCTTAGTGCTAAGTTCTCTTGATCTTTAGTCGACCTAATAATTAGGCCCCTGATTTTTATTATTATTCCTAGTCCTTACATCGCTATGTTAATGACCGTAGAATTCCATCGTAGCAGATTCACCTAAGTTAATTCTACGTCGTGTTTACATTTTAACCATTCAACTCACTCCTTACTCTTGACCCACGTGATCTTCCTGACAGCCATCATTATCCTTTGAATCACTCGCATTACTATACTAATTCTATTGTCGATATCACTCTCATGGAATTTCTCGCCCAGTTTAAACTTCTTTAAAAAGCTTTAATATATATACATAGGCCTCATATTTTTCAACTGATTTAGAATTATTCTTTGATTTCGAGTTTCTTTCGCTGAAAAGTTTTAGTCACTATATTATAATGATTTCTAATCTATGCCATTCATATCCCACGTATTTTACTTTCTATGTATGGAGATCTTTATCTTTAAAAACTTTTTGTTGATGGCACGCATATAAATGATAAGCTTCCGTCAATGGACCATGATCCGGTCAATGTGCTTGGCTAAATTTGTTGGATCACCCTAGCTAGACTGGGGGTAAGTGATCCTGTCTTAGTCCCCCTGGCCGTGTCCTCTGGACCGCAAGGACGTGAACCATGATTATGTATGCATTTTCGTTCTCACTAAACTACAACAGATTTCAAAACTATCAACCATAAACTAATTTTAAATACTTTTTATGCTAGATAAAAACTTCAACTAGTTCAGTGTATTAGTTCTGTATTCATAGTATTTATACTTTAACAAATTTTGTAAAAAAATCTATCTCCATTTACGAAACAAACACTACATCTCTACGCCCATGGCTCTTTCGTCTATCGCTTATCTACTATTTTAACTTTTACCACCTACTCACTATCCTTATATACGTTATTGGGATAGTGTCACATTTTTACACAAGCCTCCCATTCTCCCATTGAATCATTCATAATCATCTCTATGACATATGATCAAGCTAACTCTTGTCACGACTTCTGATTTGATACCACTGTTCTACAGACTAAGTCGAGACCACTCGAACTTGATAGAACGGTATAATAATTAGTGGTCTTAAATTGCTATTGGATCTGTGTCTAGAAAGGAATGGGAAGGGGGTTGGTCAACCAATGGACTTGTCATGCGGTCATAGAAGTGACATGTGCCTTCAAGCCTTGACTGCCTGGCTGGTGCTGGAGTTAAGCTAGACTTCTTATTATTAGGCCAGCCTACACTATTCGATAGTCAAGTGACGTTGTTTTCCTCATACTCATTCATTACTTGTCCTTTTCAGTGTTACTGTGTCTACCTGGTTGTCTTACTATTGTCATCGCATTGTCTGTTGGTTAAAGCATTGTTGCTATCAAATGCCATACCACCATCGTTACTTCTGCACTTGCACAGTCACCTTTACTTTATCATTACATGCACTTTACCAATCACGCTTGAGCATCCACCAGTACTTTACTTTTCACTCGTATATGCATGTATGTTCTTACTTTACTTTTTACACCTATAAGATCATCTTTTTGATCAAGCTAACTCCATATCCTTGCCTCACCTGAACCCATTCGTCGCAAACATGATTCCTTACATCAAACAACTTATTACCACTTTAGCGAGATTAGTTTTAAATTTGTGTTATAACCCTTTTAAAATGTTCTCTCATACCTTTATTACTATCATCAGCAATATTGAATTTTTGTTATGCATTATGTTAATAAGATGTTAGATATGATTATTATTATTAGAGGATTATAATTACGGATAAGTGTAATTGAGGTGATGTAATGTGTAGTTATATTAATTGTTTACAATATGATAGATAGAATGACGTGTTCAAGAGTTATATTTCACATTTGGATATACTCGTTCATAATGGCTTCAATAGGATTCCATACTAGGAATGGTACACAGGAAGACGAGTACATTACGGATTTGGGATTAGTATTAGCTGAGAGTAACTTTGTAGATATTACATGGTTTATGATGACGATGAGGATTAGTAGAGTATGTATAGTAACAAGACTTCATCGAATGGATAGGGTGATGGAGACGTCAGTAATGATAAGATATGTTGATACGAATAGATAGTTGTGAAAATTGATCTAAGTTGTTTAGGATAAGATTCTATAAGAAATGATGAGATGTGATTTAATAATTTGTTAATTAAGGTGTTTAAAACTTATGAGTTGTCACGATAGAGGATGAGTTGGGAGCATGATAAATGTTGGAGTTAGATGATGTCACAATTATAGTACTACAAGGTAGGTTATACAATGAGCAAGAGATGACACATTACGAATGGGACGACCAATGAGAATGTACAGCTTTTTGGAGAACTTAGGTATAGAGGATATCGTACATTAAAGACCCCCGAAAAGATGTTACTGTCTTAATAGCATTGATGAGCGAAGGAGCGAGAAAATTTATAAGAAGTATTGATTGAGGATAGTTGGTTTTTTCCCTTCTGAGGTTGCCTTTGTTTTAAGTATTAAATTGTCTAAGGAATTATAAGATAGAAATCCAAAAGAAAGGGGAGAATTGGACCTATATTTAAGTTCAGGATATGTTTATAGTTGTAACATTATTCATTACTCAGTGACGAGACGAGAAGTGATGATTTTTATTTGAACACTTGTTTGAGGTTATGGGCTCAACGACCAGTGTGTTAGTATACTGGGGTTGCAGTTGGGAGTATTTTATTAATTACTCCCCATTGTCCCTGCACATCGCCGGTAGCCATCATTAGCTATTTCACTTGCCCACTAACGGTTAAGGCCATCGATGGTGCTTAGTCATCTGAACCTCTTTTTGAAACTCAATCTTAACCACATCACTTATGTCTTTTCCTAATCAATTTCATTTCTTCATCTCGAAATATTTCAGGTCATAATTTACCTCATAAAAATATGAGAGCGTTATCCATACTAGTTTCCTGCTCATTAGTTGATAAGAATTCTGAGGACGTAATTTTTCTTAAGGTGGGTAGAATGAAACTGCCTGTATTTTTTAGACGTATTTTAGATCGTGCGTGCCGGTATTTTATTTCAGTCGTCCGGATAATCTTTTCGCCCGTACTTTCCTTGTTACACGTCGACGCGTACACATCACTGTATTTCGTTTTTACCGTACCCTAATTAATTAACTATCAAGTTTAACAAATCCCTTTGACTGAATTATCTTACTAATTACAACTTGTTAATCATTTCGAACTTTCACTAATTACTATATTTATTTTACTAATCACATCCCTTTAACTCTTGCATGAACACTACTATCATTAGGGACAACATACACGTTGCCCAACCAGATTCTTCCCCCCTAAAAATTAGTCAAGTTAGCTTTAAATTCCCTTTCAAAATCAACACACACACACACAAACACACATATTTTTGCACAATTTGTTAAGATTTCATTAAATTCACATCCTAATCAAAAACCTAACCTATTTTGACTAAACACGTAGATGATGGCAGATACTTTTCCCTTACTGATTAATCAAAAGCGAACACGTTTTCTTCAAATTGTTAGTCAAAAGAGTGCATTAAACCTAATCTTTAGACTAAATGGAAAGCTTGTCCCCTGCTATCTCTTCTTAAGGCAACGACAACGTCTTATCCCTGCAAACGAAACTGCAACCCAATTCCAACAAACCCAAGATCAACCAGCACACAATTTCACAAACAATCAGCCCCAAATTTCAGAAATCACCCATTTCAGATCCAAATCCAAACAATTTTATATCATCCCATTTGAAATCAACAACACCCAAATTTGAAAACAATTTCAGATCCAATATCAGAAAACAAACCCAAAGAAAAACAATTTCAGAGATCAAAAACAAACAAACCCTCATCTTCTTCCTCTTCTCCTTCCTCCTCCTCTTCCCATGTCCGCATAACCCACCACCTGCCACCTCCACGCGCATGCAAGAAGCCACCAGCAGCGGTCGCCCAACTTGCGTCGACCGGAGCCGCCCCAGGCCGCCGGACCACAGCCTGCCGTCGCCCAAAGTTCGCTGGAGCGTGCCTTTGCGCACACAGAAACACCGTGCGTCGCCTGTCGCCGTACCTCCGAGCATCCACTTGGTGCGTGCGTGATCCCAAGCTCCTCTCCCCATCATTTGTTTGCTGCAAGGTTTGAAAAAAAAGAAGGAAACAAGAACAGACAGGAGAAAGGGACAGATGGTAAGAGAGTAGGTGTTGACCTTAGTAATTAAGGAAATAGATAAGATGACAGCCATTAGTTAAGATAAGAATAGAAGAGAGAGAGAAGAATAAGAGATATATTTGTTATTATATTGTAGGAGTAGGTGAAAGTGGGTAGGGTGTTAAATATAATGTAACCATGAAGTATTAACTAGAATGTTAACCGTACCATTAGCTTAATGAAAGATTAATATTAATAGGATGTTAATAATAGGTTTAGATGTTAATTTGTTAGTGTCATTTAAATTCAGCAAGTTAGTATTGTTAAATAATGTTAGGTTAATAATATTTGAATAAAATGAGGTGTATCGGGTTAGTTTAACATAATATAAGCATCACCCTAGCTAGAGAACCCAGTAAAATTAGACGAACCCACTTTAAGGATTAACTTGATATTTTGATTTTCTCACAATATATCTAATTCGGTGATTTGTTTAACCAAAATAGAGAACCGGAAGTACCAACACGTAGTATCCATCCAGACGAACCCACGACAACCGATACCACCGAAAACAGGCAAGTGATACTTGCCAGTGTTTGTTTAGGCCACGTTTTAGGCCAATTTATGTACTAGCGTAAAAGAGACTAGGCGATGAAATGATAGTTGCCTAGACGCCCTTACTAGATCTAGCTTGACAACGAGGCTAGATCCGCCACCTTTACCATGCTATCATTTCATGCTGCCATGTCATGTTTACTTTCAAATAACTGTACGCACTCTTAATTGCTTATTGCCATATTCATGCATCTTGTCGTGTCATTTCATGCATCTTTATCATGAACGTGTAGCACACACTACTTTAAAATGTAAGCTGCAGCGAGTAGGATCTTGACTCCTACATATTGATTGAGGCTAGATGCACGCCTATGCCATTTTGAAAAACACTTCTTGGCTCGTGATCCAGGAGCGAGCTCAGTGTGTTGGTGAAACCAACGTTCGATATACGTGGAGGGGTATGATTAAACGGTCGCTTGAGTGTAGAAGTGAGCCTGTACAGCCACTTCAGCCAAAAGACGGAAACTCTGTGCACAAAGTGATAAATCAGTGAATCGTGAATCGTGAATCGTGAATTAGTGTTTTCGTAGTTTCTGCTACGACGTGCATGTTTGTTATTATCTTGTTCATTTAATTGTTGCACTCTTTTAATGGCATGCCATATCATCATGTTAGAACTGCTAGTTGCATTATTTTATTTGTATCATTACAAAAAGTCCTCTGTTTTCCTTGGGAGACTTTTGCTGACATGTGCTCTTTCCTCTTTGGATGTCATATGTCTGGTTTAGAGACAGAGTCAGTTACAGGGGACGAGTAGTACGCGGACGTAGAGTTCGAGGTTCCTACAGGGACTGAGTTTGAGGACACTGGTGGCCAGTCCTAGTCTCACCTGGAGACTTCTTTTAGTTGTTACTGCTTTAGCAGTTGCTGTTAGGTTTCGGTGCATAGCACCTATCTCTCTGCTTTATGTTTCGGCCATGCTTTAGGCCTTTGTTCAGACTATGTACTTTTGTGACTTTTCTCTGTGATGTTGGAATATTTGTTGTTGTTGGTAGATATTTCTATGTCTGCTTTCTATTTATCATTGTTTTTGTTTTGTCGCATTGCAAGAGCCTGCTATTTGTATTACTCACAGACGCTTATCGGACTGCAGCTTCACAGCTCCTAGTCTGAGCGGACCTTCTCACGTCTTGCCTTCCATACTTGGGAAGCGGGGCATGACACTTTTACCTCTAGAAATCGTGACATTAAATGTTTTAAATGCCAAGGCAGGGGACATATGGCAAGTTAATGCCCAAATAGGCAGGTCATGGTGTTACAAGACAATGGTGAAATTGTCACTAACAATGATGATTCTGACCATGATGACATGCCACCATTAGAGGATGATCTCGAGGAGGAATATCTAGCCCCTGACGCTTTGACATTGTTGGCAAGGAGAGCATTGAGCATCCAAGCAAAAGGAGTTGAAGAAGTGCAACGGGAGAACATCTTTCACACTAGGTGCTACATCAAAGACAATGTATGTAGTATGATTATTGATGGTGGTAGCTGTACTAATGTTGCAAGTACAATAATGGTGGATAAATTGAGACTGCCCATATTAAAGCATCCTAGACCATACAAGTTGCAGTGGTTAAATGATAGTGGTGAAGTAAGGGTGAACAAGCAGGTGTTAGTTACATTCCAGATTCGTAAATGTGAAGATGAAGTATTTTGTGATGTAGTACCAATGCAAGCGGGACACTTGTTACTAGGGGTCCATGGCAGTTTGATAGGCGTGTGAAGCATGATGGCTTTACAAACAAATACTCCTGTGTACTAAATCAACGACAAATCACTCTTGTACCATTGACACCATAACAAGTTTATGAGGATCAAGTGAGATTGCAAAAAGAGAGTGAACAAAAGAAAAGGAGTGAAAATCAGAGAGAGGTCGAGAAAAATGAGAGAGAAAAGGAAAATCAAAATTCGTCCATTGAGAGAAAATCAGAGAGAAAACAAAAGAATTTCTATGCAAAAATGAGTGAAGTTAAGAAAGCAATGTTTTCAAATCAGCCGATGATTGTACTTTTGTACAAAGAGGCATTTTTAAATACTAACCAACTTGACTTTGCGTTATCTAGTTCTGTTGTTTCTCTTTTGCATGAATATGGGTATGTTTATCCTGAAGAAATACCACATGGGTTACCTCCAATCCGAGGGATTGAACATCAGATTGATTTTGTTCCCGGTGCAGCGATTCCAAACCGACCAGCCTATAGGAGCAATCCCGAGGAGACAAAGGAACTTCAACGGCAAGTAAGTGAGTTGTTGGAGAAAGGGCACGTGAAGAAAAGCATGAGTCTATACGCTGTTCCAGTTTTACTTGTGCCTAAGAAGGATGTGACATGGAGAATGTGCGTTGATTGCCGAGCCATCAACAACATAACGGTAAAGTATCATCATCCTATTCCTCGCCTAGATGATATGCTAGATGAGTTGCATGATTCTTGTGTGTTTTATTAAATTGATTTAAAAGTGGTTATCATCAGATTAGAATGAAAGAAGGAGATGAATGGAAAACAACTTTTAAAACAAAATATGGTTTATATGAATGGTTAGTTATGCCATTTGGTTTAACTAATGCTCCGAGCACTTTTATGAGACTTATGAATCATGTTTTGCATGCATTTATATGTAGACTTTTTGTTGTTTACTTTGATGATATACTCATTTATAGCAAAAACTTGGATGATCATGTAGTACATTTGAAATCTGTTTTAAATGTTCTTAGAAAAGAAAAGTTATTTGCTAACACGAAGAAGTGTACTTTTTGCACAGATAAGCTTGTCTTTCTGGGATTCGTTGTTAGTGTACAAGGTATACATGTTGATGAAGAGAAGATACATGCAATACAAGAGTGGGGACAAGTCCCACAAGTGTAGGTAATGTTCGTAGTTTTCATAGACTTGCAAGTTTTTACCGGCGGTTCGTGAAGGACTTTAGTAGCATAGCCACACCACATACTGAAGTGATCAAGAAGAACGTTGGATTTAGATGGGGAAAAGAACAAGAGGAGGCATTTCAGCTAATCAAGAAGAAGTTGACCAACGCTCCTTTATTGTATTTACCTAAATTTTCAAAAATGTTTGAGATTGAATGTGATGCTTCAAGAATTGGCATAAGCGCAGTTCTTATGCAAGAAGGACGACCAATTGCTTACTTCAGCGAAAAACTAAGCAGGGCATCTTTTAACTACCCAACGTATGATAAGGAGTTGTATGCATTAGTTCGAGCTTAAGAGACATGGCAGCACTACCTATGGTCAAAGGAGTTTGTGATTCACACGTGTTACGCCTATTTGCCCGAGGCCCGAAAGACACGAGCCCAGAGACCCGACCGCCGGTCAAAAGCCCATCTGTGCACTCAGGCCCACTCGATAAGGCCCTAGGGGGGACCCCCCCAAATGTCGGTCCGACCCGGCCCCGGTAAGACACCGGTCACTCGCCCACTCCTACGATAACCGCCCCCTCGATCCCGCTACCACTTAATGGCAGTTATAGGGAGGTGCTGGCATGGCGCAGGGAGCGGCGACGGGGGGGGGGGGGCGGATTGAGGGGGCATGATTGAGGGCGGACGAGCAACGTGGGTCGGAGACAATCACGGCGGAGGTCTATAAAGGGGCTAGGAGGACGACAGGACAGGGGACCGCCTCTCAGGTATCTAGAACCTAAGGTACTCCATCAACGACCTAGTTCCCCCATTTCATCTCCTTCCTCCCCCGCTCGCGTCGTGAGACGCCGTTTCGATCTCCTCTCGAGTCGAACCGTCTCCGCCGAGCCTCCTCTATCAGATCTCTGTCTGACTTAGGCATCGGAGGGGTTTGGCCGGAACCAAGGTCCGGCCCCCGGACGAGCGTTCTCGTCTACGCAGGAGGGCATCAGATCCATTGGCCGAGGCTTCCCCTCCGCCCCACGCCGACCACGCAACCAGCTGGACGATTGAGGCTTCCCCTCGTCGTCCGACCGCCGAGGCCGAGTGCAACCGACCGAGGCCGAGCGTCTCGACCCGGGCCGAGGCTACCCCTCGCCCTACCAACGGCCGAGGACCCCGATTCAATCCAGTCGACGCGCTCTACGTTGCCTGCTGGTCCGACTCGAGCCTCAACTGCAACAACTCGACTCGCCCGAGGGACCCAAACGGGCCCCTTGACCACGTTGACCGGGTTATCCACGGTCAACGCTTTGTAGTGAGAAAACACTCTGAAACATCTGGCGCCGTCTGTGAGAAACAAAAACCATCCCACGAAGAAGCAAACCACACCAGCAATGGCACGAGCCAGCAATGGAAGGAAGCGCATGCCCCCCATCCCGGAGGAGGGGAATGGCGCATCCAACGGCAACCCCGAAGACACGACCGTCGGCGATCACCCCGCTCCCTCAACCGAAGAGACCGGCGGCTCAGGACTGGCCACCCAGGGACAGCTCCGCGCCCTGGCTCAGGAGACCAACGCGAGCCTCCAGACGTTGGTCGCGACGGTACAGCAGCTCGTCGGCCCTGCGCCATCCAACGGAGGCACGTTGGGCGATAACCATCGATGGTCGGGGGGTCCCCCGCTCTTGCGGTCCGCTGTGGTCGACGACCACGGGACCCAAAAACCAAACACGGATCGTCGGTTCACGCTGTCCGGCTCCCGTCAGGCGAGATCACGCGCCTCCTCCCCTTATCGTGAAAGGAGCCGAAGAGAAACCGAAGGGACGGAGGGCGAATCGATGACTGCATCATCTCGTCGGTCACGGTCGTCCCGCCGCAGGAGAAGCGAACGACACCATTCGAGAGACCGATCACGGCGGAGCAAGAGCTCCCGCCGGAGGAGCCGGGAGCGCCGGGTCAGCCCGACCCCCAGCGTGGCGAGGGCCGTGGAGCCAGCCCCGCTGGCGCCTGTGCACCCTCCACCACCGAACGAGCCAGAGGCAGGCGAATGTCGAATCCCCGGGGGCATCCACGGAGACCGGTGCCCCCTGTCACGGAGAATAACCGACGCACGGGTCCCCTCTCGATTCAGGATCCCGGTGCTGGGGAAGTACGTCGGGATAGGGGACCCAGGAAACCACGTGATGGACTACGAGGGGGACATGTCCTTCTAAGGAGCTGACGATGACCTGCTCTGCCGAGGCTTCTATTCTACTCTCAGGGGAGCGGCAAGGACCTGGTACCGCAGCCTGCCCAACCGCTCCATCGACAGCTTTGAGGAACTCACCCAGTTGTTCTGCAAGCAATTCATGGCGGGGAGGCAGATCAAGCCTGATGCTGAACATCTGTTCAACATAGTGCAAGGCCCGGCCGAGCCGCTCCGGCAGTTCATGCGCCGCTTCAATGCGGAGAGGCTAAACATGAACAGCCCTCCCGACCTGGTGGTCCAAACAGCCCTTAAGAAAGGGCTTCGCCACAGAGGCCTCAAGAAGTCCCTGCACAACGATCCCCCGAAGGACCTCCCCGGGATCATGGCGAGGGCCGAGCGCTTCATGTTGACCGAGGAGGCCTTGGCCGTGGATGCAGGAAAAGCCATTCGAGGGACCAAGCGCGGCGACAGCGGACGAGGCAGCCCCGAAGGATACCGAACCGAGAAGAGGCCTAGAAACAGACAACGCGGAGAAGGTACGAGAGACGCCACCCCAGACGCCGTCCTCGCCCAAGTGCAGAAGGAAGAACGCGCCGATCGCCCCCCACCGAGGGCAAAAAGAGGTGGGAAGAATAAGGAGAAATACTGCAAGTACCACAAGGACGACGGCCACGATACTGAAGACTGCTGGCACTTGAAGAAGGACATTGAGAAGCTGATGAGTCGGGGGCACGCCAGGAGCTTAGCCGACGAGCCGGCCCATGGGGAAGGGACCTTCATGCAGCCGGACAAGGGGAAGAAGATCAACACCGTCCAAGTACCCCTCCGCATCATAGAGTGAGCGGGCGAGCTCTCGTAGCCTGGTCCGAGGGGATTATCTAGGTTTGCATCCCTCTGTCTAGCTTTATTCCATATTTCCTTTCCTCCAAATGTACCAGTCCGACAGGACTCTTAAGAGTACAATTGCATTCCCTTTTTTAAATCCTCGACGGAATTGACATTTCACTAATAGTGCAAAAGAATGAAGACCGCCGCCTCACTGGAGGAGGAAGAGGAGCTTTGCCCTCGCCGACCGACTCATGCGCTCATAAGTCTGGGGGCAGTTCCCCCAGCAGGCACGGACGTCGACCGGTCCTAAGCCGAGGAGCTTTGCCCTCGCCGACCGACTCTTGCGCTCATAAGTCTGGGGGCAGTTCCCCCAGCAGGCATGGACGCCGACCGGTCCTAAGCCGAGGAGCTTTGCCCTCGCCGACCGACTCCTGCACTCATAAGTCTGGGGGCAGTTCCCCCAGCAGGCACGGACGCCGACCGGTCCTAAGCCGAGGAGCTTTTGCCCTCGCCGACCGACTCCTGCACTCGTAGGTCTGGGGGGAATTCCCCTGGCCAGCGCGGACGTCGACCGGTCCTAAGTTGAGGGACTTTGCCATCGCCGACCGACTCCTGCGCTCATAAGTCTGGGGGCAGTTCCCCCAGCAGCCGCGGACGCCGACCGGTCCTAAGCCGAGGAGCTTTGCCCTCGCCGACCGACTCCCGCGCCCATAAGTCTGGGGGTAATTCCCCCAGCCAGCGCGAACGTCATCCAGTCCTAGGCCAAGAACAAGGCAGCAACGCAAAGTACACGAGAAGTCCGAGTAAGTCAATTTCGTTTATAACAGTTAACCAGGGTACAAAAATGTGTCTTATTTACAGGGAATCAAGGCGAAGAAACCTCTCTACAAATAATCCACTCACGACGAATGACAAAGTTCGTCATTTACAGAAGCTAGGTCGACACCGACAGAGCAAAATTGGTTGACAAAAGACCCAAAGTAGTTAGCCCAAGCTAGCATCCATGCAACCAGCAATTATTGGCCCCGGAGCCGGTAGCGAAGCTGAAGGAGATAGCAGGGCCAGGGATCCATTTCAAGTAGACTGGCCCAAAGCGAAGCGGATGCTAAAAAATTTGAGGATAAGGCCAGGAGGGACGGCTTAGGGAGCCCGGGCTCGGGAGGACACATCCTCGGGCACTTCACCCTGCTAGGAGCGAGGGGGATCGACCGGCGGAGGGGCTTGCCGAACACGCTCCGCACATTCCCGGAAGGAAGACTGGACGACTTCGACGATCCGGGGGGCGATGAGGTCTTCATACGCACCGAAGGCCTCCCTGAGAACCTCGAAGATCCTCTTCCCCAGGGTCTCGACGACGCCCCTATCCACCTCCTCTGAAAGCCGCGTCACCTGGCGCCGATCCGACAGTTCCCTCTGAAGCTCCTCCCTCTCCAGGCGGAACGACTCCGCCGCTTCCTCGGCCGACTGACGGACGTCCTCCAGCTTTCCCCTGGAGGTCACCCACTCGTCCCTCCAACTCGGCCACACGGAGCTTGAGACGTCGAGACTCCATCTGGGCCTCCGTCATAGCCACCTCCGCCGCCCCGGCCCGCTCCTGGGCCCTCATGGAGGACTCCTCCAGCTCCCTCAAGCGGACGGCTCGACACTGCAACTCCACAGCAAGCGCTGAACCCTGGAAAGACGAGACATGGGCTAAGAAGAGGATAAAAGGAAGGAGAGGATAGCAAGATAACCGAACCTGTTGAAGGATCCAGACCAAGGAATCCGACATCTTGTCGGCAGGGATCTTCTTGAGGAGGCTGCGGTCCCGGGGAGGGACGGAGACCTCGGCAACCTGCTGGGCCAAGGCTCGGTCGACAAACATCGAACTCCCAGGGACGACAAGGGAAGCCATATTGCTCGCCAACCAGGCCCCGATCCCCAGTGATACGGGCGAGGACGCTGCGAGGGGGGTGGTCGACAAGGCTACCGAAGGATCCCCGGTGGTCGCCACAGGAAGCGCGGAACCCGCCGGACTGGAGGGATCCGCGTCCTCCTTCCTCTTCTTTCCTCCGTGGGGCTCCGAAGGCGCCGGAGGGGAGCGCTTCTACCTCGCACCATCCCCACCCTCGGGAACCTGAGGGGGCACGCCAAGGGCAGGAGGGACTGCACCGGACCCGTCATTATCCCCTGCCTCATGGGCTGACGGGGCGGGTCCGGCCCTTGTGACCCCCCCGGGAAGGGGATCGCCAGAAGAAGAGGCGGGAGGCGCGGCCACCACCTTACCCACGGAAGGCTCGGCTCGGCGCACTTCCTCCTCAACGGTACGCCGAGGCGCCCTTCCAGAGGTACTACCTCGGCTCCGAGCAGCTCCACGGCGGATCAGTTCATCGACGTCACGGACGAACTCGCGGCCAGCCATCCATGCAAGGGAAACCAAAATCAGGATGAGTCACAGGGCGATTCAAGACTGAAAAGGCGACCTACCCGGAGACCACAAGACGGCCTTTAGGAGTAGGTCGTCCAACAAGGACCAGATGGACTTCGACTCCAAGGGGAGGGTCGACAGCAGCGCGGCGGCTGCCCGGTCGACGTCTGAGAGAGCTAGCGGCGGGCGAGGCTGGACAGACCCACCCCAACTTGTCAAAATCTGGGCATCCCCCAGGAAGACCACAAAGACGTAATCCGAACTCCAATCCCCCGACCAGTGGGGCAGCCCGATCAGGCATTCCCTCCTCGAGCGGGCTCGGAGCTGCAGCCATGACCCCGGGCCGACCGTCTGGATCTGGTAAAAATGGAAGAGAAGGGGGAGAGACGGCTCCAGGCCGTGGGTACAGCAGAGCGTGGCGAAGCCCGTCAGAACCGCAATCGAGCAAGGGGTAAACTGGCAAAGCGGCACCATGAGATATTCCATGACCTGGATAAGGAAGGGATTGAGCGGGAAACGAAGACCCAGGCGAAACATTTCGACGTAGACGCCGACTTCATTGCTCCTCGAAAGGAAAATCCGCTCGTCGACGAATGGAACTCGGACATCGTACGGGAAGCAGAGATACCTTTCCCGGATCTCCGTGACCGCCGAAGGAACGGTCCTCGACGGCGTACGGAGGACAACCAGGGGCACGTTAAGACGCACGGCAGCCGATGCCATGTCATCACAGGCGTAGTCTGGGAATAGCTTCCCCTTCCCCTTATCTCGGAGGGGACGACTCCCAGAAGAGGAACCTGATCCCACTAGCCGAGGCCTGCCCCGCCTGGACTCTGGAGAATCCCTCGCCCCTCGACCAGAACCGCCTATCCTAAGAGCAGCCATAATACGAGAGCGAGAAAGGAATTACCTTTTAACTAGTTTGGGGAGACGAGGAAGCGAGGGCGACGGGAAACTCCGAGTTGTGGAAAACCTAGAACAATGGGAAGAGCAAGAAAGAAGTGGAGATCAACGCAGCTGGGGATCTTATATACCGGACACAGGGACGAATTCGAAGCACCTGACAAGAACGCGTGGCAGGACTCGAAGAACCGGCGGTGTTTCGAAATCGGCGCCAAGGGAAGTCCAATCGATCCGCCTCATCATGACCTACATTTATGACCACGCCTCGATTAAAGCGCCACTCGGAATCCCAGGAGGCACAGCGGTCGAACCGAGCAAGCCAAGGCCGATCGACCCCACCGAGGGCGGCTCACGAACCCCTCGGCTTCTCAACTTAAGACGACCCCGCGAGCAATGGGGATAAGCTCACAGCTACACGTGGCAGCATAAGAGGACCGACGACGCTTCGGAGCCCGTGCCTTAAAAGTATCGAACGGACCAACTCATGATGACGACTAATAAATGAGTCGGCATCGACTGACGAGCCTATCAAAGTCGGCGGAATTCGCATCGGCCGAGCCGAACCAGCCGAAGCCAATCAACCCGACCGATGGGGGCAATTGTTACGCCTATTTGCCCGAGGCCCGAAAGACACGAGCCCAGAGACCCGACCGCCGGTCAAAAGCCCATCTGTGCACTCAGGCCCACTCGATAAGGCCCTAGGGGGGATCCCCCCAAATGTCGGTCCGACCCGGCCCCGGTAAGACACCGGTCACTCGCCCACTCCTGCGATAACCGCCCCCTCGATCCCGCTACCACTTAATGGCAGTTATAGGGAGGTGCTGGCATGGCGCAGGGAGCGGCGACGGGGGGGCGGATTGAGGGGGCACGATTGAGGGCGGACGAGCAACGTGGGTCGGAGACAATCACGACGGAGGTCTATAAAGGGGCTAGGAGGACGACAGGACAGGGGACCGCCTCTCAGGTATCTAGAACCTAAGGTACTCCATCAACGACCTAGTTCCCCCATTTCATCTCCTTCCTCCCCCGCTCGTGCCATGAGATGCCGTTCCGATCTCCTCTCGAGTCGAACCGTCTCCGCCGAGCCTCCTCTATCAGATCTCTGTCTGACTTAGGCATCGGAGGGGATTTGGCCGGAACCAAGGTCCGGCCCCCTGACGAGCATTCTCGTCTACGCAGGAGGGCATCAGATCCATGGGCCGTGGCTTCCCCTCCGCCCCACGCCGACCACGCAACCAGCTGGATGATTGAGGCTTCCCCTCGTCGTCCGACCGCCGAGGCCGAGTGCAACCGACCGAGGCCGAGCGTCTCGACCCGGGCCGAGGCTACCCCTCGCCCTACCAACGGCCGAGGACCCCGATTCAATCCAGTCGACGCGCTCTACGTCGCCTGCTGGTCCGACTCGAGCCTCAACTGCACCAACTCGACTCGCCCGAGGTACCCAAACGGGCCCCTTGACCACGTTGACCGGGTTATCCACGGTCAACGCTTTGTAGTGAGAAAACACTCTGAAACAACACGGATTATGAGTCATTGAAACACTTGAAGGGACAACACAAGCTGAACAAAAGGCACGCTCGTTGGGTGGGGTTCATCGAAACGTTTCCGTACGTCATCCGGTATAAGAAAGGTAAGGAGAATGTGGTCGCTGATGCACTTTCTCGTAAGTATACATTACTTTCTACACTTGATGCAAAATTGCTTGGATTTGAGTGCATTAAAAATTTATATGCTGATGACCATGAATTTTGTGAGGAATACCGTGCTTGTAAGAACACCCCTTATGGTAAGTTCTTTAGACATGATGCGTTCCTGTTTCGAGAGACTAAGCTATGTGTGTCTAATTGTTCATTGAGAGAGTTGTTAGTGCAGGAACCTCATGGTGGGGGATTAATGGGACATTTTGGAGTTGGAAAGACTTTAGCTATTTTGCAATAACACTTCTACTGGCCACACATGAAAATAGATGTTGAGAGAATTTGTGGGAGATGTGTCACATGTAGTCAAGCTAAATGTAGAGTTCAGCCCAACGGTTTGTATACACATTTACTAAATCCTAGTGAGCCTTGGATTGATATTTCAATGGATTTTGTGTTGGGATTTCCTAGGACTAAACGAGGAAGAGATTCAATTTTTGTGATTGTGGATAGATTTTCTATGATGGCACACTTTATTCCATTTCACAAAACAGATGATGCCTCTGATATTGCTGATTTAGGGAGATTGTGAGATTTCATGGCATGCCAAGAACAATTGTTTCAGATCGAGATGCTAAGTTCCTGAGCTATTTTTGGACGACTTTGTGGTGTAATTTATGTACTAAGTTGTTGTTTTCTACTACTTGTCACCCACAAACTGATGGTCAAACCGAAGTAGTGAATAGGACTTTGTCTACCTTGTTAAGGGCAATCATTAAAAAGAACATCAAAACATGAGAAGACTGTTTACCACATGTTGAGTTTGCTTACAGTAGAGCTGCTCATTCTGCTACTAAATTTTCACCATTTGAAATTGTATACAGATTTAATCCTTTAACTCCATTGGATTTATCTCCTTTACCTTTGACTGAGTGTGTTAATTTAGATGGAAAAAAGAAGGCTGACTTTGTCAAACAGATTCATGAGAAAGCAAGACTTAACATTGAACGAAGAACAGAGCAATACGCAAAACAAGCCAACAAGGGGCGTCAC
Source organism: Scilla litardierei (assembly GCA_030789695.1). Lineage (NCBI taxonomy): Eukaryota > Viridiplantae > Streptophyta > Magnoliopsida > Asparagales > Asparagaceae > Scilla > Scilla litardierei. The sequence goes on from CM061140.1 coordinate 62,239,973, forward strand.
AAGCTGATCTTGGAACCCGAAGACTGGGTATGGTTGCATATGAGAGAGGAGAGATTTCCAGAACAAAGACGCTCAAAATTGCTTCCAAGGGGAGATGGTCCTTTCCAAGTGCTAAAGCGCATTAATGATAATGCTTACAAGCTAGATCTACCTGGTGAGTACAATGTAAGCGCTACATTTAATGTTACTGATTTGAGTCCTTTTGGTGGAGGTGATGATTTGAGGACAATTCCTTTTCAATAGGAGGGGAATGATGAAAATCATAGAACAACTTCAAAGGATCCAGTTCAAGTGCCAATTGGACCAGTTACGCATTCGCGAGCAAAAAGGTTCAAAGATGTACTCAACGGGATGATTCAAGATATTTGGGCTCAAGCAAATTCATGGAGGCCCATTGAGCATGGGGCATGTGTTCAACAAAGATGGCCCAACATGATTCAAGTTTTAGAAGAATCCAACTATGGATAGCTTAAATTCAGTAAGTAAATTGGCATGTGGAGGATTAATATTTTTGGAAGGTTTGAATGCCAAATACTCTATTTGGAAGGCTCGCATGCGTAGAAATTACTTTCCTTTTCTATTTTTGGCATGCTTGCATGCCTAGAAATTACATTCCTTTTCTATTTTTGGAATGCTTGCATACCAAGATAATTACTTTTTTTTATTTGTTGGCAAGTAATCAGCCAATTAATGGGCTGATTTGTAGCCATAATTTTAGTCTAAATTTTAGGAACTTTCCTTGTAATTTTAAGCCTATTAAAAGGCATCTAAGCAATGGAAAATGCAGTTGATTTTTCGGTAAAATTTCTGAGAGAAATTCTCTTTGGTTCTTTGAAGAACTATTTGAACTTATCAGAGTTTTTCGTGGCGTTCACCATCGACTTATCAAAGGGATTTCCACCACCGTTTGTGGCATCTTTCTTAAACCGAGGTTTTTGTTCGCAATAAGCAATGGGACGAGGTCATTTATACCGAGGTTCTTGCTTTTGTCTTACAACAGGTCGAGGTCTCCATCCAAATTCTGATTATATAACGATCTTGGGTTCCTCTTTGTTGTCGGGTCTTGTCGTTCCTGGCTGAGTTCACATCAGGAGGTAGTTTCCAAGATTTTCGATGAGAATTCGATTGGCATAAGCCCACTGATGCTTTGAATAACTGGGTAGAAGAATTTTACTATTTTTGTTAGCCCCAGCAATCAAATCATTTACTGGTGATTCTTGTCGGTGACCACTTATTTTCTGTTTGCAACCTCCGTGGATAAAATTGCTAAATCTTAGTAGTGTTTTCAATTGTGGAAGGTGTTCTCATTTTTACATCTGGACTTATACAAATTCAATGGAATGAAGTGCCTAAACATAGATCAGAATTTTCTTAAATAGTTGAGCCAGTTGTGTCTGGGTTCCTTTATCATAGTACGTGCACCCAAGCATTGAATAAAATGTATCAAGCAATAACAAGTTATATGGTTTATATGGAAATGATAACATACTTGTTCATAATTAGACATTGATGGGCCTATTCAGTGATGTGGCCATTGTTTTGTTGTAGAAGTCTTATCCATATATTGGAGAACTTTTCCTGTTCTTGTCCATCATACCATACTTGTTCAGGGTCATCCTAAGTCCTACAGCATCAGCATCATAAGTCAGGTCTTTGAAGTTTTCATGTCCCCCCATGTCATTAGTCAAGTTGTTGGGTAACCATTGTTGGTAGCAACGATCTATGAACTTCGTGTTTGATGATAACAAACGTGTGTGAATGTTTTTACCGTGTGTGCTAAGTCTTTTCAGGAGTGGCAAATGAGTAAATTCGCAAGAGGAGACTTGGTCAATGTGATGGAGATAAATGGCTACTCATATTCAATTTGGACTTGGTCAAATGCAAGAGGGATAAGGAAAATCTTCTTTGATTGAGCCATATCAATTAGTGAACAAATTCAAACCTCAATCAAATCTTTCCAAATCCCATATCCATTGCAATTCCTCTTAGCATTAGGAATCTCTCATGCCGCAATTTCCCCCTAGCCTCTCCTATATAAGCTAGCCTCTCCTATTAATTCCTATTAAATACTCCCAAAATTTTAAATCTTGCAGGTACCGAGAGTTCCTCAAGCCAAAACTAACATGCCCTATCTTTCCAAAGCCTAAAGAAAGTTCCCTTCATCTTCATCAAACTTTGGAGAGCCATTGAAGAAGTTCTAAGAGGACGAGAAGCGTGGAGTCGAGAGCTTTGCTTGTCAACACATCTCACGCAACCATCATCAGAAGTCCCCTTACCGACCGCTGATCAGCCATAGCCGAATCCTCTACCGACCGATTGCTGAAGGCACCGCAACTTCCCTTGCCGACCCGCTCATCCAAGTGCCATTCCTCTTTGCCGACCGCTCGCTGTAAATCCTGCTGGTGATCCACACGCCATCTACTTTGCCAACTGGTCTCTTGCTATGCCAAAGACTCTTGCTGACCCGCATCAAGCCCAAGCACCGACCGAGTGTTCTGCTATGCCAAAGTTGTTGCCAACCGACTACTGATTCCTGTGCCGCTGCTGCTTACCGACCGAGAATTTAGTTCCTCCAAAAAATTTTAAATCCTCCCAAAATTTTCTCAAACTCTCATCATACCTATTAATTCCTCAAGATTCAATCACACAAGTCTTTCGATCAATCCTTTTGTCCTAGTTTGCAACCACATTCAAAAGCATATCTCTATTATGTAATGATATACAGACATAACCCTGACATAACCCGCTATTGTGCACATCACCTTCAAAACTTTCCCCCAGTCAAAATATTTTCCATAATAAAAATCTTACCCCATTCAAAATATTCCCTCTCTTGAAAAATTTCCACATAATCAACATATTCCCATGTTCAAAACTTCATGCATTCAAAAATCTTTCCCCATTCAAATTTGGGAATAGAATATGACTACGATGCATACGTGTGTGCAAGTATGTGATTTTGATCATTCACATCTAATGATGAAGGTACATAATTTTTATCATTAACAAATCCCATCATACATGTGACAAAAGACTTAAAAATACAATAAATCATCAGATTCAATGCTGACAAGAAGAAAAAATCCAATCAAATCTGACAAAATTGCTAGAGGAAATGATCATATAACATTATATGACACATCAAGATCATATGTTTATACGTTTATGAATAAAGATAAGAAGCATGTGGTACATTACATCTATTAAAATCCCAACATCAAAAAACACCTAACATCATTCCTAAACTTGGCTTAACATTCATTCCTAAATGTGGTTCATTACATATATTAATTAGAGTTGGAATAAGACAAATGAGAGGGAGTTGATATACATAGGAAAGGAAAGCTCCAGATTAAGAGCAAGCTGAATATCTCACTGGAAGTAGAAGAGCCACTGTGCTTGGGTATGAGATCGAGGGATATCGATTTCTTCTTGTTGTTATTGGGATATTAGTTTCTTCTCCATATTCGGTCTCTTCATTTCTGGGACAACATAGGAAGAGCCAAGATGACGAGGCTTTATGAACTGCTGCTACGCATGGCTTTTCTGTCAATTTTTGGTGATTAGGGAGAGTCGGAACTTTTGTTTTTGATCTGTCCTGCATATGTAAATTTAAAAAAAAATCAGATATGAATTTGTAAATAATAAAATCAGTTTTTGATCGGTCCTGCATCAGAAGGGTAAAAGTTATTTGATACATGAAATATACGATGAATAGGACAAAGATCTATGATTTAACACTAGTATAGCACACACATATCATTCAATGGATCAAGCTATCCTACAGCAAGCCCCAATAGATTTAGCCAACAGGAATATTGGCGAAATATGTATTTGCTTCGTGCCCCTGTTTTTCTAGTCCATGGTATTTTCCCTACTTTTCAGTTCATAGTGTTTATTGGTTATGTGCACTTTTTTTGCAGGCAAGGCTGATGCAGACATATAAAAATTCTAGAGATCCAGAAGCTGCTCATAAATTCCAAGTATGCATGATGAATTTACTTTACACTGTGACATAGTTATTTGAGAAAGATTATTAAAATTTACATCCACAAAGCACTTTATAAACTATTTGCAAATCAGTTATCAGTTATTTGGTTTAATTCATTATTTTAATTATTAAACTAATATCCAAGTGAAGTAAACTAATTTCTAACTAAGAAAAGAAAAGGATAATGCGCCTCCTCAAATAACTACCATATTATTAGACAAACCGTTCATACTATTACATGCTAATTAATTTAAAAAGTACTTCAAATGTATTTTTTATAAAAAACCTAGAAATATCAACTAATTGATACATATAAACTCATATATAATCAGTAACAAAAACTCAAGAAGATAAGGTGGTTCTGATGATTCCTCCTAAGATTTTCCCCAAACAAACCACATCAACAGAGATTCCATATGCGTGAAGTTCTTGAAACGACACCATTACCTTAATTTAAAACAAATCAATGTTCAAACATCTACCATTTACAATTATCATCAACCCTTATATCTTGTGTTAACAACTGAAAGATAGTGCAAAAAATGCAGCATATGTATGATATGACCCACAGTCAGTAATACCATATTCTACAATATGGTAGTAATGGTAATGGACCAAAATGTGAAAATAAGTAATAGCTTTTCTTTTTCAGTGCAAAAAATGTGTAACAACTAAAAGATAGTGCAAAAAATGTAGCATATATATGATATAACCCACAGTCAGGAATACTATATTCTAAAATATGGTAGTAATGGTAATTGATCAAAATGTCAGTGCAGATATCGTGTATTTTAACTATTTTAACTTCATACTGGCAGGTATCATGTAAAAACATAACACGATGTGTAAAAAACACACTTCCATACTCATATAAGATCATATTGCTAATCCAAGATGGTAATTGATTAAAACGTGCTTTTCTTATTCACAGCGTGTATATGTATCTGCATACACAACACGACACTAGGTAGGCCACTGGGTAGATACATTCTCGCAAGTATGGAATATACTAATTGAATAGTGACAATGCCATCAAATGTTAGTAAACAAACAAATGTAAATTTGATAAATAAAACTGAAAACAGTTTAGAATAATTTAAGCAAGCTTTCAATAAATCTGGTCCATATCATTTTCCTTAATTACATCATTGAACATACTAGATTTAATCAAATGGTACACCGATAATTAGAGCCTTGGGATATGCTTGATGAAAAGCCCAAGTAATGGTAGGTTTGGCCAGAATACCACGCTTCTGAATCTAAAATATTCAAGACTATGCCTCTATGACATTGCAAATCATGCCAAGGCCGAGAAAGTATTATCAATTCAGGATGGTCCAATTCCCATTGGTGTCCAAGCACTTCAGGATATTGAAGATGCCCAATGGAAACAGATAGACACCAATATTTTGCAACTATGATGTAAATCTTATAATAAAAAAGAAACAAATAAACATGCACATAAAATTCCAATTTCAACTTTAATGAGAACGTATATCAATGGCAGACACAATATATAATAAGTAACTTTAATTTCACAGTAAAGTCTAAATCCATGAAGTAAAAATAGAATAAATGCTTACATTGTGAACTTAGGTCTTCAGGACATGCTATAGCATATATCATGAATATACTATCATAATGGTGGTTTTTGGAGATGATCGGGAAGAATTTCAGATCAGCAAACAGACCAAAACACCACTCATAACATCTGACTTGGATTCGGGTCTAAACAAACCATGTACCAATGGAGACAACAAAAAATGGGTCCCCTAGCCTTGGGCCTTGGGTGGCTGCCCTAGGTGCCCTGGGATAGGGCTGGGCATGCAAATTATAAAGGAAATATATGTATAACAATTATAGTATGCACACATAATTGCAGAAACAAAAAAAATTCCACTAAATGTATTAGGTCTGATTGGCTTTGAATTTAAGTTTTGTAAACTGCATCTACATGTTAGGAATCTGGCAACGCCAAAACAGATTATGCAAAGCTTCCACTAAATCTTTCACATATTATGCAAAAATTCCACTAAATCTTTCAAATCCTATATTCACTTGTTTTCCAGATTATGCAAATCTCTGCATCATTTTGAGATAGAAACATGCTCAGGATCATCAATATGCCCACCCTAAACACAAACGTGTTATGAGAAATAGAAACTCGACTCCGATTGAATTATATATAATGGACATTATTACATGTTCAAAACTAATTGAAAGTTTTCCTTCACATAATTAGAAAATCTATATGTTACTTCTAAGTTCTAGCATACAATTGCTCAAAGACACTTATGCACTGTGTGCTTACTACCTCAAAACTGAAGACTGATTGCTCCATTTTATCATCCGACTCCGTTTCTCCAACAGTTCAACTACAAAAATTTGACTTTAAAATTAAACTGGAATTTACAATTGATTAAATTGGACTTTAAATTTAAAAATGAACTTTATCTGCAAAAATTCACATGCGTCCCGATTTATTTCGAAAGGAACTACGCCCCCCTATTTATGAACTACAGATTAGAATTGCAAACATTATTAGAAACGAAAACCGAATAAAAATGTGAACAACGTAAACTTTTTTTTGTGTTCAATACTCACATGCCCACCTAAGATTCAACCCTGCAAATAGCATAGGAATTACACGAAAAGATCCGAAGAGATAGCACAAACTGATGTCTTTGCTCTGAGATTTGAGCATAGTATATGTAGAAAAAAAAGCTTAAAAGCACTTGATATGCAACCTAGGTTATGTGTTTGAACTGGCTGGGATCTGTATGGAACCAAAAAGAAAAGAAAAAAAATCAGAATCTAACATAATAAACCAATCTTATAATCGACAAAATGTACTAACATATCCTGAAATATGACAAACAATCTACACAATTGACAACTAATTCTGTACCCTGATAGTAGCAGAGTCAGATTTCACCACTTACCGATTGAGAACCTACATCAAGATTCATAAAGTTCGATTAAACTCGTGCAAAAAAATTTATTATCGACGAAAATGGGGACGAAGATAAAAAGCTCCAAATAAAGAGATAAATTTCTTTGATAAATAAGGCACATAACGTAGCATCACCAGATGGAACCTTTACCTCGTAGCAACATCCTTGAGGCTAGAGCTCTACAACAAAATGTATCTCATTATCACTTATTTATGCTAACTAAAAAATTAAAATTAAATATAGAGAGAGCGAACTAAGTTTTTGTACCTCTCATTTCAATGTGGGCACTCAAGCGCCATTAACATGACCTTCACAATTCTTCAAATAAGCAGCGTTAGAGAGGGGCGGGTGAGACGGGGGTTTAATGTTTAAAGGGGCGATGGTGGGTTTTTTTTCCGTTGGAGACCAATGATCATGCTGAGATCCATGGTGAAGGGCTTAGAGATGGGGCCCATCTGCTCTCTCCTTCAACCTCCAGCAGAGTTTCGCATCAAGTAGGCGAGGCCAAAATTTCTGGAACCGATGGCAGTGATCATGATGAGCTATGTGATGAAGAGATTCGAGACGGCGATCATGCAGAGAATGGTCTTGTGTTTAGGTTTCAGGGGACATTTTTTTGTTGGGGGCAAGGGGCATTTTTTGTCGGGGCTTTGATAGAGTATGAGAGTGTGAATGAAAGAAATAGAATTTTTTTTGTTGGGGACAGCGTAATTGGGAAAGGTCATGTGGAGTGGGTTGACGCGGATAGTGAGGGGTTAACGTAGATCTCTAGCAATGGTCACATGGATCGCCAATTTTGTTTATGTTTGGACGGATAGGATTAAACCTTGGTTTCGAAAATGGACGGCTCAGATTGAGTTAACGCGGATTACCAAAATTCTCTCCAGAGTTTTTCATTAAAATAACCATCCTAACCATTGATTTCCCATCCTAACCATTGATTTCTCAAGATTCGATCTCAGCAGTCATTCTATCAACCCATTGTCCTAGTCAACGTGTCCTAGTCAGAAATCAATTCAAAAAAGTTCTCAAATGTATAATAGATGATTTTTATGGCCTAAATAGTCATATAACTCGTGCCCGCAGGCACGGTTCATTTAAGATCTCCCATGCGAAATCTTTGTACCAAAAAAATTATTTTCACAGCTAAAATTGCACAGAACAATAAATTAGCGTAAAAATATTTAGCGGTGCGGGTGTAACAAATTCGGCGTGGAACAACAAATTCGGCGTGGGTGCCTTCGACACGTAACAACAAATTCGACACGGATGCATTTGACACAGAACAACAAATTCGACGCAGGCGCCTTTGACATGGAACAACAAATTCGGCACAGGTTCCTTTGGTTTGAGTGCCATTGATGCGGAACAACAAATTAGTGTAATAAAATTTAACTGATGCCGTCGGTGCAGGAAATTATTCTCATCTTGATGTGCATTGAAGAGTGTCAGGATTTTTGAAATTTTAGATTGTTGCCCCTTGCGTCAAAGACGGTGGGCGCGTTGAGGGAGAGATCATTCGATCTGCAGCAGCATTCGATCTGTAGCAACGAGTACAAGTTATAGTTTTACCCCCAAATGCATAAATTGTGTGCACTCTACTATTCTCCATTAAGTGCAAATGCATAAGTGCCCCAGTTAAGTGCAAATACATTAATTGAGTGCCACTATTAAGGGCAAATGCATTGGAAATGCATTAATTAAGTGCAAGCCAGCCAAAATTTCACCCACTGTTTTTCCATACAAAACTTTCCACAAAATCTCATCTCAATTATTCATTCCTTAAGACTAAATCTCGGCCATTCTTCTGTCAACCCTTTTGTCCTAGTTAGCCCTATAATTCAAAAACAGTCATCAAATGTAATATAGATAGTCATAACACGTGCCCATGGGCACGATGCATTTAAGATTTTCCCCCGCGAAATCTTTGTTCCCCAAAAAATTATTCCCACAGCCAAAATTTAAAAGAAAAATAAATTAGCGTAAACATATTTAAAACCATGGGCGCCTTCAGCATGGAATAACAAATTCGACGCATGCACCTTCGACACGAAACAACAAATTCGACACATGCGCCTTCGACACGAAACAACAAATTCAGCGCATGCGCCTTCGGTACGGAATAACAAATTCGATGCGGAACAACAAATTAGCATAGACAACAAATTCGGCACCGACGCCTTCGGCGCGGGCCCGCAGGCATGGTGTATTTAAGATTTTTCCCTGCAAAATCTTTGTTCTCCGAAAAATTATTTTCACATCAGAAATTTAAAAGAACAACAAATTAGCGTAAAAATATTTAAAGGCACGGGCGCCTTCAGCACGGGACAACAAATTCGGCACGGGCGCCTTCGACGCAGAACAACAAAGAAGCGTAAAAGAGTTTGGCGGTGCATAACAACACAACAACATAAAAATATTTAGGGGAACAGGTATCTTCAACGCAGAACAACAAATTCGACGCATCCGCCTTCGACATGGAACAACAAATTTGGCGCGGGTGCCTTCGGTGCAGAACAACAAATTCGGCCCCGGCGCCTTTGGCGCAGAACAACAAATTAATGTAGAACAATAAATTCGATACGGATCAACAAATTACCTCTCCACAAATTTCGCTCTGCTGCATCTTCCTTGATGGTGGGCCCCGCGACCATTAAATTGCCCAGACCATTCGAGTGGATAATATGTGAGCATGACAAATGCCTGCCAATGCATTAAATGCAAGTTCACTTACTCTATTGCGTTAAGTGCCAATGTGTGAGGGTGACTACTGCAAGAAAATGCATTAAACCAAAAGCGGTAAGTGCACTTACTTTTCTACAAAATGCATTAATCCATGTAAAAATCCACGTATAAATATTGTCCCCCTACTATAAAGTTCCTGTTGTTCGGAGCTGAGGTTTGGTACGCCCAAGATAAGAGAGGATAAGCTACGTTTCCATAAAAATTTCAAAATATTGAGTTTTTCAACCAAATGAATTCCCCCTCAAAACTTTCTCAAAACTCATCTCAACCTTTCATTCCCCAAGATCAAATCCTAGCCACTCTTTATCTTGTCCTAGTCAGCTCTTGGATTCAAAAATAGTTGTCAAATGTAATATAGACTAGTCATAACCCGTGCCTGCGAGCACTGTGCATTTAAGATTATTCCCCGCAAAATCTTTATTCCCCAAAAAAATATTTCCACAACCAAAATTTAAAAGAACAACAAATTAGCGTAAAAATATTTAGAGGCACGGGCGTCTTTGGCATGGTACAACACATTCAGTGCATAACCCTTCGACACGGAACCAAAAATTCATCGTGGGCATCTTCAGCGTGTAACAACAAATTTGGCGCAGACGTCTTCGGTGCGAAACAAAAAATTTGACGCGGGCGCCTTTGGCGCAGAACAACAAATTAGCTCGCCTTCGGCACGGAATAAAAGATTCGGCACAGAAAAACAAAGTAGCATAGAACAATAAATTCGACGCGGGCACATTCGGCGCGAAACAACAAATTAGCATAAAAAATCGGCGCAGGCGCCTTTGGCCTGGAACAAAAAATCGACGTGGGCGCCTTTGGCGCAGAACAATAAATCGGCAGCATCTTCCTTAATAGTGGGCCCCACGACCATTAAATTGACATGACCATTCAAACTGGTAATGTGTGAGCATGACAAATAGATGCCAATGCATTAAACGCAAATACACTTACTCTGCTGCATTAAGTGCATGTATGAGGGTGATTAATGCATGCAAATGCATTAAACGCAAATGCATTTGCACAAAACGTAAATGCACTTGCTTTTCCAGACAATGCATTAAATTCACATAAATCGAGGTTTGCTATGCCTGAGGGTAGGAGAGGGTCAGCTGCGTTTTTTCAAATAAATTTCAAAATAGTGAGTTTTCCAACCAAATAGCTTCCCCCTCAAAACTTTCTCAAAACTCATCTCAACCTTCCATTCTCCAAGATCAAATCCAAGGCACTCTTTATCTTGTCCTAGTGAGTCGTAGAATTCAAAAAAGTCCGCAAATGTAATATATTTAGAGGCACGGGTGCCTTCGACGCGGAACAATAAATTTAGCATAGGCGCCTTCGACACGGAACAATAAATTCGGTGCATGCACATTAGGCACGGAACAACAAATTAACATAAAGCAACAAATTCGGAACGGGTGCCTTCGACGCGGAGCAACAAAGTAGCGTAAAAAAGTTTGGCGGCACGAAACAACACATCAGCGTAAAAATAATTAGGGGCACATGCGCCTTCGGCGTGAAACAACAAATTCGGCACAGATGCCTTTGACACATGCAGGCGCCTTTGACGCGGAACAACAAATTAGCGTAGAACAACAAATTCGGTACAGAACAACAAATTAGCTCTCCACAAATTTCCTTCTACAGTATCTTCCTTGATGGTGGGTCCCGCGACCATTAAATTGCCTGGACCATTCGAGCTGATAATGTGTGAGCATGGAAAATGAATGCAAATGCATTAAACGCATGTGTGAGGGTGACTAATGCTTGCAAATCCATTAAACGCAAATGCGGTAAGTGCATTTGCTTTTCCACAAATTGCATTAAATCCACGTAAATCCACGTATAAATGTTGTCCCTTACTATAAAGTTCTCGTTGTTCGGGGCTGAGATTTGGTATGCTTGAGGTAAGAGAGGATAAGCTGCATTTTTCCTACAGAATTCAAAATATTGAGTTTTTCCAACCAAATGGATTCTCCCTCAAAACTCATCTCAACCTTATATTTTCCAAGATCAAATCTCTGACACTCTTTATCTTGTCCTAGTCAGCTCTAGGATTCAAAAATAGTTGTCAAATGTTGTGTGCACGGAAGCAACGACAAACTTGTAAATAAGTGGTATATGCATGCAGTAAAACGGTAGGTTCGCACCTCAATTCTCTTCAATGATATATAAACTAGTCATAACCCGTGCCCTCAGGCACGGTTCATTTAAGATTTTTCCCCGCGAAATCTTTGTTCCCAAAAAATTATTTCAAAAACCAAAATTTAAAAGAACAACAAATTAGCGTAAAAATATTTATCGGCACGTGTACAGTCGGCGTGGAACAACAAATTCGGCACGGGTGTTTTCGGCGCTGAACAACAAATTAGCGTAAAAAGTTAGCTTCGGCGCATGCGCAGTTCATTTAAGATATCCCCTCAAAATCTTTGTTCTCCAAAAATATTATTTTCACCACAAAAATTTAAAAGAACAACAAATTAGCATAAAAATATTTAGCAGCACAGACGCCTTCGGTGTGGACACCTTTGGCGCGGAACAATAAATTCAGCGTTAGCACCTTCGACGCGGAATAACAAATTAGCATAAGAAAATTTAGTGGGTGCCTTAGGCGCGGAATAACAAATTAGGGTTTACAGCTAATGAAAGCGAGAGTGCAGAGACTTTTTTATATGCACTTGTTTGTAACCGAAATTTTGTCTGAAGTGGACAAATTGGGCGGTGATTTGGGGATTAAATTTTTTTTACTGCAACGATTGATGCTACCTACTGTTATGAGGGAAATTTAGACGATATTGTAATCACTGTGGAAATTTTTGTACATTAAATTCTTACCATTAAAATTTTGAAAGAGGATGGCCCAAGTTTCAAAGGCAGAGCACAATGTTTTATGCAATAATTTTAAACAAATATCAATAATGTCGCACTAAAAATTTAGTTCACCACCGAAAGTTCCCCCCAAAAATTTTCATATACTATCATCCCAACCATCTACTCATCAAGATTAAATCTTAGCCGTCTTTCTATCAACTTGTTTGTCCTAGTCAACTTGTCCTAGTCAGTTCTAGAATGCAAAAAAAGTTGTGTTTTATATTATAGATTTTGTCTTCTCTTATTTTTTTAGTTGAAGATGGCAATCTCCCGTTTCCAATGGAAAATTTTTGCTTATTTTCTGAGCTCGGTGATATTTTCTACATTTTATGAATGATTTGAATCATTTTATTAATTGATATGATTTTTTATAGCCTAATTTTATATTCTCTTATTTTCTGGTTGAAGATGGCGATCTTTTTGAAAAAATATTATATTTTTGGCCTAATTTTGTCTTCTCTTATATTCCAGTTGAAGATGGCGATCTCCCTATTCCAACGGAAATTTTTGCGAATTTTTCTGAGCTTGGTCTATTTTCTACATTTTATGAAAGATATGAATCATTTTATTAATTGATATGATTTTTATAGCCTAAATTTGTCTTCTCTTATTTCCAGTTGAAGATGTCGATCTTTTTATTAAATGATATGATGTTTTATCCAAATTTTTTCTTCTCTTATATTCCAGTTGAAGATGATGATCTCCAGATTCCAACGGAATTTTTGCAGATTTTTCTGAGCTCCGGTCTATTTTCCACTTTTTGGAAGATATGTATCATTTTATTAAATGATATGATATTTTGGCCTGATTTTGGCCTGATTTTGGCTTCTCTTATTTTTTTTTCAGTTGAAGATGGTGATCTTCCAGTTCTAACGGACATTTTTGCCAATTTTTCTGAGCTCGGGGATATTTTCCACAATTTTGGAAGATATGTATCATTTTATTAAATGATATGATATTTTGGCCTAATTTTGTCTTCTCTTATTTTGTCAGAACTATTTTGTACACTTTCTGGAAGATAAGAATCTTTATATTAAATGATATGATTTTTATATCCTAATTTTTTTTCTTATCTTATTTTTCAGTTTAGAATGCCCATCTCCCAGTTCCAACAGACATGGTTGCCGATTTTTCTGAGCTCCAGACTATTTTCTATATTTTTTAAAGATATAAATCTATTTTTTTAATGACAAGATTTTTGTAGCCTAATTTTGTCTTCTCATATTTTTCAGTTCAATATAGCGATCTTCCAGTTCCAACAGACATTTTTGTGGATTTTCTTAATTTTAGGCTTTTTTCTACATTTTCTGGAAGATATGAATCTTTTTATTAAATGATATGATTTTTGCATAATTTTGTCTTCTATTTTTTAGTTGAATATTACGATCTCCCGGTGCCAACGGACATTTGTGCGGATTTTTCTGAGCTCGGTGCTATTTTCTACATTTTATGGTAGATGTGTAACTTTTATTAAATGATATGATTTTGGCCTAATTTTGTCTTTTTATTTTTCAGTTGAAGATGGTGATCTCCTGGTTCCAACAAACATTTTTCTGGATTTTTATGAGCTCCGAGCTATTTTCTACATTTTCTGTATGATATGAATATTTATTAAATGATATGATTTTTATAACCTAATTTTATCTTCTCTTATTATTCAGTTTAAGATGGCGATCTCCCGGTTCCATCGGACATTTTTGTCGTTTTTTTGAGCTCGGGGCTATTTTTCTATATTTTCGGGCAGTTATGGATCTTTTTATTAAATGATATTTTTTTACCAAATTTTTTCTTTTCTTACTTTTCAATTGAAGATGGCGATCTCCTGGTTCAACAAACTTTTTTGCGGATTTTTCTGAGCTTTGGCTATTTTCTACATTTTCGAAAAGTTATGGATCTTCTATTTTTATAGTCTAATGTTGTCTTCGCTTATTTTTAGTTGAAGATGGCGATAGTCCGGTTTCAATGGACATTTTTGCGAATTTTTTATGCTCGGTGCTATTTTCTACATTTTATGGAAGATATAGAACTTTTAATTAAATAATATGATTTTTATAGCATTTATTTGTATTCTCTTATTTTTTTTTCAGTTGAAAATGGCGATCTCCCAGTTTCAACGGACATTTTTGCAGATTTTTCTTAGTTTGAGACTATTTTCTATATTTTCTAGAAGATATGTATCTTTTTATGAAATGAGATGATTTTTTGGCCTAATTTTTTCTTCTCTTTTTATAATTTGAAGATGGCAATACCAATGGACATTTGTGCGGATTTTTTTGAGCTCCGTGCTATTTTCTATATTTTTTATAATATTTATTTTTATATCAAAAGATATGATTTTTATAACCTAATTTTTTCATCTCTTATTTTTAAGTTGAAATGGTGATCTCCATGTTCCAATGGATATTTTTTTTCTATTTTTTCGAGAAGTTATAGATCTTTTTATGAAATGGTATGATTATTTGGCCTAATTTTTTCTTCTTTTATTTTCCAGTTGAAAATAGTGATCTCACGTTTCTAACGGACATTTTGCGTATTATTCTTACCTCGGGACTATTTTCTAAATTTTTGAAAGATATGGATTTTTTTATTAAATGATATGATTTTTGACCTAATTTTGTCTTCTCTTATTTTTCAGTTGAAGATGGCGATATCCCTGTTCCAACGACTATTTTTGCGGATTTTTATAAGCTCGGTGCTATTTCCTACATTTTTATAAATGATATGATTTTATAGCCTACGTTTGTCTTCTCTTATTTTTTTCGGTTGAAGATTGCGATCTCCCGGTTCCAATGGATATTTTTATGTATTTTGCTTTGATTGAGTCTGTTTTTACATTTTCTGAAAGATATGAATCTTTTTATGAAAAGATATGATTTTTTGGCCTAATTTTGCCTTCTGTATTTTTAGATAATATGACGATCCCTCGGTTCCAACGAAAATTTTTGCGGATTTTTTTAACTCCGGGATATTTTCTATATTTCTTTAAGATATGTATCTTTATATTAAATGATATTATTTTTATAGTCGAATTTTTGTTTTCTCTTATTTTTCAGTTGAAGATGGTGATCTCCCGGTTCTAATGAACATTTTTGCGGATTTTTTTGCACTCAGTGTTATTTTCTACATTTTATTTAAGATATTAATTTTTTTATTAAATGATATAATTTGTATAGCCAAAGAACATCTTCTCTTATTTTTTTAGTTGAAGATGGGGATCTCTCGGTTCTGACGGAAATTTTTGCGGCAGTTTCAGAACTCCAAGCTATTTTCTACACATTCTGGAAGATGTGGAACTTTATATTAAATGATATGATTTTTGGTCTAATTTTTTCTTCTCTTATTTTTAGTTGAAGATGATCTCTCGGTTCCAATGGAAATTTTTGCATATTATTTTGACCTTGGGGATATTTTTAAATTTTTCGATATATATGTATATTTTTATTAAATTATATGATTTTTGGCCTAATATTGTCTTCTCTTATTTTCAATTAAAGATTGCGATCTTCCGATTCCAACTGACATTTTTGCGGATTTTTATGAGCTCTATGCTATTTTCTATATTTTATGAAAGATAATGATCTTTTTATTAAATTATATGATTTTTATCGCATACATTTTTCTTTTCTTATTTCTTTAGCTGAAGATGGCGATCTTACCATTCCAACAGACATTTTTGCGGATTTTTTCTTAGCATGGGACTATTTTTATACCTTTTTGGAAGATATGGATATTTTAATTAAATGATATTATTTTTTGGCCCAATTTTGTCTTCTCTTTTTTCAGTTGAAGATGGCGATCGTTCGGTTCCAATTTACATTTGTGCGGATTTTTCTACATTATCTATAAGATATGTATCTTTATATAAAATGATATGATTTGTATAGCTTAATTTTGTCTTCTCTTATTTTTCAGTTGAAGATGGCGATCTCCCAATTCCAACGGACATTTTTGCAGATTTTTCTGAACTCAGTCTAATTTTCTTCATTTTGGAGAATTTTGGGGCTATTTCTAAAATTTCTGGAAGATATGGATCTTTTCATTAAGTGATTTGATTTTAGCCTAATTTTACCTTCTTTTATTTTTCATTGAAGATGGTGATCTCCCGGTTCCAACTATTATTTTTGCGGATTTTTCTGAGCTTGGTGCTATTTTCTACATTTTTCTTCTCTTATTTTTTCGAGTGATTGGGACTATTTTTCTACATTTTCTGTAAGATAAGTATTTTTTATTAAATGTTTTGATTTTTGCCCTAATTTTGTCTTCTCGTTTTTAGTTGAAGATGACGATCTCCCGGTTCCAACGGACATTTTTACGGATTTTTCAGAGCTCCGAGCTATTTTCTATATTTTATGAAAGATTTGAATCTTTTTATTAAATGATATGAATTTTTGTTCTAATTTTGTCTTCTCTTTTTTCAGTTGAAGATAGCGATCTACCAGTTCCAACTGACATTTTTACAGATTTTTCTGAGCTCCGAGCTATTTTCTATTTTTTATGAAAGATATGAATCTTTTTATTAAAGGATATGATTTTTTGGCCTAATTTTGTCTTCTCTTTGTTCAGGTTAAGATAGCGATCTACAGGTTCCAACCGACATTTTTACAGATTTTTCTTAGCTCCGGGCTATTTTCTATTTTTTATGAAAGATAATAATCTTTTTATTAAAGGATATGATTTTTTGGCCTAATTTTGTCTTCTCGTATTTTTCAATTGAAGATAGCGAGCTTCCGGTTCCAACGGCCATTTTTGCGGATTTTTCTGAGCTTCGAGCTATTTTCTAAATTTTATGGAACATATGGTACTTTTTATTAAACGATATGATTTTTATAGCCTAAGTTTGTTTTATCTTATTTTTAGTTGAAGATGGCGATCTCCCAGCTCCAACGGACATTTCTGCGGATTTTTCTGATCTAGGTACTATTTTATAATTTATTGAAGATATGTACCTTTTAATTAAATGATATGATTTTACAGCCTAAGTTTGTCTTCTCTTATTTTTAAGTTGAAGATATCGAACTGATATTTCCAACGGACATTTTTGCGGATTTTTCTTAGCTCGGGGCTATTCTATACCGTTAATTGAGGATATGGATCTTTTTATTAAATGATGATTTTTATAGCCTAAGTTTCTCTTCTCTTATTTTTTAGTTGAAGATGGTGATCATCCGGTTCCAATAGACATTTTTGCGCATTTTTTCTGACCTCGAGTCTATTTTTTATATTTTCTGAAATATATGAATCTTTTAATTGAATAGTATGATTTTTGGGTCTAATTTTGTCTTCTCTTATTTTTTTCGTTGAATATGGCGATCTCCTGGTTCCAACGAACCTTTTTGCAAATTTTTCTTAGCTCCGAGCAATTTTCTACAGTTTGTGCAAGACATGGATCTTTATATTAAATTATATAATTTTTAGGGTTATTTAGTACTGACCCCCTGTGTTTTCTCGGAAATTAGTAGTACCCCATATGGTTTCAATAATTAGTAAGACCCCCCTCCGCAATTAGTATCACCCCCCCAGGGTTTCTCAAAAATTAGTATTACCCCCCTATGGCAGGGGGGTCTTACTAATTATTGAAATCATAGGGGGGTACTACTAATTTCCGAGAAAACACAGGGGGTCAGTACTAAATAACCCTAATTTTTATAGCCTAATTTTCTCATCTCTTATATTTCAATTGAAGATTGCGATATTCTGGTTCCTACAAAAAATTTTGCGGATTTTTCTGAGATTTGGGCTATTTTCTATATTTTCTAAAAGATATGGATCCTTTTATTAAATGATATGATTTTTGGCCTTATTTTGTCTTCTCTTCTGTTGAAGATGGCGATCTACGGGTTCCAACGGACATTTTTGCGGATTTTTTGAGCTCCAATTTATTTTCTACGGTTTATTGAAGATATGTATCTTTTTATTAAATGATATTATTTTTTATCGCCTAATTTTGCACTCTCTTATTTTTAGTTGAAAATGTCGATCTCCTAGTTCCAACAAAATTTTTTGCAGATTTTTCTAAATTCTGGTCTATTTTCTACATTTTATGTATGATATGAATGTTTATATTAAATGAAATGATTTTTATGTCCTAATTTGTCTTTTCTTATTTTTTTTCGTTGAAGATCGCAAACTCCCGGTTCCAACAGACATTTTTGCAGATTTTTCTCAGCTACGGGATATTTTCTACATTTTTTGTAAGATAAGTATATTTATATTAAATGATATGATTTTTATAGCCTAATTTTGTCTTCTCTTATTTTTTTAGTTGAAGATGGTAATCTCCCGGTTCCAATGGACATTTTTGCATATTTTTCTGAGTTCGGTGCAATTTTTCTAAATTTTCAGGAAGATACAGATCTTTTAATTGAAGAACAAGATTTTTTACCCAAATTTTGTATTCTCTTGGTTTTAAGTTGTAGATGGCGATCTCCGGTTCCAACTGACATTTTTGATTATTTTTTTGTGCTTGGAGCTATTTTTCTACATTTTCTGGAAGATATGGATCTTCTTATTAAATGCTGTGCTTTTGGCTAATTTTGCCTTCTCTTATTTTTTTTCATTGAATATGGCGTTCTCCAAGTTCTAACAGTCCTTTTTGCGAATTTTTCTAAGCTTCAGGTATTTTCTACATTTTCTGTAAGATATGGATCTTTATATTAAATGACATAATTTTTATAGCCTAATTGTATTTTCTCTTATTTTAAGATGGCAATCTTCTGATTCCATCGGATATTTTTGCGGATTTTTCTGATCTACGGGCAATTTTCTATATTTTCTATAAGAAATGTATCTTTATATTAAATGATAGGATTTTTATAGCCTAATTTTGTCTTCTCTTATTTTCAGTTGAAGATAGCGATCTCCCGATTACAAAGAACATTTTTGCTGATTTTTTTACATCGGTATTATTTTATTCATTTTATTTAATATTTGGATATTTTTATCAAATGATATGCTTTTTGTAGTCTAATTTTTTTCTCTTATTTTTCAGTTGATACTGGCGATCTTTCGATTCCAACGGACATGTTTTGCCAAATTTTTCTGAGCTCGAGACTATTTTCTATATTTTTTTGAAGATATGGATCTTTTATTAAATGATATGATTTTGGCCTAATTTTGGCTTCTCTTATTTTTCATTGAAGATGGTGATCTCCCGGTTTCAACGGACATTTTTGCGTGATTTTTCTGAGCTCCGTGCTATTTTCTATATTTTTTGTAAGTTATAAATATTTATATTAAATCTTATGAATTTATAGCCTAGTTTTCTCTTCTCTTATTTTTAAGTTGAAGATAGCGATCTCCCGGTTCCATTAGACATTTTATGGATCTCTTTATTAAATGATATAATTTTCAAAGACTAAGTTTGTCTTCTCTTATTTTTAGTTGAAAATGGCGATCTCCCGGGGCCAACAGACATTTTTGCGGATTTTTTTGACCGCTAGACTATTTTCTACATTTTATAAAAGACATGGATCTTTTTATTAAATGATATGATTTGTGGAAAAATTTATCTTCCCTTATTTTTAAGTTAAAGATATCGATCTTTCAGTTCCAACGGACATTTTTTGGATTTTTTGAGATAAGAGCTATTTTCTACATTTTATGTAAGAAATGGATCTTTTCATTAAATGATATGATTTTTATATCATATGTTTCTCATCTTTTTTAGTTGAAGATCGCGATCTTCCGGTTTTAACGGACATTTTTGCGGATTTTTCTTAGGTTGGGACTATTTTTCTACATTTTCTAGAAGATTTCGATATTTTGATTAAATGTTATGATTTTTGGCCTAATTTTGTCTTCTCTTATTTTTCTGTTGAAGATTGCGATCCACCAGTTCCAACGGACATTATTGACAATTCTCCTGAATTCCGGGCCATTTTCAAAATTTTCTGTATGATATGAATCTTTATATTAAATGATATGATTTTTATAGCCTAATTTTACATTCGCTTATTTATTTTGAAGATGGAGATCTCCTGGTTCCAACTGTCACTTTTGCGGATTTTCTTAGCTCATAGTTATTTTCTTCATTTTCTGGAAGATAGATCTTTTTATTAAATCATATGATTTTTATTAAATGATATATTATTATAGCCTAAGTTTGTCTCCTCTTAATTTTCAATTGAAGATGACGATGTCCCAGTTCTATCAGACATTTTATGGATCTTTTTATTAAGTGATATGATTTCCATATAATATGTTTTTCTTCTCTTATTTTTCCGTCGAAAATGGTGATCTCCCGGTTCCAACGGACATTTTTGCGGATTTTTCTGACTGCGATTTTATGAAAGACATGGATCTTTTTATTAAATGATATGATTTTTGGCATAATTTTGTCTTCTCTTATTTTTCGATTGAAGATAGCGATCTCTCGGTTCCAACAGATATTTTTATGGATTTTTATGAGATCGAGCTACTTTTTACTTTATGTAAGAAATAGATCTTTTCATTAAATGATATGATTTTTATTGCATAAGTTTGTCGTCTCTTATTTTTTTCAGTTGAAGATCGTGATCTCCCAGTTCCAACAAACATTATTACGTATTTTTCTTGGCTCGTGACTATTTTTCTACATTTCCTGGAAGATATGGATATTTTGATTAAATGATATGATTTTGGCCTAATTTTGTCTTCTCTTATTTTTTAGTTGATGATTGTGATCTCCCAGTTCCAATAGACAATTTTGATGATTTTCCTGAACTTCGGCCCATTTTCAAAATTTTCTGTAAGATATGAATATTAATATTAAATGATATGATTTTATGGCCTAATTCCTTCTCTTAAATTTAAGTTGAAGATGGTGATCTCCCGGTTCCAACGGATATTTTTGTGGATTTTTCTGAGCTCGTGGTTATTTTTTGCATTTTCTGAAAGATAGATCTTTTATTAAATGATATGATTTTTTGGCCTAATTTTGTCTTCTCTAATTTTTAAGTTGAAGATGGCGATCTCCCAATTTCAACGTACATTTTTGCAGATTTCTCTCAGCTCCAGGCTATTTTCCAAATTTTCTGGAAGATATGGATCGTTTTATTAAATGATATGATATTTTGGCATAATTTTGTCTTCTCTTTTTTTCATATTGCAGATGGCGATCTCCCGGTTCCAACGGATATTTTTGCGTATTTTTTGAGCTACGGGCTATTTTCGACATTTTCTCAAAAATATGGATATTTATTTTAAATGATATGATTTTGAAGGCCAAATTTTGGTCTTCATTTTTGTGGATTTTTCTGTGTTCCGAGCTATTTTCTACAATTTATTGAGGATATGGATCTTTATATTAAATGATATGTTTTTATGGCTTAAGTTTGTCTTTTCTTATTTTTAAGTTGAATATGTCGATCTCCCGATTCTAAAGTAAATTTTTGTGGATTTTTCTAAGCACGGGGCTATTTTCTAGATTTTATAGAAAATATGGATCATTTTATTAAATGATTTGATTTTCATGTCCTAATTTTGTCTTCTCTTAATTTTCAATTAAAGATGGCCATCTCCCGGTTCCAGCAGACAGTTTTGCGAATTTTTTTGAGCGCGAGCTCATTTATACATTTTCTAGAAGATATGTATCTTTTTATTAAATGATATGATTTTTGGGGCTAATTTTATCTTCTCTTATTTTCAATTAAAGATGCCGATCTCCCGATTCCAAGGACATTTTTTGCGTATTTTTCAGTTAAAACTATGGCTCTTTATATTAAATGATATGATTTTTATGGCCTAAATTGTATGTCCTTATTTTTCAGTTGAAGAAGGAGATCTTTCAGTTCCAGCTGACATTTTTGCAAATTTTTCTCAACTCAGGGCTATTTTCTATAGTTTATTGAAGATTCGAATCTTTTAATTAAATGATATAATATTTATAGATTAAATTTGTCTTCTCTTATTTTTTTAGTTGAAAATGGCAATCTCCCGGCTCGGACGGTCAAATTGGTAGGTTTTTCTAACATCGAGGCTATTTTCTACATTTTTGGAAGATATTGATCTTTTTATTAAATGATATGATTTTTGGCCTAATTTTGTGTTATCTTACTTTTCAGATTAAGATGGCGATCTTCTGATTCCAAAGGACATTTTGTGGATTTTTCTTTGCTCCGGGCTATTTTCTACATTTTCTGCAAGATATCGATCTTTAGATTAAATGATATGCTTTTTATAGCCAAATCTTGTCTTCTCTTATTTTTAGTTAAAGATGAAGATCTCCGGACGGACATCTTTGCAGATTTTTCTTAGCTCAGAGCTATTTTTTACATTTTATTGAAGATATGGATTTTTTTAATTAAATGATATGATTTTTGTAGCCTAAATTTTGTATTCTCTTATTTTTCAGTTGAACATGGCAATCTCCCGGTTCCAACGGACATCTTTTCGGATTTTTCTGAGCTCGGAACTACTTTTCTATATTTTCGGGAAGTTATGAATCTTTTTATTAAATGATATGATTTTTTGGCCTAATTTTGTCTTCTCTTATTTTTATTTGAAGATGGTGAACTCACAGTTCCAACAGACAGTTTCATAGATTTTTCTGAGCTCGAAAATATTTTCTATAGTTTATTGAAGATGTTGTTCATTTTATTAAATGATATGATTTTCATAGACTATGTTTGTCTTCTCGTATTTTTAAGTCGAAGATGGTGATATCCCATTTCCAATGGAATTTTTTGTCGATTTTTCTAATCTCGGGGCTATTTTTTAAACTTTATGAAAGATATGAATATTTTTATTAAATAATATGATTTTATAGCCTAAGGTTGTCCTCTCTAATTTTTTAGTGAAAGATGGCGATCCTCTAGTTCCAACAGACATTTTTGCGGATTTTTCTGAGCAAGGTGCTATTTTTCTACATTTTTTGGACGATATGTAGGTCGATACGATATGACTAATAATACCGAATCCAGGCAGAGATTCTTTTGAGTAATATATCTAGAAATGCCCTGTGATTCCTTATTGACACCATTTTGGATACAACTGGTATGAGAGGAAAGACGCCTTAGCAATAACTCCACTTGTTAGATCAAGAAGCCACCCATGGTCTCGGGCTATCTTTTTATTTAATTTTGCCTTCTCTTATTTTTTTCGTTAAAAATGGCGATCTCCCTATTCTAACGGACATTTTTTGCGGATTTTTCTTAATCCGGGCAAGTTTCTACATTTTTGTAAGATATGGATGTTTATATTAAATGATATGCTTTTTATGGTCTATTTTTCTCTTCTCTTATTTTTTGTTGAAGATGGCGATCTCTCATTTCCAATGGAAATTTTTGCATATTTTTCTGAGCTCTGGGCTATTATCTATATTTTCTGAAAGATAAGGATCTTTATACTAATTGATATGATTTTTGTTGCCTAATTTTGTATTCTCTTATTTTCCAGTTGATGGTGGCGATATTTTTATTAAATGATATGATTTTTTGGCCTTATTTTGTCTTCTCTAATATTTCCGTTGTAGATGGCGATCTCCTGGTTCCAACAGACTTTTTGCGGATTTTTCTGAACTATGGATTATTTTTTTCACATTTTATGGAAGATATGGATCGTTTTATTAAATGATATCAGAGAAGACAAAATTAGGACAAAAATGTCCGTTGAAACCGGGAAATCGACATCTTCTACTGAAATATAAAAGAAGACAAAATTCAGATCGGGAAATCACCATCTTCAACTGATAAGATTTTTATATATCATTTTCTGAGCTTGGTGCGTTATTTTCTACATTTTATGAAAGATATGGATCTTTTTATTAATTGATATGATTTTTATAGCCTAAATTTTTCTTCTCTTATTTTATAGCCTACATTTTTGGAAGATATGTATCATTTTATTAAATGATATGATATTTTGGCCTAATTTTGTCTTCTCTGTTTTAGATGAAGATGGCGATCTTCCGATTCCAACGGACAATTTTACGGATTTTTTTGAGCTCGAGACTATTTTTTACACTTTCCGGAAGATAAGAATGTTTAAATTAAATTATATGATTTATATATCATAATTTTTTCTTCTCTTATTTTTCAGTTGAAGATGACGATCTCCCAGTTCCAACAGACATTTTCTCGGATTTTTCTGAGCTCCAGGCTATTTTCTTTTTATTAAATGACTTGATTTTTATAGCCTAAATTTGTCCTCTCATATTTTTCTGTTGAAGATTGTGACTCATGGTTCTAAAGGATATTTTTGCAGATTTTCTTAGCTTTTTTCTGTTTTTATAAATTTCCTAGAAGATATAAATATTTTTATTAAATGATATTATTTTTTGGCCTAATTTTGTATTCTTTTTTAGTTGAATATTGCGATCTCCCGGGTACCAACGAACATATGTTTGGATTTTTCTGAGCTCGGTGCTATTTTCTGCATTTAATGGCAGATATGTATTTTTTTATTAAATGATATGATTTTTGGCCTAATTTTGTCTTTTATTTTTAAGTTGAAAATGGTGATCTCCTGATTCCAACAGACATCTTTTCGGATTTTTCTGTGCTCAGGGCTATTTTCTATATTTTCTGTATGATATGAATCTTTATATTAAATGATATGATTTTTTAACCTAATTTTGTCTTCTCTTATTATTCAGTTGAAGATGGCAATCCCCCTGTTCCAACAAACATTTTTGCCAATTATTATGTGCTTGCGGCTATTTTTCTCCAGTTTTGGGAAGTTATGGATCTTTGTATTAAATGATATGATTGTTGACCTAATTTTTTCTTCTCTTATTCTTAAGTTGAAGATGGCGATCTTTCAGTTCCAACGAACATTGTTGCAGATTTTTCTAAGCTGAGGGATATTTTCTACATTTTTGAAAAGTTAACTATCTTTATATTAAATGATATGATCTTTATAGCCTAAGTTTGTCTTCTCTTATTTTTCAGTTGAAGATAGGATCTCCCTGTTCCAACGGGCATTTTTGTGTTTGTTTAAACCTCAGTGTTGTTCCAATGGAAAATATAGAACTTTTTATTAAATAATATGATTTTAATGGCCTACGTTTGCTTATCTTATTTTTAAAATTAAAGATGGCAATCTCCCGGTTCCAACAGAAATTTTTGTAGATATTTTAGCTTGAGAATATTTTTCTACATTTTCTGGATGATATATGTCTCTTTATGCAATGAAATGATTTTTGGCCTAATTATGTCTTCTCTTTTTTCTTTGAAGATGGTGATCTCCTGATTCATATGGACATTTTTTTTGGATTTATTTTGAGCCATGCGCAACTTTCTATATTTTTTGTATACTAAGAATCTTTATATTAAATGATATGAATTTTATAACCTCCTTTGTCATCTCTTATTTTTCAGTTGAAGATGGCAATATCAAGGTTCCAAGGACATTTTGCGGATTTTTCTGAGCTTGGAGCTATTTTTACATTTTCGAGAAGTTGTGCATCTTTTTATTAAATGATATGATTTTTTGGCCTAATATTGTTTTCTTTTATTTTCCTGTTGAAGATAGCGATCTCTCGTTTCTAACTGCCATTTTGCATATTATTCTGAACTCGGGACTATTTTATTAATTTTCGGGAAGATATGGCTCTTTTTATTAATTGATTTGATTTTTGGCCTAATTTCATCTTCTCTTATTTTTAGTTGAAGATGGCGATCTTCCTGTTCCAATGGACATTTTTGCATTTTTAAAGCTCAGTGCTATTTTCTACATTTATATAAATGATATGTTTTTATAAATATATTTGTCTTCTATTCTTTTTTCAGTTGAAGATGGCGATCTCACGGTTCCAATGGACTTGTTTACAGATTTTTCTTAACTTGATGCTGTTTTTCTATATTTTCTAGAAGATATGGTCTTTTATGAAATAATATGATTTTTGGCCAAATTTTATCTTCTCTTATTTTTCAGATTAAGATGGCGATCTTCTGGTTCCAACGAAAATTTTTACAAAATTTTCAAATCTCGGATCTATTTTCTAAATTCTAAGGGAGATATGAATTTTTTATTAAATGATATGATTTTTACCTCTTTCGTGTTTCTTTTCTTATTTTTTCAGTTGAATACTGCGATCTACAGGTTCCAAGGAAATTTTTACTGATTTTTGTTTGCTTGGGGCTATTTTTTTGATTTTATAGAAGATATGGATCATTTTATTAAATGATATTATTTTTTGGCTTAATGTTGTCTTCTCTTATTTTTCATTTCAGTTAAAGATGGCTCACGGTTCCAACTGAGATTTTTGCTGATTTTTTGTTCTAGATGCTTTTTTCTATATTTTCTAGAAGATATGAGTCTTTTTATTAAAAATATTATATTTGGCCTAATTTTATCTTCTCATATTTTTCAGATGAAGATGCCGATCTTCCGGTTCCAACGAATCTTTTTGGGGATTTTCCTGATCTTCGGGCTATTTTCTACATTTTCTGTAAGATATTTATCTTTAGACTAAATGGTATAATTTATACAGCCTAATTTTGTCTTCTCTAATTTTTCAGTTAAAAAAGGTGATCTCCCGATTCTAACGGACATTTCTTCGGATTTTTTGGCTTGGGTTTATTTTCTATATTTTATTGAAGATATGACTCTTTTTATTAAATGATATGATTTTTAGCCTAATTTTGTCTTCTCTTATTTTTCACTTAAAGATGTCAATCTCCCGCTTCCAACAAATATTTTTGAAGATATTTCTGAGCTTGAGACTATTTTTCTACATTTTCGGGAAATTATGGATTTTTATTAAATGATATAATTTTTTGGCCCAATTTTGTCTTCTACTTTTTAAGTTGAAGTGGGGGATCTCCCATTTCTAACGGACATTAGTATGGATTTTTTAAAGATCTGGGCTATTTCCTAAATGTTCTGGAAGATTTGCATTTTTATATTAGGTGGTAAAATTTTTATAGCCTAATCTTATTTTTAGTTGAACATTTCGTTTTCCCGGTTCCAAGGATATTTTTCGGTTTTTTCTGAGCTCGGGACTATTTTTCTACATTTTCGAGAAGTTATAGATATTTTTATTAAATGATATGATTTTATGCCTAATTTTTTCTTCTCTTATTTTTTTTCATTGAAGATGGCGATCGCCCGATTCCAAATGACATTTTAGCGTATTTTTTGAGCTCCGGGCTATTTTCTCAATTTTCTGTTAGATTGAATCTTTATATTAAATGATATGACTTTTATAGTCTAATTTTGTTTTCTCTGATTTTTTTAGTTGAAGATGTCGATCTCCCAGTTTCAACGGCCATTTTTGCTGATTTTTCTAACTCGAAACTATTTTCTACAGTTTATTGAACATATGGATCTTTTTATTAATTGATATATTTTTATAGACTATGTTTGTCTTCTTTATTTTTCAATTGAATATGGCATTCTCACGGTTCCAACGAAAATTTTTGTGTAATTTTCTGAGGTCGGGGCTATTTTCTATATTTTCTTTAAGATAAGAATATTTTTATTAATTGATATGATTTGTTGCCTAATTTTGTCTTCTCTTATTTTCCAGTTGATAATGGCGATCTTTATATTAAATGATACAATTTTTTGGCCTTAGTTTATCTTGTT